>CM069550.1:52345000-52425000 GCA_035773235.1 Eospalax fontanierii | reverse complement strand
GTTAGGGCTTGGGTTTAGGTTAAGTTTAGGGTTTGGGTTAGGCTTCGGGTTAGGGTTCGGGTTAGCGTTAGGGTTAGTTTTTGTGTTAGGGTTTCTGTTAGGATTAAGATTAGGGTTAGGGTTAGGGGTTGGTGTTAGGGTTAGTGTTAGGGTTTGGGTTAGGTTTAGGGTTAGGGTTAGGGTTAGTGTTATGGTTAGGATTTGGAGTACGGTTAGGTTTAGTGATAGGGTTAGGTTTAGGGATTCTGTTAGGGTTAGGGTTAGGGTTAGGGTTTGGGTTAGGGTTAGGATTAGGGTTAGGGTTAGTGTGTGGTCTTGGGTTAGGGTTAGGTTTAGGGTTAAGGTTAGAGTTAGGATTAGGGTTTGGCTTAGTGTTAGGGTTAGGGTTAGGGCTAGGCGATAGGGATATGGTTAGGGTTAGGGTTGGGGTTAGTGTTTGTGCTTGGGTTAGGGTTAGTGTTAGGGTTAGAATTAGGGTTACGTTTAGTGTTAGGATTAGTGTTTGGGTTTCGGTTAGGGTTAGGGTTAGGGTTTGGGTTAGGGTTTAGGTTTGGGTTAGGGTTAGGGCTAGGGTTAGTTTTAGGGCTTGGGTTAGGGTTAGGGTTAGGGTTAGAGTGAGGGCTTGGGTTTAGGTTAGGTTTAGGTTTTGGGTTAGGCTTAGGGTTAGGTTTCAGGTTAGGGTTTAGGTTAGGGGTTAGAGGTGATGTTACGCTTAGGGTTCGGGTTAGGGTTAGGTTTAGGGATAGGGGTATGTTTTAGTTTGGCTTCGGGTTAGGGTTAGGGTTCCGGTTAGGGTTAGGGGTTTGTTAGGATTAGGGTTTGGGTTAGGGTTAGGGTTAGGGTTAGGGTTTGGTTTAGGGTTAGGGTTGAAGTTTGCGTTTGAGTTAGGGTTAGGGCTAGGGTTTCGGTTAGCGATAGGTTTAGGGTTAGGGTTATGGTTAGGTTTAGTGTGTGGGTTTGGTTTAGGATTAGGCTTAGGGTTAGGTTTAGGGTAAGTGTTAATGTTAGGGTTTGGCTTAGGGTTAGGTTTAGGTTTAGGGTTAGGGTTACGGTTCGGTTTGGTTTAGGGTTAGTGTTAGGGTTAGGGTTAGGTTTAAGGTTTATTCAAGGTTTTTGGTTAGTGTTAAGGTTAGGGTTAGGGTTAGGGGTTAGGATTAGGGTTAGGGTTTAGGTTTGGTTTAGTGTTAGGGTTAGGGTTTTGCTTAGGGTTTAGGTTTGGGTTAGGGTTAGGGTTAGGGTTACAGTTAGGATTTGGTTTAGTATTAGGCTTAGGGTTAGGGTTAGGGTAAGTGTTAGGGTTAGAGTTTGGCTTAGGGTTAAGTTTAGGGTTAGGGTTAGGGTTAGGGATTGTGTTTAGGTTAGGTTTAGGGTTTGGGTTTGGCTTAGGTTTAGTGTTTGGGTTTGGGTTAGGTTTAGGTTTAGGGTTAGGGTTATGGTTTGGGTTTGGGTTAGAGTAAGGTATAGGGTTAGTGTTTGGGTTATGTTTAGTGTTAGGGTTAGGGTTTGTGTTAGGGTTTCTGTTAGGATTAAGGTTGGGGTTGGGGTTGGGGGTGGGTGTTGGGGTTAGTGTTAGGGTTTGGGTTAGGTTTAGGGTTAGGGTTAGGGTTAGTGGTATGGTTAGGATTTGGAGTACGGTTAGGTTTAGTGATAGGGTTAGGTTTTGGGATTGTGTTAGGGTTAGGGTTAGGGTTAGGGTTTAGGTTAGGGTTAGGGTTAGGTTTAGGGTTAGTGTTTGGTCTTGGGTTAGGGTTAGGTTTAGGGTTAAGGTTAGAGTTAGGATTAGGGTTTGGCTTAGTGTTAGGGTTAGGGTTAGGGCTAGGCATTAGGGATATGGTTAGGGTTAGGGTTGGGGTTAGTGTTTGTGCTTGGGTTAGGGTTAGTGTTAGGGTTAGAATTAGGGTTACGTTTAGTGTTAGGATTAGGGTTTGGGTTTCGGTTAGGGTTAGGGTTAGGGTTTGGCTTAGGGTTAAGTTTAGGGTTAGGGTTAGGGTTAGGGATTGGGTTTAGGTTAGGTTTAGGATTTGGTTTTGGCTTAGGTTTAGTGTTTGGGTTTGGGTTAGGTTTAGGTTTAGGGTTAGGGTTATGGTTTGGGTTTGGGTTAGAGTAAGGTATAGGGTTAGGGTTTGGGTTAGGTTTAGTGTTAGGGTTAGGGTTTGGGTTAGGGTTTGGGTTAGGTTTAAGATTAGGGTAAGGGTTAGGCGTAAGGGTTAGGGTTAGGGTTAGGGTTTGGGTTCGGGTTCGGGTAAGGGTTAGGGTTAGTGTTACGGTTAGGATTTGGGGTAGGGTTAGGTTTAGGGTTAGGGTTAGTGTTAGGGATTGTGTTAGGGTTAGGGTTAGGGTAAGGGTTATGGTTAGGGTTAGGGTTTGGGTTAGGGATAGGGTTAGGTTTAGGGTTAGTGTTTGGGCTTGGGTTAGGGTTAGGTTTAGGGTTAAGTTTAGAGTTAGGGTTAGGGCTTGGCTTAGGGTTAGGGTTAGGGTTAGGGCTAGGCGATAGGGATACGGTTAGGGTTAGGGTTGGGGTTAGTGCTTGGGCTTGTTTTAGGGTTAGTGTTAGGGTTAGAATTAGGGTTAGGTTTAGTGTGAGGATTAGGGTTTGGGTTTCGGTTAGCGTTAGGGTTAGGGTTAGGGTTTGGGTTAGTGTTAGGGTTAGGGATAGGGTTTAGTTTAGGGTTAGGGTTAGGGTTTGGCTTAGGGTTTAGGTTTGGGTTAGGGTTAGGGTTAGGGTTAGTTTTAGGGCTTCGGTTAGGGTTAGGGTTAGAGTTAGGGCTTGGCTTTAGTTTAGGTTTAGGGTTTGCGTTAGGCGTAGGGTTAGGGTTCGGGTTAAGGTTAGGGTTAGGTTTAGGGTTATGGTTAGGTTTAGGGATAGGGGTAGGTTTTGGTTTGGCTTAGGGTTAGGGTTAGGGTTAGGGTTAGTGTTAGGATTAGGTTTAGCTTAGGGTTAGGGTTAGGGTTAGGGTTAGGATTTGGGTTAGGGTTAGGGTTGAAGTTTGGGTTTGCGTTAGGGTTAGGGTTAGGGTTTTGGTTTGGTTTAGTGTTAGGGTTAGGGTTTGGCTTAGGGTTTAGGTTTGGGTTAGTGTTAGTGTTAGGGTTAGTTTTAGGGCTTGGGTTATGGTTAGGGTTAGGGTTAGGGATTGGTTTAGGTTAGGTTTAGGGTTTGGGTTAGGCTTAGGGTTAGGGTGTGGGTTTGGTTGACGATTCGGTTTCGGGTTAGGCTTAGGGTAAGTGTTAGGGTTGGGGTTTGGCTTAGGGTTATTTTTAGGTTTAGGGATAGGGTTACGGTTTTGTTTGGTTTAGGGTTAAAGTTAGGGTTAGGATTAGGGTTAGGGTTTGTTTTAGGGTTTGGGTTATGGTTAAGGTTAGGGTTAGGGTTAGTTTTAGGGTTAGGGTTTCGGTTTGGGTTATTGTTAGGGTTAGGTTAATGGATTGGGTTATGTTTTGGTTAGGTTTAAGATTAGGGTTAGGGTTTGTGTTAGGGTTTGGGTTAGGTTTAAGGTTAGGGTTAGGGTTAGGGATTGGGTAAGGGTTAAGGTTAGGGTTAGGGTTAGGGGTTAGGGTTAGGTTTAGGGTTAGGGTTACGGTTAGGGATTGGGTTTAGGTTAGGTTTAGGGTTTGGGTTAGGCTTAGGGTTTGGGTTAGGCTTAGGGTTAGGGTTTGGGTTTGGGTTAGGTTTAGTTTTAGGGTTAGGGTTAGGGTTAGGGTTAGGGTTTGGGTTTGGGTTAGAGTGAGGTATAGGGTTAGGGTTTGGGTTACGTTTAGTGTTAGGGTTAGGGTTTGTGTTAGGTTTAGTGTTAGGGTTAGGGTTTGGGTTAGGGTTTGGTTTAGGGTTAAGGTTAGGGTTAGGGTTAGGGTTAGGGTTAGGGTTAGGGTTAGGGTTTGGGTTTGGGTTAGAGTGAGGTATAGGGTTAGGGTTTGGGTTAGGTTTAGTGTTAGGGTTAGGGTTTGTGTTAGGTTTAGTGTTAGGGTTAGGGTTTGGGTAAGGGTTTGGTTAAGGGTTAAGTTTAGGGTTTGGGTTAGGGGTTAGTGTTAGGGTAAGGGCTAGGGTTTTGGTTAGGGTTAGGGTTAGGGTTAGGGTTACGGTTAGGATTTGGTTTAGGATTAGGCTTAGGGTTAGGGTTAGGGTAAGTGTTAGGGTTAGGGTTTGGCTTAGGGTTAAGTTTAGGGTTAGGGTTAGGGTTAGGGATTGGGTTTAGGTTAGGTTTAGGGTTTGGGTTTGGCTTAGGTTTAGTGTTTGGGTTTGGGTTAGGTTTAGGTTTAGGGTTAGGGTTATGGTTTGGGTTTGGGTTAGAGTAAGGTATAGGGTTAGGGTTTGGGTTAGGTTTAGTGTTAGGGTTAGGGTTTGTGTTAGGGTTTCTGTTAGGATTAAGATTAGGGTTAGGGTTAGGGGTTGGTGTTAGGGTTAGTGTTAGGGTTTGGGTTAGGTTTAGGGTTAGGGTTAGGGTTAGTGTTATGCTTAGGATTTGGAGTACGGTTAGGTTTAGTGATAGGGTTAGGTTTAGGGATTGTGTTAGGGTTAGGGTTAGGGTTTAGGTTAGGGTTAGGGTTATGTTTAGGGTTAGTGTTTGGTCTTGGGTTAGGGTTAGGTTTAGGGTTAAGGTTAGAGTTAGGATTAGGGTTTGGCTTAGTGTTAGGGTTAGGGTTAGGGCTAGGCGATAGAGATATGGTTAGGGTTAGGGTTGGGGTTAGTGTTTGTGCTTGGGTTAGGGTTAGTGTTAGGGTTAGAATTAGGGTTACGTTTAGTGTTAGGATTAGGGTTTGGGTTTCGGTTAGGGTTAGGGTTAGGGTTTGGGTTAGGGTTTAGGTTTGGGTTAGGGTTAGGGCTAGGGTTAGTTTTAGGGCTTGGGTTAGGGTTAGGGTTAGAGTGAGGGCTTGGGTTTAGGTTAGGTTTAGGTTTTGGGTTAGGCTTAGGGTTAGGTTTCGAGTTAGGGTTTAGGTTAGGGGTTAGAGTTGGGGTTACGCTTTGGGTTCGGGTTAGGGTTAGGTTTAGGGATAGGGGTATGTTTTAGTTTGGCTTCGGGTTTGGGTTAGGGTTCCGGTTAGGGTTAGGGGTTTGTTAGGATTAGGGTTTGTGTTAGGGTTAGGGTTAGGGTTAGGGTTAGGGTTGGTTTAGGGTTAGGGTTGAAGTTTGCGTTTGGGTTAGGGTTAGGGCTAGGGTTTCGGTTAGCGATAGGTTTATGGTTAGGGTTATGGTTAGGTTTAGGGTGTGGGTTTGGTTTAGGATTAGGCTTAGGGTTAGGTTTAGGGTAAGTGTTAATGTTAGGGTTTGGCTTAGGGTTAGGTTTAGGTTTAGGGTTAGGGTTACGGTTCGGTTTGGTTTAGGGTTAGTGTTAGGGTTAGGGTTAGGTTTAAGGTTTATTTAAGGTTTTTGGTTAGTGTTAAGGTTAGGGTTAGGGTTAGGGGTTAGGGTTAGGGTTAGGGTTTAGGTTTGGTTTAGTGTTAGGGTTAGGGTTTGGCTTAGGGTTTAGGTTTGGGTTAGTGTTAGGGTTAGGGTTAGTTTTAGGGCTTGGGTTATGGTTAGGGTTAGGGTTAGGGATTGGTTTAGGTTAGGTTTAGGGTTTGGGTTAGGCTTAGGGTTAGGGTGTGGGTTTGGTTTACGATTAGGTTTCGGGTTAGGCTTAGGGTAAGTGTTAGGGTTGGGGTTTGGCTTAGGGTTATTTTTAGGTTTAGGGATAGGGTTACGGTTTTGTTTGGTTTAGGGTTAAAGTTAGGGTTAGGATTAGGGTTAGGGTTTGTTTTAGGGTTTGGGTTATGGTTAAGGTTAGGGTTAGGGTTAGTTTTAGGGTTAGGGTTTCGGTTTGGGTTATTGTTAGGGTTAGGTTAAGGGATTGGTTTATGTTTTGGTTAGGTTTAAGATTAGGGTTAGGGTTTGTGTTAGGGTTTGGGTTAGGTTTAAGGTTAGGGTTAGGGTTAGGGTTAGGGATTGGGTTAGGGTTAAGGTTAGGGTTAGGGTTAGGGGTTAGGTTTAGGGTTAGGGTTAGGGTTAGGGTTAGGGATTGGATTTAGGTTAGGTTTAGGGTTTGGGTTAGGCTTAGGGTTTGGGTTAGGCTTAGGGTTAGGGTTTGGGTTTGGGTTAGGTTTAGTTTTAGGGTTAGGGTTAGGGTTAGGGTTTGGGTTTGGGTTAGAGTGAGGTATAGGGTTAGGGTTTGGGTTAGGTTTAGTGTTAGGGTTAGGGTTTGTGTTAGGTTTAGTGTTAGGGTTAGGGTTTGGGTTAGGGTTTGGTTTAGGGTTAAGGTTAGGGTTTGGGTTAGGGGTTAGTGTTAGGGTTAGGGCTAGGGTTTTGGTTAGGGTTAGGGTTAGGGTTAGGGTTACGGTTAGGGTTTGGTTTAGGATTAGGCTTAGGGTTAGGGTTAGAGTAAGTGTTAGGGTTAGGGTTTGGCTTAGGGTTAAATTTAGGGTTAGGGTTAGGGTTAGGGATTGGGTTTAGGCTAGGTTTAGGGTTTGGGTTTGGCTTAGGTTTAGTGTTTGGGTTTGGGTTAGGTTTAGGTTTAGGGTTAGGGTTATGGTTTGGGTTTGGGTTAGAGTAAGGTATAGGGTTAGGGTTTGCGTTAGGTTTAGTGTTAGGGTTAGGGTTTGCGTTAGGGTTTCTGTTAGGATTAAGATTAGGGTTAGGGTTAGGGGTTGGTGTTAGGGTTAGTGTTAGGGTTTGGGTTAGGGTTAGGGTTAGGGTTAGTGTTATGGTTAGGATTTGGAGTACGGTTAGGTTTAGTGATAGGGTTAGGTTTAGGGATTGTGTTAGGGTTAGGGTTAGGGTTAGGGTTTGGGTTAGGGTTAGGGTTAGGTTTAGGGTTAGTGTTTGGTCTTGGGTTAGGGTTAGGTTTAGGGTTAAGGTTAGAGTTAGGATTAGGGTTTGGCTTAGTGTTAGGGTTAGGGTTAGGGCTAGGCGATAGGGATATGGTTAGGGTTAGGGTTGGGGTTAGTGTTTGTGTTTGGGTTAGGGTTAGTGTTAGGGTTAGAATTAGGGTTACGTTTAGTGTTAGGATTAGGGTTTGGGTTTCGGTTAGGGTTAGGGTTAGGGTTTGGGTTAGGGTTTAGGTTTGGGTTAGGGTTAGGGCTAGGGTTAGTTTTAGGGCTTGGGTTAGGTTTAGGGTTAGAGTGAGGGCTTGGGTTTAGGTTAGGTTTAGGTTTTGGGTTAGGCTTAGGGTTAGGTTTCGGGTTAGGGTTTAGGTTAGGGTTTAGAGTTGGGGTTACGCTTAGGGTTCGGGTTAGGGTTAGGTTTAGGGATAGGGGTATGTTTTAGTTTGGCTTCGGGTTAGGGTTAGGTTTCCGGTTAGGGTTAGGGGTTTGTTAGGATTAGGGTTTGGGTTAGGGTTAGGGTTAGGGTTAGGGTTAGGGTTTGGTTTAGGGTTAGGGTTGAAGTTTGCGTTTGGGTTAGGGTTAGGGCTAGGGTTTCGGTTGGCGATAGGTTTAGGGTTAGGGTTATGGTTAGGTTTAGGGTGTGGGTTTGGTTTAGGATTAGGCTTAGGGTTAGGTTTAGGGTAAGTGTTAATGTTAGGGTTTGGCTTAGGGTTAGGTTTAGGTTTAGGGTTAGGGTTACGGTTCGGTTTGGTTTAGGGTTAGTGTTAGGGTTAGGGTTAGGTTTAAGGTTTATTTAAGGTTTTTGGTTAGTGTTAAGGTTAGGGTTAGGGTTAGGGGTTAGGGTTAGGGTTAGGGTTTAGGTTTGGTTTAGTGTTAGGGTTAGGGTTTGGGTTAGGGTTTAGGTTTGGGTTAGTGTTAGGGTTAGGGTTAGTTTTAGGGCTTGGGTTATGGTTAGGGTTAGGGTTAGGGATTGGTTTAGGTTAGGTTTAGGGTTTGGGTTAGGCTTAGGGTTAGGGTGTGGGTTTGGTTTACGATTAGGTTTCGGGTTAGGCTTAGGGTAAGTGTTAGGGTTGGGGTTTGGCTTAGGGTTATTTTTAGGTTTAGGGATAGGGTTACGGTTTTGTTTGGTTTAGGGTTAAAGTTAGGGTTAGGATTAGGGTTAGGGTTTGTTTTAGGGTTTGGGTTATGGTTAAGGTTAGGGTTAGGGTTAGTTTTAGGGTTAGGGTTTCGGTTTGGGTTATTGTTAGGGTTAGGTTAAGGGATTGGTTTATGTTTTGGTTAGGTTTAAGATTAGGGTTAGGGTTTGTGTTAGGGTTTGGGTTAGGTTTAAGGTTAGGGTTAGGGTTAGGGTTAGGGATTGGGTTAGGGTTAAGGTTAGGGTTAGGGTTAGGGGTTAGGGTTAGGGTTAGGGTTAGGGTTAGGGTTAGGGATTGGGTTTAGGTTAGGTTTAGGGTTTGGGTTAGGCTTAGGGTTAGGGTTAGGGTTTGGGTTAGGGTTAAGATTAGGGTAAGGGTTAGGCGTTAGGGTTAGGGTTAGGGTTAGGGTTTGTGTTGGGTTCGGGTTAGGGTTAGGGTTAGTGTTACGGTTAGGATTTGGGGTAGGGTTAGGTTTAGGGTTAGGGTTAGTGTTAGGGATTGTGTTAGGGTTAGGGTTAGGGTAAGGGTTCGGGTTAGGGTTAGGGTTTGGGTTAGGGATAGGGTTAGGTTTAGGGTTAGTGTTTGGGCTTGGGTTAGGGTTAGGTTTAGGGTTAGGGTTTGGATTTGGGTTATTGTTAAGGTTAGGGTAAGGGATTGGGTTAGGGTTTGGTTAGGTTTAAGATTAGGGTTAGGGTTTGTGTTAGGGTTTGGGTTAGGTTTAATGTCATTGTTAGGGTTAGGGTTAGGGATTGGGTTAGGGTTAAGGTTAGGGTTAGGGTTAGGGGTTAGGGTTAGGGTTAGTGTTAGAGTTTGGGTTAGGGTTAGGGTTAGGGTTAGGGATTGGGTTTAGGTTACGTTTAGGGTTTGGGTTAGGCTTAGTGTTAGGGTTTGGGTTTGGGTTAGGTTTAGTTTTAGGGTTAGGGTTAGGGTTAGGGTTTGGGTTAGCGTTAGGGTTAGGGTTAGGGTTAGGGTTAGGGTTTGGGTTAGTGTTAGGGTTAGGGTTTGGGTTAGGGTTTGGTTTAGGCTTAAGTTTAGGTTTAGGGTTAGGGGTTAGGGTTAGGGTTGGGGTTAGGTTTTCGGTTAGGGATAGTGATAGGGTTAGGGTTATGGATAGGTTTAGGGTGTGGTTTTGGTTTAGGATTAGGCTTAGGGTTAGGGTTAGGGTAAGTGTTAGGGTTATGGTTTGGCTTAGGGTTAGGTTTAGGTTTAGGGTTAGGGTTACGGTTTGGTTTGGTTTAGCGTTAGTGTTAGGGTTAGGGGAAGGGTTAGGGTTAGGTTTAGGGTTAGGGGTGGTTTAGGGTTACGGTTATTTTTAGGATTAAGCGTAGGGTTAAGGTTTAGGTTTGGGCTAGAGTTAGGTGTAGAGTTGGGGTTTGGTTTAGGGTTAGGGTTAGGGGTAGGATTGGGCTAGGGGGAGGGTTAGTGTTAGGTTTAGGGTTAGGGTTAGGATTAGGGTTAGGTTTAGGGTTAGGTTTAGGATTAGGGTTAGGTTTAGGTTCAGGTTTATTTTTTGGGTTAGGGTTAGGGTTAGGGTTTGGTTTCGTTTAGGCTTAATGTTACGGGTAGGGTAAGTGTTAGGTTTGGGGTTAGGGTTTGGTTTAGAGTTACTTTCAGAGGTTGGTTTAGGGTTAGGGTGAGGGTTAGGGTTAGGGTTAGGGTTAGGGATTGGTTTGGGGTAGGGTTAGTGTTAGGGTTAGGGATAGAGTTTAGGTTATGGTTAGCTTTAGGGTTAGGGTTTCGGTTTGGTTTAGGGTTATGGTTAGGGTTTGGGTTAGGGTTTGAGTTTGGGTTAGAGTAAGGGATCGGGTTAGGGTTTGGGTTAGGTTTAAGGTTCGGGTTAGGGTTTGGGTTAGGATTTGCGTTAGGGTTAAGGTTAGGGTTAGGGTTAGGGGTTAGGGTTAGGGTTTGGGTTAGGGTTTGGGTTAGGGTTATGGTTATTTTTAGGGTTAGGATTAGGGTTAGGCTTAGGGTAGGGTTAGGGTAAGTGTTAGGGTTAGGGCTTGGGTAAGGTTTAGGGTTAGGCTTAAGGTTAGGGTTAGGGTTTACTTTAGGGTTAGGTCTAGGGTTCGGGTTAGGTTAAGGGTGTGGGTTTGGGTTAGTGTTAGGCTTAGCGTTAGGTTAAGGGTAAGTGTTAGGTTAGCGTTTGGATTAGGGTTAGGTTTAGGTTTAGGGTTAGGTTTAGGGTTAGGGGTGGATTAGGGTTACGGTTATTTTTAGGATTAATGTTAGGGTTAAAGTTTAGGTTTGGGTTAGAGTTAGGTGTAGAGTTGGGGTTTGGTTTAGGGTTAGGTTTAGATTAGGATTGGGTTAGGGTTAGGGTTAGGGTTAGGGTTAGTGGTTAGGGTTAGGTTTAGGGTTAGGATTAGGGTTAGGTTTAGGGTTAGGTTTAGGATTAGGTTTAGGTTTAGGTTTAGGTTTATTTTCTGGGTTAGGGTTAGGGTTAGGGTTAGGGTTAGGGTTTGGTTTAGGGTTAATGTTACGGATAGGGTAAGGGTTAGATTTGGGGTTAGGGTTTGGTTTAGGGTTACTGTTAGAGGTTGGTTTAGGGTTAGGGTGAGGGTTAGGGTTAGGGTTAGTGATTGGTTTGGGGTAGGGTTAGTGTTAGGGTTAGGGATAGAGTTTAGGTTATGGTTAGCTTTAGGGTTAGGGTTTAGGTTTGGTTTAGGGTTAGGGTTAGGGTTTGGGTTAGGGTTTGAGTTTGGGTTAGAGTAAGGGATCGGGTTACGGTTTCGGTTAGGTTTAAAGTTCGGGTTAGTGTTTGGGTTAGGATTTGGGTTAGGGTTAAGGTTAGGGTTAGGGTTAGGGGTTAGGGTTAGGGTTTGGGTTAGGGTTATGGTTATTTTTAGGGTTAGGATTAGGGTTAGGCTTAGGGTAGGGTTAGGGTAAGTGTTAGGGTTAGGGCTTGGGTAAGGTTTTGGGTTAGGGTTAAGGTTAGGGTTAGGGTTTCCTTTAGGGTTAGGTTTAGGGTTCGGGTTAGGTTTAGGGTGTGGGTTTGGGTTAGGGTTAGGCTTAGGGTTAGGGTTAGGGTAAGTGTTAGGTTAGGGTTTGGATTAGGGTTAGGGTTAGGTTTAGGTTTAGGGTTAGGTTTTGGTTTGGTTTAGGGTTAGTATTAGGGTTGTGTAAGGGTTATGGTTAGGGTTAGGGTTAGTGTTAGGATTAGGGTTAGTTTTAGGGCTTTTGTTAGGGTTAGGGTTAGCGTTCGGGATTGGGTTTAGGTTAGGTTTAGGGTTTGGGTTAGGCTTAGATTTAGGGTTTGGGTTTGGGTTAGGTTTAGGTTTAGGTTTAGGGTTAGGGTTAGGGTTAGGGTTAGGGTTAGGGTTTGAGTTTGGGTTAGAGTAAGGTATAGGGTTAGGGTTTGCGTTAGGTTTAGTGTTAGGGTTAGGGTTTGGGTTAGGGTTTGGGTTAGGGTTAAGATTAGGTTAAGGGTTAGGGGTTAGGTTTAGTGTTAGGGTTAGGGTTTGGGTTAGGGTTTTGGTTACGGTTAGGGTTAGTGTTACGGTTAGGGTTTAGGGTATGGTTAGGTTTAGGGTTAGGGTTAGGGTTTGTGTTAGGGTTGTGATTAGGGTAATGGTTAGGGTTACGGTTTGGGTTAGGGTTAGGGTTGGTTTAGGGTTATTGTTTGGGCTTGTGTTAGGGTTAGGTTTAGGGTTAGGGTTAGAGTTAGGGTTAGGGTTTGGCTTAGGGTTAGGGTTAGGGTTAGGGCTAGGCGGTAGGGATAGGGTAGCGTTAGGGTTATGGTTAGGGTTTGGGCTTGGGTTAGGGTTAGTGTTAGGGTTAGTATTAGGGTTAGGTTTAGTGTTAGGATTAGGGTTTGGGTTTCGGTTAGGGTTAGGGTTTTGGTTAGTGTTAGGTTTTGGGATAGGGTTAAGGTAAGGGTAAGGGTTAGGGTTAGGTTTTGTGTTAGGGTTAGGGTTAGGGTTAGGGTTAGGGTTAGGTTTAGGTTTAGGGTTTCGGTTAGGGTTAGGGTTAGGGTTAGGGTTTGGTTTGGGTTAGGGTTAATGTTATGAATAGGGTAAGGGTTCGGTTTGGGTTTAGGTTTTGGTTTAAGGTTACTGTTAGAGGTTGGTTTATGGTTATGGTTGGGGTTAGGGTTAGGGTTAGGAATTGGTTTTGGTAGGGTTAGTGTTAGGGTTACGGATAGAGTTTAGGTTAGGGTTAGGGTTAGCGTTAGGGTTAGGGTTCAGGTTTGGTTTAGGGTTAGGGTTAGGGTTAGGGTTTGGGTTAGGGTTTAGGTTTGGGTTAGGGTAAGGTTTAGGGTTTGTTTTAGGCCTTGGGTTAGTGTTAGGTTTAGGGTTAGGTCTTGGGTTTAGGTTAGGTTTAAGGTTTGTGTTAGGCTTAGGGTTAGGGTTTGTGTTTGGGTTACGTTTAGCTTTAGGGTTAGGGTTAGGGTTAGGATTAGGGTTAGGGTTAGGGTTTGGGTTTGGGTTAGAGTAAAGGATCGGGTAAGGGTTTGGGTTAGTTTTAAGGTTAGGGATAGGGTTTGGGTTAGGGTTTGGGTTAGGGTTAAGTTTAGGGTTAGGGTTAGGAGTTAGGGTTAGTGTTAGGGTTAGGGTTTGGGTTAGGGTTTTGGTTAGGGTTAGGGTTAGTGTTACGTTTAGGGTTTAGGGTATGGTTATGTTTAGGATTAGGGTTAGGTTTGTGTTAGGGTTATGGTTAGGGTAATGTGTAGAGTTACGGTGTGGGTTAGGGTTAGGGTTGGTTTAGGGTTATTGTTTGGGCTTTGGTTAGGGTTAGGTTTAGGGTTAGGGTTAGGGTTTGGCTTAGGGTTAAGGTTAGGGTTAGGGCTAGGCGATAGGGATAGGGTTAGGGTTAGGGTTAGGGCTTGGGTTAGGGTTAGTGTTACGGTTAGAATTAGGGTTAGGTATAGTGTTAGGATTAGGGTTTGGGTTTCGGTTAGGGTTAGGGTTAGGGTTAGGGTTTTGGTTAGTGTTAGGTTTTGGGATAGGGTTAAGGTTAGGGTAAGGGTTAGGGTTAGGTTTTGTGTTAGGGTTAGGGTTAGGGTTAGGGTTAGGGTTAGTGTTAGGATTAGGGTTTGTGTTAGGTTTAGGGTTACGGTTAGGGTTAGAGTTTGGGTTGGGTTAAGGTTAGGGTTAGGGTTTTGTTTAGGGTTAGGGTTAGGTTTAGGGTTAGGGTTTGTGTTAGGTTTAGGGTTAGGGTTAGGGTTAGGGTTTGGGTTTTTGTTAGGGTTATGGCTATGGTTAGGGTTAGGATTAATGTTAGGGTTAGGGTTAGGTTTTGCGTTAGGGTTAGTGTTAGGGTTTGGGTTTGAGTTAGCGTTAGGTTTGGGGTTCGTGTTAGGGTTAGGGTTAGGATGTGGGTTTGGGTTAGGGTTAGGCTTAGGGTTAGGTTTAGGGTAAGTGTCAGGGTTAGGGCTTGGGTAATGATTAGGGATAGGATAAGGGTTAGGGTTAGGGTTTCGTTTAGGGTTAGGTTTAGGTTTAGGGATTGGGTTTAGGTTAGGTTTAAGGTTTGGGTTAGGCTTTGGGTTAGGGTTTGGGTTTGGGTTAGGTTTAGGTTTAGGTTTAGGTTTAGGGTTAGGGTTAGGGTTAGGGTTAGGGTTTTGGTGTGGGTTAGAATAAGGTATAGGGTTAGGGTTTGGGTTAGGTTTAGTGTTAGGGTTAGGGTTTGGGTTAGGGTTTGGGTTAGGGTCAAGGTTAGGGTTAGGATTAGGGGATAGGGTTAGGGGTCGGGTTAGGGTTTGGGTTAGGTTTAGGGTTAGTGTTACGGTTAGGATTTGGGGTAGGGTTAGGATTAGGGTTAGGGTTAGGGTTTGTGTTAGGGTTAGGGTTAGGGTTAGGGTTAGGGTTAGGGTTAGGGTTAGCGTTTGGATTAGGGTTAGGGTTAGGTTTAGGGTTAGTGTTTGGGCTTGGGTAGAGTCAGGTTTAGGGTTAGGGTTAGCGTTATTGTTAGGGTTTGGCTTAAGGTTAGGGTTAGGGTTAGGGCTAGGCGATAGGGATAGGGTTAGGGTTAGGGTTGGGGTTAGAGTTTTGGCTTGGGTTAGGGTTAGTGTTAGGGTTAGGTTAGGCTTAGGTTTAGTGTTAGGGTTAGGGTTTGGGTTTCGGTTAGAGTTAGGATTCGGGTTAGGGTTTGGGTTAGTGTTAGGGGTAATCATAGGGTTTAGGTTAGGGTTAGGGTTAGGGTCAGGGTTAGGGTTTGTGTTAGGGTTTAGGTTTTGGTTAGGGTTAGGGTTAGGTTTAGTTTTAGGGCTTGGGTTAGGGTTAGGGTTAGAGTTAGGGCTTGGGTTTAGGTTAAGTTTAGGGTTTGGGTTAGGCTTCGGGTTAGGGTTCGGGTTAGCGTTAGGGTTAGTTTTTGTGTTAGGGTTTCTGTTAGGATTAAGATTAGGGTTAGGGTTAGGGGTTGGTGTTAGGGTTAGTGTTAGGGTTTGGGTTTGGGTTAGGGTCAAGGTTAGGGTTAGGGTTAGGGGATAGGGTTAGGGGTCGGGTTAGGGTTTGGGTTAGGGTTAGGGTTAGTGTTACGGTTAGGATTTGGGGTAGGGTTAGGATTAGGGTTAGGGTTAGGGTTTGTGTTAGGGTTAGGGTTAGGGTTAGGGTTAGGGTTAGGGTTAGCGTTTGGATTAGGGTTAGGGTTAGGTTTAGGGTTAGTGTTTGGGCTTGGGTAGAGTCAGGTTTAGGGTTAGGGTTAGCGTTATTGTTAGGGTTTGGCTTAAGGTTAGGGTTAGGGTTAGGGCTAGGCGATAGGGATAGGGTTAGGGTTAGGGTTGGGGTTAGAGTTTTGGCTTGGGTTAGGGTTAGTGGTAGGGTTAGGTTAGGCTTAGGTTTAGTGTTAGGGTTAGGGTTTGGGTTTCGGTTAGAGTTTGGATTCGGGTTAGGGTTTGGGTTAGTGTTAGGGGTAATGATAGGGTTTAGGTTAGGGTTAGGGTTAGGGTTAGGGTTAGGGTTTGGGTTAGGGTTTAGGTTTTGGTTAGGGTTAGGGTTAGGGTTAGTTTTAGGGCTTGGGTTAGGGTTAGGGTTAGAGTTAGGGCTTGGGTTTAGGTTAAGTTTAGGGTTTGGGTTAGGCTTCGGGTTAGGGTTCGGGTTAGCGTTAGGGTTAGTTTTTGTTTTAGGGTTTCTGTTAGGATTAAGATTAGGGTTAGGGTTAGGGGTTGGTGTTAGGGTTAGTGTTAGGGTTTGGGTTAGGTTTAGGGTTAGGGTTAGGGTTAGTGTTATGGTTAGGATTTGGAGTACGGTTAGGTTTAGTGATAGGGTTAGGTTTAGGGATTCTGTTAGGGTTAGGGTTAGGGTTAGGATTTGGGTTAGGGTTAGGGTTAGGTTTAGGGTTAGTGTTTGGTCTTGGGTTAGGGTTAGGCTTAGGGTTAAGGTTAGAGTTAGGATTAGGGTTTGGCTTAGTGTTAGGGTTAGGGTTAGGG
Source organism: Eospalax fontanierii (assembly GCA_035773235.1). Taxonomy (NCBI): domain Eukaryota; kingdom Metazoa; phylum Chordata; class Mammalia; order Rodentia; family Spalacidae; genus Eospalax; species Eospalax fontanierii. Next base: position 52,409,706 of record CM069550.1, on the reverse strand, counting down.
CTAGGCGATAGGGATATGGTTAGGGTTAGGGTTGGGGTTAGTGTTTGTGCTTGGGTTAGGGTTAGTGTTAGGGTTAGAATTAGGGTTACGTTTAGTGTTAGGATTAGGGTTTGGGTTTCGGTTAGGGTTAGGGTTAGGGTTTGGGTTAGGGTTTAGGTTTGGGTTAGGGTTAGGGCTAGGGTTAGTTTTAGGGCTTGGGTTAGGGTTAGGGTTAGAGTGAGGGCTTGGGTTTAGGTTAGGTTTAGGTTTTGGGTTAGGCTTAGGGTTAGGTTTCAGGTTAGGGTTTAGTTTAGGGGTTAGAGGTGATGTTACGCTTAGGGTTCGGGTTAGGGTTAGGTTTAGGGATAGGGGTATGTTTTAGTTTGGCTTCGGGTTAGGGTTAGGGTTCCGGGCAGGGTTAGGGGTTTGTTAGGATTAGGGTTTGGGTTAGGGTTAGGGTTAGGGTTAGGGTTTGGTTTAGGGTTAGGGTTGAAGTTTGCGTTTGAGTTAGGGTTAGGGCTAGGGTTTCGGTTAGCGATAGGTTTAGGGTTAGGGTTATGGTTAGGTTTAGTGTGTGGGTTTGGTTTAGGATTAGGCTTAGGGTTAGGTTTAGGGTAAGTGATAATGTTAGGGTTTGGCTTAGGGTTAGGTTTAGGTTTAGGGTTAGGGTTACGGTTCGGTTTGGTTTAGGGTTAGTGTTAGGGTTAGGGTTAGGTTTAAGGTTTATTTAAGGTTTTTGGTTAGTGTTAAGGTTAGGGTTAGGGTTAGGGGTTAGGATTAGGGTTAGGGTTTAGGTTTGGTTTAGTGTTAGGGTTAGGGTTTGGCTTAGGGTTTAGGTTTGGGTTAGGGTTAGGGTTAGGGTTACAGTTAGGATTTGGTTTAGTATTAGGCTTAGGGTTAGGGTTAGGGTAAGTGTTAGGGTTAGGGTTTGGCTTAGGGTTAAGTTTAGGGTTAGGGTTAGGGTTAGGGATTGTGTTTAGGTTAGGTTTAGGGTTTGGGTTTGGCTTAGGTTTAGTGTTTGGGTTTGGGTTAGGTTTAGGTTTAGGGTTAGGGTTATGGTTTGTGTTTGGGTTAGAGTAAGGTATAGGGTTAGTGTTTGGGTTAGGTTTAGTGTTAGGGTTAGGGTTTGTGTTAGGGTTTCTGTTAGGATTAAGATTAGGGTTAGGGTTAGGGGTTGGTGTTAGGGTTAGTGTTAGGGTTTGGGTTAGGTTTAGGTTTAGGGTTAGGGTTAGTGGTATGGTTAGGATTTGGAGTACGGTTAGGTTTAGTGATAGGGTTAGGTTTTGGGATTGTGTTAGGGTTAGGGTTAGGGTTAGGGTTTAGGTTAGGGTTAGGGTTAGGTTTAGGGTTAGTGTTTGGTCTAGGGATAGAGTTAGGTTTAGGGTTAAGGATAGACTTAGGATTAGGGTTTGGCTTAGTGTTAGGGTTAGGGTTAGGGCTAGGCATTAGGGATATGGTTAGGGTTAGGGTTGGGGTTAGTGTTTGTGCTTGGGTTAGGGTTAGTGTTAGGGTTAGAATTAGGGTTACGTTTAGTGTTAGGATTAGGGTTTGGGTTTCGGTTAGGGTTAGGGTTAGGGTTTGGCTTAGGGTTAAGTTTAGGGTTAGGGTTAGGGTTAGGGATTGGGTTTAGGTTAGGTTTAGGATTTGGTTTTGGCTTAGGTTTAGTGTTTGGGTTTGGGTTAGGTTTAGGTTTAGGGTTAGGGTTATGGTTTGGGTTTGGGTTAGAGTAAGGTATAGGGTTAGGGTTTGGGTTAGGTTTAGTGTTAGGGTTAGGGTTTGGGTTAGGGTTTGGGTTAGGTTTAAGATTAGGGTAAGGGTTAGGCGTTAGGGTTAGGGTTAGGGTTAGGGTTAGGGTTTGGGTTCGGGTTCGGGTAAGGGTTAGGGTTAGTGTTACGGTTAGGATTTGGGGTAGGGTTAGGTTTAGGGTTAGGGTTAGTGTTAGGGATTGTGTTAGGGTTAGGGTTAGGGTAAGGGTTATGGTTAGGGTTAGGGTTTGGGTTAGGGATAGGGTTAGGTTTAGGGTTAGTGTTTGGGCTTGGGTTAGGGTTAGGTTTAGGGTTAAGTTTAGAGTTAGGGTTAGGGCTTGGCTTAGGGTTAGGGTTAGGGTTAGGGCTAGGCGATAGGGATACGGTTAGGGTTAGGGTTGGGGTTAGTGCTTGGGCTTGTTTTAGGGTTAGTGTTAGGGTTAGAATTAGGGTTAGGTTTAGTGTTAGGATTAGGGTTTGGGTTTCGGTTAGCGTTAGGGTTAGGGTTAGGGTTTGGGTTAGTGTTAGGGTTAGGGATAGGGTTTAGTTTAGGGTTAGGGTTAGGGTTTGGCTTAGGGTTTAGGTTTGGGTTAGGGTTAGGGTTAGGGTTAGTTTTAGGGCTTCGGTTAGGGTTAGGGTTAGAGTTAGGGCTTGGCTTTAGTTTAGGTTTAGGGTTTGCGTTAGGCGTAGGGTTAGGGTTCGGGTTAAGGTGAGGGTTAGGTTTAGGGTTATGGTTAGGTTTAGGGATAGGGGTAGGTTTTGGTTTGGCTTAGGGTTAGGGTTAGGGTTAGGGTTAGTGTTAGGATTAGGTTTAGCTTAGGGTTAGGGTTAGGGTTAGGGTTAGGATTTGGGTTAGGGTTAGGGTTGAAGTTTGGGTTTGCGTTAGGGTTAGGGTTAGGGTTTTGGTTTGGTTTAGTGTTAGGGTTAGGGTTTGGCTTAGGGTTTAGGTTTGGGTTAGTGTTAGGGTTAGTTTTAGGGCTTGGGTTATGGTTAGGGTTAGGGTTAGGGATTGGTTTAGGTTAGGTTTAGGGTTTGGGTTAGGCTTAGGGTTAGGGTGTGGGTTTGGTTGACGATTCGGTTTCGGGTTAGGCTTAGGGTAAGTGTTAGGGTTGGGGTTTGGCTTAGGGTTATTTTTAGGTTTAGGGATAGGGTTACGGTTTTGTTTGGTTTAGGGTTAAAGTTAGGGTTAGGATTAGGGTTAGGGTTTGTTTTAGGGTTTGGGTTATGGTTAAGGTTAGGGTTAGGGTTAGTTTTAGGGTTAGGGTTTCGGTTTGGGTTATTGTTAGGGTTAGGTTAATGGATTGGGTTATGTTTTGGTTAGGTTTAAGATTAGGGTTAGGGTTTGTGTTAGGGTTTGGGTTAGGTTTAAGGTTAGGGTTAGGGTTAGGGATTGGGTAAGGGTTAAGGTTAGGGTTAGGGTTAGGGGTTAGGGTTAGGTTTAGGGTTAGGGTTAGGGTTAGGGATTGGGTTTAGGTTAGGTTTAGGGTTTGGGTTAGGCTTAGGGTTTGGGTTAGGCGTAGGGTTAGGGTTTGGGTTTGGGTTAGGTTTAGTTTTAGGGTTAGGGTTAGGGTTAGGGTTAGGGTTTGGGTTTGGGTTAGAGTGAGGTATAGGGTTAGGGTTTGGGTTAGGTTTAGTGTTAGGGTTAGGGTTTGTGTTAGGTTTAGTGTTAGGGTTAGGGTTTGGGTTAGGGTTTGGTTTAGGGTTAAGGTTAGGGTTAGGGTTAGGGTTAGGGTTAGGGTTAGGGTTAGGGTTTGGGTTTGGGTTAGAGTGAGGTATAGGGTTAGGGTTTGGGTTAGGTTTAGTGTTAGGGCTAGGGTTTGTGTTAGGTTTAGTGTTAGGGTTAGGGTTTGGGTTAGGGTTTGGTTTAGGGTTAAGTTTAGGGTTTGGGTTAGGGGTTAGTGTTAGGGTTAGGGCTAGGGTTTTGGTTAGGGTTAGGGTTAGGGTTAGTGTTACGGTTAGGATTTGGTTTAGGATTAGGCTTAGGGTTAGGGTTAGGGTAAGTGTTAGGGTTAGGGTTTGGCTTAGGGTTAAGTTTAGGGTTAGGGTTAGGGTTAGGGATTGGGTTTAGGTTAGGTTTAGGGTTTGGGTTTGGCTTAGGTTTAGTGTTTGGGTTTGGGTTAGGTTTAGGTTTAGGGTTAGGGTTATGGTTTGGGTTTGGGTTAGAGTAAGGTATAGGGTTAGGGTTTGGGTTAAGTTTAGTGTTAGGGTTAGGGTTTGTGTTAGGGTTTCTGTTAGGATTAAGATTAGGGTTAGGGTTAGGGGTTGGTGTTAGGGTTAGTGTTAGGGTTTGGGTTAGGTTTAGGGTTAGGGTTAGGGTTAGTGTTATGGTTAGGATTTGGAGTACGGTTAGGTTTAGTGATAGGGTTAGGTTTAGGGATTGTGTTAGGGTTAGGGTTAGGGTTTAGGTTAGGGTTAGGGTTATGTTTAGGGTTAGTGTTTGGTCTTGGGTTAGGGTTAGGTTTAGGGTTAAGGTTAGAGTTAGGATTAGGGTTTGGCTTAGTGTTAGGGTTAGGGTTAGGGCTAGGCGATAGGGATATGGTTAGGGATAGGGATGGGGTTAGTGTTTGTGCTTGGGTTAGGGTTAGTGATAGGGTTAGAATTAGGGGTACGAATAGAGTTAGGATTAGGGTTTGGGTTTCGGTTAGGGTTAGGGTTAGGGTTTGGGTTAGGGTTTAGGTTTGGGTTAGGGTTAGGGCTAGGGTTAGTTTTAGGGCTTGGGTTAGGGTTAGGGTTAGAGTGAGGGCTTGGGTTTAGGTTAGGTTTAGGTTTTGGGTTAGGCTTAGGGTTAGGTTTCGGGTTAGGGTTTAGGTTAGGGGTTAGAGTTGGGGTTACGCTTAGGGTTCGGGTTAGGGTTAGGTTTAGGGATAGGGGTATGTTTTAGTTTGGCTTCGGGTTAGGGTTAGGGTTCCGGTTAGGGTTAGGGGTTTGTTAGGATTAGGGTTTGGGTTAGGGTTAGGGTTAGGGTTAGGGTTAGGGTTGGTTTAGGGTTAGGGTTGAAGTTTGCGTTTGGGTTAGGGTTAGGGCTAGGGTTTCGGTTAGCGATAGGTTTAGGGTCAGGGTTATGGTTAGGTTTAGGGTGTGGGTTTGGTTTAGGATTAGGCTTAGGGTTAGGTTTAGGGTAAGTGTTAATGTTAGGGATTGGCTTAGGGTTAGGTTTAGGTTTAGGGTTAGGGTTACGGTTCGGTTTGGTTTAGGGTTAGTGTTAGGGTTAGGGTTAGGTTTAAGGTTTATTTAAGGTTTTTGGTTAGTGTTAAGGTTAGGGTTAGGGTTAGGGGTTAGGGTTAGGGTTAGGGTTTAGGTTTGGTTTAGTGTTAGGGTTAGGGTTTGGCTTAGGGTTTAGGTTTGGGTTAGTGTTAGGGTTAGGGTTAGTTTTAGGGCTTGGGTTATGGTTAGGGTTAGGGTTAGGGATTGGTTTAGGTTAGGGTTAGGGTTTGGGTTAGGCTTAGGGTTAGGGTGTGGGTTTGGTTTACGATTAGGTTTCGGGTTAGGCTTAGGGTAAGTGTTAGGGTTGGGGTTTGGCTTAGGGTTATTTTTAGGTTTAGGGATAGGGTTACGGTTTTGTTTGGTTTAGGGTTAAAGTTAGGGTTAGGATTAGGGTTAGGGTTTGTTTTAGGGTTTGGGCTATGGTTAAGGTTAGGGTTAGGGTTAGTTTTAGGGTTAGGGTTTCGGTTTGGGTTATTGTTAGGGTTAGGTTAAGGGATTGGTTTATGTTTTGGTTAGGTTTAAGATTAGGGTTAGGGTTTGTGTTAGGGTTTGGGTTAGGTTTAAGGTTAGGGTTAGGGTTAGGGTTAGGGATTGGGTTAGGGTTAAGGTTAGGGTTAGGGTTGGGGGTTAGGTTTAGGGTTAGGGTTAGGGTTAGGGTTAGGGATTGGATTTAGGTTAGGTTTAGGGTTTGGGTTAGGCTTAGGGTTTGGGTTAGGCTTAGGGTTAGGGTTTGGGTTTGGGTTAGGTTTAGTTTTAGGGTTAGGGTTAGGGTTAGGGTTTGGGTTTGGGTTAGAGTGAGGTATAGGGTTAGGGTTTGGGTTAGGTTTAGTGTTAGGGTTAGGGTTTGTGTTAGGTTTAGTGTTAGGGTTAGGGTTTGGGTTAGGGTTTGGTTTAGGGTTAAGGTTAGGGTTTGGGTTAGGGGTTAGTGTAGGGTTAGGGCTAGGGTTTTGGTTAGGGTTAGGGTTAGGGTTAGGGTTACGGTTAGGGTTTGGTTTAGGATTAGGCTTAGGGTTAGGGTTAGGGTAAGTGTTAGGGTTAGGGTTTGGCTTAGGGTTAAATTTAGGGTTAGGGTTAGGGTTAGGGATTGGGTTTAGGTTAGGTTTAGGGTTTGGGTTTGGCTTTGGTTTAGTGTTTGGGTTTGGGTTAGGTTTAGGTTTAGGGTTAGGGTTATGGTTTGGGTTTGGGTTAGAGTAAGGTATAGGGTTAGGGTTTGCGTTAGGTTTAGTGTTAGGGTTAGGGTTTCCGTTAGGGTTTCTGTTAGGATTAAGATTAGGGTTAGGGTTAGGGGTTGGTGTTAGGGTTAGTGTTAGGGTTTGGGTTAGGGTTAGGGTTAGGGTTAGTGTTATGGTTAGGATTTGGAGTACGGTTAGGTTTAGTGATAGGGTTAGGTTTAGGGATTGTGTTAGGGTTAGGGTTAGGGTTAGGGTTTGGGTTAGGGTTAGGGTTAGGTTTAGGGTTAGTGTTTGGTCTTGGGTTAGGGTTAGGTTTAGGGTTAAGGTTAGAGTTAGGATTAGGGTTTGGCTTAGTGTTAGGGTTAGGGTTAGGGCTAGGCGATAGGGATATGGTTAGGGTTAGGGTTGGGGTTAGTGTTTGTGCTTGGGTTAGGGTTAGTGTTAGGGTTAGAATTAGGGTTACGTTTAGTGTTAGGATTAGGGTTTGGGTTTCAGTTAGGGTTAGGGTTAGGGTTTGGGTTAGGGTTTAGGTTTGGGTTAGGGTTAGGGCTAGGGTTAGTTTTAGGGCTTGGGTTAGGTTTAGGGTTAGAGTGAGGGCTTGGGTTTAGGTTAGGTTTAGGTTTTGGGTTAGGCTTAGGGTTAGGTTTCGGGTTAGGGTTTAGGTTAGGGTTTAGAGTTGGGGTTACGCTTAGGGTTCGGGTTAGGGTTAGGTTTAGGGATAGGGGTATGTTTTAGTTTGGCTTCGGGTTAGGGTTAGGTTTCCGGTTAGGGTTAGGGGTTTGTTAGGATTAGGGTTTGGGTTAGGGTTAGGGTTAGGGTTAGGGTTAGGGTTTGGTTTAGGGTTAGGGTTGAAGTTTGCGTTTGGGTTAGGGTTAGGGCTAGGGTTTCGGTTGGCGATAGGTTTAGGGTTAGGGTTATGGTTAGGTTTAGGGTGTGGGTTTGGTTTAGGATTAGGCTTAGGGTTAGGTTTAGGGTAAGTGTTAATGTTAGGGTTTGGCTTAGGGTTAGGTTTAGGTTTAGGGTTAGGGTTACGGTTCGGTTTGGTTTAGGGTTAGTGTTAGGGTTAGGGTTAGGTTTAAGGTTTATTTAAGGTTTTTGGTTAGTGTTAAGGTTAGGGTTAGGGTTAGGGGTTAGGGTTAGGGTTAGGGTTTAGGTTTGGTTTAGTGTTAGGGTTAGGGTTTGGGTTAGGGTTTAGGTTTGGGTTAGTGTTAGGGTTAGGGTTAGTTTTAGGGCTTGGGTTATGGTTAGGGTTAGGGTTAGGGATTGGTTTAGGTTAGGTTTAGTGTTTGGGTTAGGCTTAGGGTTAGGGTGTGGGTTTGGTTTACGATTAGGTTTCGGGTTAGGCTTAGGGTAAGTGTTAGGGTTGGGGTTTGGCTTAGGGTTATTTTTAGGTTTAGGGATAGGGTTACGGTTTTGTTTGGTTTAGGGTTAAAGTTAGGGTTAGGATTAGGGTTTTGGTTTGTTTTAGGGTTTGGGTTATGGTTAAGGTTAGGGTTAGGGTTAGTTTTAGGGTTAGGGTTTCGGTTTGGGTTATTGTTAGGGTTAGGTTAAGGGATTGGGTTATGTTTTGGTTAGGTTTAAGATTAGGGTTAGGGTTTGTGTTAGGGTTTGGGTTAGGTTTAAGGTTAGGGTTAGGGTTAGGGTTAGGGTTAGGGATTGGGTTAGGGTTAAGGTTAGGGTTAGGGTTAGGGGAGAGGGTGAGGGTTAGGGTTAGGGTTAGAGATTGGGTTTAGGTTATGTTAGGGTTTGGGGTAGGCTTAGGGTTTGGGTTAGGCTTAGGGTTAGGGTTTGGGTTTGGGTTAGGTTTAGTTTTAGGGTTAGGGTTAGGGTTAGGGCTAGGTTTTGGGTTTGGGTTAGAGTGAGGTATAGGGTTAGGGTTTGGGTTAGGTTTAGTGTTAGGGTTAGGGTTTGTGTTAGGTTTAGTGTTAGGGTTAGGGTTTGGGTTAGGGTTTGGTTTAGGGTTAAGGTTAGGGTTTGGGTTAGGGGTTAGTGTTAGGGTTAGGCCTAGGGTTTTGGTTAGGGTTAGGGTTACGGTTAGGATTTGGTTTAGGATTAGGCTTAGGGTTAGGGTTAGGGTAAGTGTTAGGGTTAGGGTTTGGCTTAGGGTTAAGTTTAGGGTTAGGGTTAGGGTTAGGGATTGGGTTTAGGTTAGGTTTAGGGTTTGGGTTTGGCTTAGGTTTAGTGTTTGGGTTTGTGTTAGGTTTAGGTTTAGGGTTAGGGTTATGGTTTGGGTTTGGGTTAGAGTAAGGTATAGGGTTAGGGTTTGGGTTAGGTTTAGTGTTAGGGTTAGGGTTTGGGTTAGGGTTAAGATTAGGGTAAGGGTTAGGCGTTAGGGTTAGGGTTAGGGCTAGGGCTTGGGGTCGGGTTCGGGTTAGGGTTAGGGTTAGTGTTACGGTTAGGATTTGGGGTAGGGTTAGGTTTAGGGTTAGGGTTAGTGTTAGGGATTGTGTTAGGGCTAGGGTTAGGGCAAGGGGTAGGGTTAGGGTTAGGTTTTGGGTTAGGGATAGGGTTAGGTTTAGGGTTAGTGTTTGGGCTTGGGTTAGGGTTAGGTTTAGGGTTAAGTTTAGAGTTAGGGTTAGGGCTTGGCTTAGGGTTAGGGTTAGGGTTAGGGCTAGGCGATAGGGATACGGTTAGGGTTAGGGTTGGTGTTAGTGCTTGGGCTTGGTTTAGGGTTAGTGTTAGGGTTAGAATTAGGGTTAGGTTTAGTGTTAGGATTAGGGTTTGGGTTTCGGTTAGCGTTAGGGTTAGGGTTAGGGTTTGGGTTAGTGTTAGGGTTAGGGATAGGGTTTAGTTTAGGGTTAGGGTTAGGGTTTGGCTTAGGGTTTAGGTTTGGGTTAGGGTTAGGGTTAGGGTTAATTTTAGGGCTTCGGTTAGGGTTAGGGTTAGAGTAAGGGCTTGGGTTTAGGTTAGGTTTAGGGTTTGCGTTAGGCTTAGGGTTAGGGTTCGGGTTAAGGTTAGGGTTAGGGTTAGGGTTATGGTTAGGTTTAGGGATAGGGGTAGGTTTTGGTTTGGCTTAGGGTTAGGGTTAGGGTTAGGGTTAGTGTTAGGATTAGGTTTAGCTTAGGGTTAGGGTTAGGGTTAGGGTTAGGATTTGGGTTAGGGTTAGGGTTGAAGTTTGGTTTTGGGTTAGGGTTAGGGTTAGGGTTTCGGTTAGGGATAGGGTTAGCGTTAGGGCTATGGTTAGGTTTAGGGTGTGGGTTTGGTTTAGGATTAGGCTTAGTGTTAGGGTTAGGGTAAGTGTTAGGGTTAGGGTTTGGCTTAGGGTTAGGTTTAGGTTTAGGTTTAGGGTTACGGTTTGGTTTGGTTTAGGGTTAGTGTTAGGGTTAGGGTTAGGGTTAGGGTTTGTTTTAGGGTTTGGTTTAGGGTTAAGGTTAGGGTTAGGGTTAGGGGTTAGGGTTAGGGTGAGGGTTTAGGTTAGGCTTAGGGTTAGGGTTTGTGTTTGGGTGGGGTTTAGCTTTAGGGTAAGGGTTAGGGTTAGGGTTAGGGTTTGGGTTTTGGTTAGGGTTAGGTTTAGGGTAAGGGATTGGGTTAGGGTTTGGGTTAGGTTTAAAGTTAGGGTTAGGGTTAGGGTTAGGGATTGGGTTAGGGTTAAGGTTAGGGTTAGGGTTAGGGCTTAGGGTTAGGGTTAGGGTTTGGGTTAGGATTAGCGTTAGGGTTCGGGATTGGGTTTAGGTTAGGTTTAGGGTTTGGGTTAGGCTTAAGGTTAGGGTTTGGGTTTGGGTTAGGTTTAGGTTTAGGTTTAGGGTTAGGGTTAGGGTTTGAGTTTGGGTTAGAGTAAGGGATCGGGTTAGGGTTTGGGTTAGTTTTAAGGTTAGGGTTAGGGTTTTGGTTAGGGTTTGGGTTAGGGTTAATGTTAGAGTTAGGTTAGGGGTTAGGGTTAGGGTTAGGGTTAGGGTTTGGGTTAGGGTTATGGTTATTTTTAGAGTTAAGATTAGGGTTAGGCTTAGGGTAGGGTTAGGGTAAGGGTTAGGGTTAGGGCTTGGCAAGGTTTAGGGTTAGGTTTAAGGTTAGGGTTAGGGTTTCCTTTAGGAATAGGTTTAGGGTTCGGGTTAGGTTTAGGGTGTGGGTTTGGGTTAGGTTTAGGCTTAGGGTTAGGGTTAGGGTAAGTGTTAGGTTAGGGTTTGGATTAGGGTTAGGTTTAGGTTTCAGCTTAGGGTTAGGGTTTGGTTTGGTTTAGGGTTAGTGTTAGGGTTAGGGTAAGGGTTAGGGTTAGGGTTAGGGTTAGGGGTGGTTTAGGGTTACGGTAATTTTTAGGATTAAGGTTACGGTTAAGGTTAAGGTTTGGGTTAGAGTTAGGTGTAGAGTTGGGGTTTGGTTTAGGGTTAGGTTTAGGGTTAGGGTTAGGGTTAGTTTTAGGGCTTTTGTTAGGGTTAGGGTTATGGTTAGGAATTGGGTTTAGGTTAGGTTTAGGGTTTGGGAAAGGCTTAGGTTTACTGTTTGGTTTGGGTTTGGTTTAGGTTTAGGTTTAGGGTTAGGGTTAGGGTTAGGGTTAGGGTTTGGGTTAGAGTAAGGTATAGGGTTAGGGTTTGGGATAGGTTTAGTGTTAGGGTTAGGGTTTGGGTTAGGGTTAGAGTTACGGTTAGGGTTAGATTTAGGGTTAGTGTTTGTTCTTGGGTTAGGGTTAGGTTTAGAGTTAAGGTTAGAGTTAGGGTTAGGGTTTGGCGTAGTGTTAGGGTTAGGGTTAGGGCTAGGCGATAGGGATATGTTTAGGATTAGGGTTGGGGTTAGTGTTTGGGCTTGAGTTAGGGTTAGTGTTAGGGTTAGAATTAGGGTTAGGTTTAGTGTTAGGAATAGGGTTTGGGTTTCGGTTAGGGTTAGGGTTCGGGTTTGGGTTAGGGTTTAGGTTTGGGTTAGGGTTAGGGCTAGGGTTAGTTTTAGGGCTGGGGTTAGGGTTAGGGTTAGAGTTAGGGCTTGGGTTTAGGTTAGGTTTAGGGTTTGGGTTAGGCTTAGGGTTAGGGTTCGGGTTAGGGTTTAGGTTAGGGGTTAGAGTTGGGGTTAGGCTTAGGGTTCGGGTTAGGGTTAGGTTTAGGGATAGGGGTAGGTTTTGGTGTGGCTTAGGGTTAGGGTTAGGGTTAGGGTTAGGTTTAGTGTTAGGGTTAGGGTTAGGGTTAGGGTTTGTTTTAGGGTTTTGGTTAGTGTTAAGGGTAGGGTTAGGGTTAGGGGTTAGGGTTAGGGTTAGGGTTTAGGTTTGGTTTAGGTTTAGGGTTAGGGTTAGGGTTTGGCTTAGGGTTTAGGTTTGGGTTAGGGTTAGGGTTAGGGTTAGTTTTAGGGCTTGGGTTACGGTTACTGTTATCGTTAGGGATTGGGTTTAGGTTAGGTTTATGGTTTGGATTAGGCTTAGGGTTAGGGTTTGGGTTTGGGTTAGGTTTAGGTGTAGGTTTAGGGTTAGGGTTAGGGTTAGGGTTAGGGTTAGGGTTAGGGTTTGGGTTTGGGTTAGAGTAAGTTATAGGGTTAGGGTTAGGATTTGGTTTAGGATTAGGCTTATGGTTAGGGTTAGGGTAAGTGTTAGGGTTAGGGTTTGGCTTAGGGTTAAGTTTAGAGTTAGGGTTAGGGTTAGGGTTTGGGTTTAGGTTAGGTTTAGGGTTTGTGTTAGGCTTAGGTTTAGGGTTTGGGTTTGGGTTATATTTAGGTTTAGGGTTAGGGTTAGGGTTTGGGTTTGGGTTAGAGTAAGGTATAGGGTTAGGGTTTGGGTTAGCTTTAGTGTTAGGGTTAGGGTTAGGGTTTGGGTTTGGGTTAGGGTTAGGGTTAGGGTTAGTTTTACGGTTAGGATTTGGAGTAGGGTTAGGTTTAGGGTTAGGATTAGTGTTAGGGATTGTGTTACGGTTAGGGTTAGTGTTAGGGTTAGGGTTAGGGTTTGCGTTAGGGTTAGGGTTAGGTTTAGGGTTACTGTTTGGTCTTGGGTTAGGATTAGGTTTAGGGTTAAGGTTAGAGTTAGTGTTAGGGTTAGGGGTAGGGCTATGCGATAGGGATATGGTTCGGGTTAGGGTTGTGGTTAGTGTTTGTGCTTGGGTTAGGGTTAGTGTTAGGGTTAGAATTAGGGTTAGGTTTAGTGTTAGAATTAGGGTTTGGGTTTCGGTTAGGGTTAGGGTTAGGGTTTGGGTTAGGGTTTAGGTTTGGGTTAGGGTTAGGCTTAGGGTTAGTTTTAGGGCTTGGCTTAGCGTTAGGGTTAGAGTTAGGGCTTGGGTTTAGGTTAGGTTTAGGGTTTGGGTTAGGCTTAGGGTTAGGGTTCGGGTTAGGGTTTAGGTTAGGGGTTAGTGTTGGGGTTATGCTTAGGCTTCGGGTTAGGGTTAGGGTTAGGGTTAGGTTTAGGGATAGGGGTAGGTTTTGGTTTGGCTTAGGGTTAGGGTTAGGTTTAGGGTTAGGGTAAGTGTTAGTGTTAGGATTAGGGTTTGGGTTAGGGTTAGGGTTAGGGTTAGGGTTTGGGTTAGGGATTGGGTTTACGTTAGGTTTAGGGTTTGGGTTTGGCTTAGGTTTAGGGTTTGCGTTTCGGTTAGGTTTAGGTTTAAGATTAGAGTTAGGGTTAGGGTTAGCGTTTGGGTTTGGGTTAGAGTAAGGTATAGGGTTAGGGTTTGGTTTAGGTTTAGTGTTAGGGTTAGGGTTTGGGTTAGGGTTTGGGTTAGGGTTAAGATTAGGTTAAGGGTTAGGGGTTAGGGTTAGGGTTAGGGTTAGGGTTTGGATTCGGGTTCGGGTTAGGGTTAGGGTTAGTGTTACGGTTAGGATTTGGGGTAGGGTTAGGTTTAGGGTTAGGGTTAGTGTTAGGGATTGTGTTAGGGTTAGGGTTAGGGTTAGGGTTAGGGTTTGGGTTAGGGTTACGGTTAGGTTTAGGGTTAGTGTTTGGGCTTGGGTTAGGGTTAGGTTTAGGGTTAAGTTTAGAGTTAGGGTTAGGGTTTGGCTTAGGGTTAGGGTTAGGGTTAGGACTAGGCGATAGGGATACTGATAGGGTTAGGGTTGGGGTTAGTGCTTGGGCTTGGGTTACGGTTAGTGTTAGGGTTAGAATTAGGGTTAGGTTTAGTGTTCGGATTAGGGTTTGGGTTTCGTTTAGCGTTAGGGTTAGGGTTAGGGTTTGGGTTAGTGTTAGGGTTAGGGATAGGGTTTAGTTTAGGGTTAGGGTTAGGGTTTGGGTTAGGGTTTAGGTTTGGGTTAGGGTTAGGGTTAGGGTTAGTTTTAGGGCTTGGGTTAGGGTTAGGGTTAGAGTTAGGGCTTGGGTTTAGGTTAGGTTTAGGGTTTGGGTTAGGCTTAGGGTTAGGGTTCGGGATATGGTTAGGGTTAGGGTTTGTGTTATGGTTTGGGTTAGGGTTAACGTGAGGGTTTAGGTTAGGGGTTAGATTTGGGGTTAGGTTTAGGGATAGGGGTAGGTTTTGGTTTGGCTTAGGGTTTGGGTTAGGTTTAGGGTTAGGGTTAGTGTTAGGATTAGGGTTAGGGTTAGGGTTAGGGTTAGGGTTTGGGTTAGGGTTAAGGTTGAAATTTGGGTTTGGGTTAGGGTTAGGGTTAGGGTTTCGTTTAGGGTTAGGGTTAGGGTTAGGGTTATGTTTAGGTTTAGGGTGTGGGTTTGGTTTAGGATTAGGCTTAGTGTTAGGGTTAGGGTAAGTGTTAGGGTTAGGGTTTGGCTTAGGGTTAGGTTTAGGTTTAGGGTTAGGGTTACGGTTTGGTTTGGTTTAGGGTTAGTGTTAGGGTTAGGGTTACGGTTAGGGTTTGTTTTAGGGTTTGGGTTAGGGTTAAGGTTAGGGTTAGGTTTAGGGGTTAGGGTTAGGGTTAGGGTTTAGGTTAGGCTTAGGGTTAGGGTTTGTGTTTGGGTTAGGTTTAGCTTTAGGGTTAGTGTTAGGGGTAGGGTTTGGGTTTGGGTTAGGGTTCGGTTTAGGGTAAGGGATTGGGTTAGGTTTTGGGTTAGGTTTAAAGTTAGGGTTAGGGTTTGTGTTAGGGTTTGGGTTAGGTTTAAGGTTAGGGTTAGGGTTAGTTTTAGGGATTGGGTTAGGGTTAAGGTTAGGGTTAGGGTTAGGGCTTAGGGTTAGGGTTAGGGTTTGGGTTAGGGTTAGGGTTACGGTTAGGGATTGGGTTTAGGTTAGGTTTAGGGTTTGTGTTAGGCTTAAGGTTAGGGTACGGGTTTAGGTTAGGTTTAGGTTTAGGTTTAGGGTTAGGGTTAGGGTTTGGGTTTGGGTTAGAGTGAGGAATACGGTTAGGGTTTGGGTTAGGGTTAGTGTTAGGGTTAGGGTTTGGGTTAGGTTTAGTGTTAGGGTTAGGGTTTGGGTTAGGGTTTGAGTTTGGGTTAGAGTAAGGGATCGGGTTAGGGTTTGGGTTAGGTTTAAGGTTAGGGTTAGGGTTTGGGATAGGGTTTGGGTTAGGGTTAATGTTAGAGTTAGGTTTAGGGGTTAGGGTTAGGGTTAGGTTTATGGTTTGGGTTAGGGTTAGGGGTGGTTTAGGGTTACGGTAATTTTTAGGATTAAGGTTACGGTTAAGGTTTAGGTTTGGGTTAGAGTTAGGTGTAGAGTTGTGGTTTGGTTTAGGGTTAGGTTTAGGGTTAGGGTTAGGGTTAGTATTAGGGCTTTTGTGAGGGTTAGGGTTAGGGTTAGGAATTGGGTTTAGGTTAGGTTTAGGGTTTGGGATAGGCTTAGGTTTAGGGTTTGGGTTTGGGTTAGGTTTAGGTTTAGGGTTAGGGTTAGGGTTAGGGTTAGGGTTAGGGTTTGGGTTAGAGTAAGGTATAGGGTTAGGGTTTGGGTTAGGTTTAGTGTTAGGGTTAGGGTTTGGGTTAGGGTTAGAGTTACGGTTAGGGTTAGATTTAGGGTTAGTGTTTGTTCTTGGGTTAGGATTAGGTTTAGGGTTAAGGTTAGAGTTAGGGTTAGGGTTTGGCGTAGTGTTAGGCTTAGGGTTAGGGCTAGGCAATAGGGATATGTTTAGGGTTAGGGTTGCGGTTAGTGTTTGGGCTTGGGTTAGGGCTAGTGTTAGGGTTAGAATTAGGCTTAGCTTTAGTGCTAGGAATAGGGTTTGGGTTTCGGTTAGGGTAAAGGTTCGGGTTTGGGTTAGGGTTTAGGTTTGGGTTAGGGTTAGGGGTAGGGTTAGTTTTAGGGCTGGGGTTAGGGTTAGGGTTAGGATTTAGGTTAGGGGTTAGAGTTGGGGTTAGGCTTAGGGTTCGGGTTAGGGTTAGGTTTAGGGATAGGGGTAGGTTTTGGTTTGGCTTAGGGTTAGGGTTAGGGTTAGGGTTAGTGTTACGATTAGGTTTAGCTTAGGGTTAGGGTTAGGGTTAGGGTTAGGATTTGGGTTAGGGTTAGGGTTGAAGTTTGGGTTTGGGTTAGGTTTGGGGTTAGGGCTCGGGTTAGGGATAGGGTTAGTGTTAGGGCTATGGTTAGGTTTAGGGTGTGGGTTTGGTTTAGGATTAGGCTTAGTGTTAAGGTTAGGGTAAGTGTTAGGGTTAGGGTTTGGCTTAGGGTTAGGTTTAGGTTTAGGGTTAGGGTTACGGTTTGGTTTGGTTTAGGGTTAGTGTTAGGGTTAGGGTTAGGGTTAGGGTTTGTTTTAGGGTTTGGTTTAGGGTTAAGGTTAGGGTTAGGGTTAGGGTTTAGGGTTAGGGTGAGGGTTTAGGTTAGGCTTAGGGTTAGGGTTTGTGTTTGGGTGAGGTTTAGCTTTAGGGTTAGTGTTAGGGGTAGGGTTTGGGTTTGGGTTAGGGTTCGGTTTAGGGTAAGGGATTGGGTTAGGGTTTGGGTTAGGTTTAAAGTTAGGGTTAGGGTTTGTGTTAGGGTTTGGGTTAGGTTTAAGGTTAGGGTTAGGGTTAGTTTTAGGGATTGGGTTAGGGTTAAGGTTAGGGTTAGGGTTAGGGCTTAGGGTTAGGGTTAGGGTTTGGGTTAGGGTTAGGGTTACGGTTAGGGATTGGGTTTAGGTTAGGTTTAGGGTTTGTGTTAGGCTTAAGGTTAGGGTACGGGTTTAGGTTAGGTTTAGGTTTAGGTTTAGGGTTAGGGTTAGGGTTTGGGTTTGGGTTAGAGTGAGGAATACGGTTAGGGTTTGGGTTAGGGTTAGTGTTAGGGTTAGGGTTTGGGTTAGGTTTAGTGTTAGGGTTAGGGTTTGGGTTAGGGTTTGAGTTTGGGTTAGAGTAAGGGATCGGGTTAGGGTTTGGGTTAGGTTTAAGGTTAGGGTTAGGGTTTGGGTTAGGGTTTGGTTTAGGGTTAATGTTAGAGTTAGGTTTAGGGGTTAGGGTTAGGGTTAGGTTTATGGTTTGGGTTAGGGTTAGGGGTGGTTTAGGGTTACGGTAATTTTTAGGATTAAGGTTACGGTTAAGGTTTAGGTTTGGGTTAGAGTTAGGTGTAGAGTTGGGGTTTGGTTTAGGGTTAGGTTTAGGGTTAGGGTTAGGGTTAGTATTAGGGCTTTTGTGAGGGTTAGGGTTAGGGTTAGGAATTGGGTTTAGGTTAGGTTTAGGGTTTGGGATAGGCTTAGGTTTAGGGTTTGGGTTTGGGTTAGGTTTAGGTTTAGGGTTAGGGTTAGGGTTAGGGTTAGGGTTAGGGTTTGGGTTAGAGTAAGGTATAGGGTTAGGGTTTGGGTTAGGTTTAGTGTTAGGGTTAGGGTTTGGGTTAGGGTTAGAGTTACGGTTAGGGTTAGATTTAGGGTTAGTGTTTGTTCTTGGGTTAGGATTAGGTTTAGGGTTAAGGTTAGAGTTAGGGTTAGGGTTTGGCGTAGTGTTAGGCTTAGGGTTAGGGCTAGGCAATAGGGATATGTTTAGGGTTAGGGTTGCGGTTAGTGTTTGGGCTTGGGTTTGGGGTAGTGTTGGGGTTAGAATTTGGGTTAGGTTTAGGGTAGGGATTGGGGTTTGGGTTTCGGTTAGGGTTAGGGTTCGGGTTTGGGTTAGGGTTTAGGTTTGGGTTAGGGTTAGGGGTAGGGTTAGTTTTAGGGCTGGGGTTAGGGTTAGGGTTAGGATTTAGGTTAGGGGTTAGAGTTGGGGTTAGGCTTAGGGTTCGGGTTAGGGTTAGGTTTAGGGATAGGGGTAGGTTTTGGTTTGGCTTAGGGTTAGGGTTAGGGTTAGGGTTAGTGTTACGATTAGGTTTAGCTTAGGGTTAGGGTTAGGGTTAGGGTTAGGATTTGGGTTAGGGTTAGGGTTGAAGTTTGGGTTTGGGTTAGGGTTAGGGTTAGGGTTTCGGTTAGGGATAGGGTTAGCGTTAGGGCTATGGTTAGGTTTAGGGTGTGGGTTTGGTTTAGGATTAGGCTTAGTGTTAAGGTTAGGGTAAGTGTTAGGGTTAGGGTTTGGCTTAGGGTTAGGTTTAGGTTTAGGGTTAGGGTTACGGTTTGGTTTGGTTTAGGGTTAGTGTTAGGGTTAGGGTTAGGGTTAGGGTTTGTTTTAGGGTTTGGTTTAGGGTTAAGGTTAGGGTTAGGGTTAGGGTTTAGGGTTAGGGTGAGGGTTTAGGTTAGGCTTAGGGTTAGGGTTTGTGTTTGGGTGAGGTTTAGCTTTAGGGTAAGGGTTAGGGTTAGGGTTAGGGTTAGGGTTAGGGTTAGGGTTTGGGTTTTGGTTAGGGTTAGGTTTAGGGTAAGGGATTGGGTTAGGGTTTGGGTTAGGTTTAAAGTTAGGGTTAGGGTTTGTGTTAGGGTTTGGGTTAGGTTTAAGGTTAGGGTTAGGGTTAGGGTTAGGGATTGGGTTAGGGTTAAGGTTAGGGTTAGGGTTAGGGCTTAGGGTTAGGGTTAGGGTTTGGGTTAGGATTAGCGTTAGGGTTCGGGATTGGGTTTAGGTTAGGTTTAGGGTTTGGGTTAGGCTTAAGGTTAGGGTTTGGGTTTGGGTTAGGTTTAGGTTTAGGTTTAGGGTTAGGGTTAGGGTTTGAGTTTGGGTTAGAGTAAGGGATCGGGTTAGGGTTTGGGTTAGTTTTAAGGTTAGGGTTAGGGTTTTGGTTAGGGTTTGGGTTAGGGTTAATGTTAGAGTTAGGGTTAGGGGTTAGGGTTAGGGTTAGGGTTAGGGTTTGGGTTAGGGTTTGGGTTAGGGTTATGGTTATTTTTAGAGTTAAGATTAGGGTTAGGCTTAGGGTAGGGTTAGGGTAAGGGTTAGGGTTAGGGCTTGGCAAGGTTTAGGGTTAGGTTTAAGGTTAGGGTTAGGGTTTCCTTTAGGAATAGGTTTAGGGTTCGGGTTAGGTTTAGGGTGTGGGTTTGGGTTAGGTTTAGGCTTAGGGTTAGGGTTAGGGTAAGTGTTAGGTTAGGGTTTGGATTAGGGTTAGGGTTAGGTTTCAGCTTAGGGTTAGGGTTTGGTTTGGTTTAGGGTTAGTGTTAGGGTTAGGGTAAGGGTTAGGGTTAGGGTTAGGGTTAGGGGTGGTTTAGGGTTACGGTAATTTTTAGGATTAAGGTTACGGTTAAGGTTTAGGTTTGGGTTAGAGTTAGGTGTAGAGTTGGGGTTTGGTTTAGGGTTAGGTTTAGGGTTAGGGTTAGGGTTAGTTTTAGGGCTTTTGTTAGGGTTAGGGTTAGGGTTAGGAATTGGGTTTAGGTTAGGTTTAGGGTTTGGGAAAGGCTTAGGTTTACTGTTTGGTTTGGGTTTGGTTTAGGTTTAGGTTTAGGGTTAGGGTTAGGGTTAGGGTTAGGGTTTGGGTTAGAGTAAGGTATAGGGTTAGGGTTTGGGATAGGTTTAGTGTTAGGGTTAGGGTTTGGGTTAGGGTTAGAGTTACGGTTAGGGTTAGATTTAGGGTTAGTGTTTGTTCTTGGGTTAGGGTTAGGTTTAGGGTTAAGGTTAGAGTTAGGGTTAGGGTTTGGCGTAGTGTTAGGGTTAGGGTTAGGGCTAGGCGATAGGGATATGTTTAGGATTAGGGTTGGGGTTAGTGTTTGGGCTTGAGTTAGGGTTAGTGTTAGGGTTAGAATTAGGGTTAGGTTTAGTGTTAGGAATAGGGTTTGGGTTTCGGTTAGGGTTAGGGTTCGGGTTTGGGTTAGGGTTTAGGTTTGGGTTAGGGTTAGGGCTAGGGTTAGTTTTAGGGCTGGGGTTAGGGTTAGGGTTAGAGTTAGGGCTTGGGTTTAGGTTAGGTTTAGGGTTTGGGTTAGGCTTAGGGTTAGGTTTCGGGTTAGGGTTTAGGTTAGGGGTTAGAGTTGGGGTTAGGCTTAGGGTTCGGGTTAGGGTTAGGGTTAGGGATAGGGGTAGGTTTTGGTGTGGCTAAGGGTTAGGGTTAGGGTTAGGGTTAGGGTTAGGTTTAGTGTTAGGGTTAGGGTTAGGGTTAGGGTTTGTTTTAGGGTTTTGGTTAGTGTTAAGGGTAGGGTTAGGGTTAGGGGTTAGGGTTAGGGTTAGGGTTTAGGTTTGGTTTAGGTTTAGGGTTAGGGTTAGGGTTTGGCTTAGGGTTTAGGTTTGGGTTAGGGTTAGGGTTAGGGTTAGTTTTAGGGCTTGGGTTACGGTTACTGTTATCGTTAGGGATTGGGTTTAGGTTAGGTTTATGGTTTGGATTAGGCTTAGGGTTAGGGTTTGGGTTTGGGTTAGGTTTAGGTGTAGGTTTAGGGTTAGGGTTAGGGTTAGGGTTAGGGTTAGGGTTAGGGTTTGGTTTTGGGTTAGAGTAAGGTATAGGGTTAGGGTTAGGATTTGGTTTAGGATTAGGCTTATGGTTAGGGTTAGGGTAAGTGTTAGGGTTAGGGTTTGGCTTAGGTTTAAGTTTAGAGTTAGGGTTAGTGTTAGGGTTTGGGTTTAGGTTAGGTTTAGGGTTTGTGTTAGGCTTAGGTTTAGGGTTTGGGTTTGGGTTATATTTAGGTTTAGGGTTAGGGTTAGGGTTTGGGTTTGGGTTAGAGTAAGGTATAGGGTTAGGGTTTGGGTTAGCTTTAGTGTTAGGGTTAGGGTTAGGGTTTGGGTTTGGGTTAGGTTTAGGTTTAGGGTTAGGGTTAGGGTTAGGGTTAGGGTTAGGGTTAGGGTTAGGGTTTGGGTTAGAGTAAGGTATAGGGTTAGGGTTTGGGTTAGGTTTAGTGTTAGGGTTAGGGTTTGGGTTAGGGTTAGAGTTACGGTTAGGGTTAGATTTAGGGTTAGTGTTTGTTCTTGGGTTAGGATTAGGTTTAGGGTTAAGGTTAGAGTTAGGGTTAGGGTTTGGCGTAGTGTTAGGGTTAGGGTTAGGGCTAGGCAATAGGGATATGTTTAGGGTTAGGGTTGGGGTTAGTGTTTGGACTTGGGTTAGGGTTAGTGTTAGGGTTAGAATTAGGGTTAGCTTTAGTGTTAGGAATAGGGTTTGGGTTTCGGTTAGGGTTAGGGTTCGGGTTTGGGTTAGGGTTTAGGTTTGGGTTAGGGTTAGGGGTAGGGTTAGTTTTAGGGCTGGGGTTAGGGTTAGGGTTAGGATTTAGGTTAGGGGTTAGAGTTGGGGTTAGGCTTAGGGTTCGGGTTAGGGTTAGGTTTAGGGATAGGGGTAGGTTTTGGTTTGGCTTAGGGTTAGGGTTAGGGTTAGGGTTAGTGTTAGGATTAGGTTTAGCTTAGGGTTAGGGTTAGGGTTAGGGTTAGGATTTGGGTTAGGGTTAGGGTTGAAGTTTGGGTTTGGGTTAGGGTTAGGGTTAGGGTTTCGGTTAGGGATAGGGTTAGCGTTAGGGCTATGGTTAGGTTTAGGGTGTGGGTTTGGTTTAGGATTAGGCTTAGTGTTAAGGTTAGGGTAAGTGTTAGGGTTAGGGTTTGGCTTAGGGTTAGGTTTAGGTTTAGGGTTAGGGTTACGGTTTGGTTTGGTTTAGGGTTAGTGTTAGGGTTAGGGTTAGGGTTAGGGTTTGTTTTAGGATTTGGTTTAGGGTTAAGGTTAGGGTTAGGGTTAGGGTTTAGGGTTAGGGTGAGGGTTTAGGTTAGGCTTAGGGTTAGGGTTTGTGTTTGGGTGAGGTTTAGCTTTAGGGTAAGGGTTAGGGTTAGGGTTAGGGTTAGGGTTAGGGTTAGGGTTTGGGTTAGTGTTAGGGTTAGGGATAGGGTTTAGTTTAGGGTTAGGGTTAGGGTTTGGCTTAGGGTTTAGGTTTGGGTTAGGGTTAGGGTTAGGGTTAATTTTAGGGCTTCGGTTAGGGTTAGGGTTAGAGTAAGGGCTTGGGTTTAGGTTACGTTTAGGGTTTGCGTTAGGCTTAGGGTTAGGGTTCGGGTTAAGGTTAGGGTTAGGGTTAGGGTTATGGTTAGGTTTAGGGATATGGGTAGGTTTTGGTTTGGCTTAGGGTTAGGGTTAGGGTTAGGATTAGTGTTAGGATTAGGTTTAGCTTAGGGTTAGGGTTAGGGTTAGGGTTAGGATTTGGGTTAGGGTTAGGGTTGAAGTTTGGGTTTGGGTTAGGGTTAGGGTTAGGGTTTCGGTTAGGGATAGGGTTAGCGTTAGGGCTATGGTTAGGTTTAGGGTGTGGGTTTGGTTTAGGATTAGGCTTAGTGTTAGGGTTAGGGTAAGTGTTAGGGTTAGGGTTTGGCTTAGGGTTAGGTTTAGGTTTAGGTTTAGGGTTACGGTTTGTTTTGGTTTAGGGTTAGTGTTAGGGTTAGGGTTAGGGTTAGGGTTTGTTTTAGGGTTTGGTTTAGGGTTAAGGTTAGGGTTAGGGTTAGGGGTTAGGGTTAGGGTGAGGGTTTAGGTTAGGCTTAGGGTTAGGGATTGTGTTTGGGTGGGGTTTAGCTTTAGGGTAAGGGTTAGGGTTAGGGTTAGGGTTTGGGTTTTGGTTAGGGTTAGGTTTAGGGTAAGGGATTGGGTTAGGGTTTGGGTTAGGTTTAAAGTTAGGGTTAGGGTTAGGGTTAGGGATTGGGTTAGGGTTAAGGTTAGGGTTAGGGTTAGGGCTTAGGGTTAGGGTTAGGGTTTGGGTTAGGATTAGCGTTAGGGTTCGGGATTGGGTTTAGGTTAGGTTTAGGGTTTGGGTTAGGCTTAAGGTTAGGGTTTGGGTTTGGGTTAGGTTTAGGTTTAGGTTTAGGGTTAGGGTTAGGGTTTGAGTTTGGGTTAGAGTAAGGGATCGGGTTAGGGTTTGGGTTAGTTTTAAGGTTAGGGTTAGGGTTTTGGTTAGGGTTTGGGTTAGGGTTAATGTTAGAGTTAGGTTAGGGGTTAGGGTTAGGGTTAGGGTTAGGGTTTGGGTTAGGGTTATGGTTATTTTTAGAGTTAAGATTAGGGTTAGGCTTAGGGTAGGGTTAGGGTAAGGGTTAGGGTTAGGGCTTGGCAAGGTTTAGGGTTAGGTTTAAGGTTAGGGTTAGGGTTTCCTTTAGGAATAGGTTTAGGGTTCGGGTTAGGTTTAGGGTGTGGGTTTGGGTTAGGTTTAGGCTTAGGGTTAGGGTTAGGGTAAGTGTTAGGTTAGGGTTTGGATTAGGGTTAGGTTTAGGTTTCAGCTTAGGGTTAGGGTTTGGTTTGGTTTAGGGTTAGTGTTAGGGTTAGGGTAAGGGTTAGGGTTAGGGTTAGGGTTAGGGGTGGTTTAGGGTTACGGTAATTTTTAGGATTAAGGTTACGGTTAAGGTTAAGGTTTGGGTTAGAGTTAGGTGTAGAGTTGGGGTTTGGTTTAGGGTTAGGTTTAGGGTTAGGGTTAGGGTTAGTTTTAGGGCTTTTGTTAGGGTTAGGGTTAGGGTTAGGAATT
This sequence comes from Eospalax fontanierii, assembly GCA_035773235.1. Taxonomy (NCBI): domain Eukaryota; kingdom Metazoa; phylum Chordata; class Mammalia; order Rodentia; family Spalacidae; genus Eospalax; species Eospalax fontanierii. The sequence continues at coordinate 52,387,151 of CM069550.1, read as the reverse complement.
GGGTTTAGGTTAGGTTTAGGGTTTGGGAAAGGCTTAGGTTTACTGTTTGGTTTGGGTTTGGTTTAGGTTTAGGTTTAGGGTTAGGGTTAGGGTTAGGGTTAGGGTTTGGGTTAGAGTAAGGTATAGGGTTAGGGTTTGGGATAGGTTTAGTGTTAGGGTTAGGGTTTGGGTTAGGGTTAGAGTTACGGTTAGGGTTAGATTTAGGGTTAGTGTTTGTTCTTGGGTTAGGGTTAGGTTTAGGGTTAAGGTTAGAGTTAGGGTTAGGGTTTGGCGTAGTGTTAGGGTTAGGGTTAGGGCTAGGCGATAGGGATATGTTTAGGATTAGGGTTGGGGTTAGTGTTTGGGCTTGAGTTAGGGTTAGTGTTAGGGTTAGAATTAGGGTTAGGTTTAGTGTTAGGAATAGGGTTTGGGTTTCGGTTAGGGTTAGGGTTCGGGTTTGGGTTAGGGTTTAGGTTTGGGTTAGGGTTAGGGCTAGGGTTAGTTTTAGGGCTGGGGTTAGGGTTAGGGTTAGAGTTAGGGCTTGGGTTTAGGTTAGGTTTAGGGTTTGGGTTAGGCTTAGGGTTAGGGTTCGGGTTAGGGTTTAGGTTAGGGGTTAGAGTTGGGGTTAGGCTTAGGGTTCGGGTTAGGGTTAGGTTTAGGGATAGGGGTAGGTTTTGGTGTGGCTTAGGGTTAGGGTTAGGGTTAGGGTTAGGTTTAGTGTTAGGGTTAGGGTTAGGGTTAGGGTTTGTTTTAGGGTTTTGGTTAGTGTTAAGGGTAGGGTTAGGGTTAGGGGTTAGGGTTAGGGTTAGGGTTTAGGTTTGGTTTAGGTTTAGGGTTAGGGTTAGGGTTTGGCTTAGGGTTTAGGTTTGGGTTAGGGTTAGGGTTAGGGTTAGTTTTAGGGCTTGGGTTACGGTTACTGTTATCGTTAGGGATTGGGTTTAGGTTAGGTTTATGGTTTGGATTAGGCTTAGGGTTGGGGTTTGGGTTTGGTTTAGGTTGAGGTGTAGGTTTAGGGTTAGGGTTAGGGTTAGGGTTAGGGTTAGGGTTTGGGTTTGGGTTAGAGTAAGTTATAGGGTTAGGGTTAGGATTTGGTTTAGGATTAGGCTTATGGTTAGGGTTAGGGGAAGTGTTAGGGTTAGGGTTTGGCTTAGCGTTAAGTTTAGAGTTAGGTTTAGGGTTAGGGTTTGGGTTTAGGTTAGGTTTAGGGTTTGTGTTAGGCTTAGGTTTAGGGTTTGGGTTTGGGTTATATTTAGGTTTAGGGTTAGGGTTAGGGTTTGGGTTTGGGTTAGAGTAAGGTATAGGGTTAGGGTTTGGGTTAGCTTTAGTGTTAGGGTTAGGGTTAGGGTTTGGGTTTGGGTTAGGGTTAGGGTTAGGGTTAGTTTTACGGTTAGGATTTGGAGTAGGGTTAGGTTTAGGGTTAGGATTAGTGTTAGGGATTGTGTTACGGTTAGGGTTAGTGTTAGGGTTAGGGTTAGGGTTTGCGTTAGGGTTAGGGTTAGGTTTAGGGTTACTGTTTGGTCTTGGGTTAGGATTAGGTTTAGGGTTAAGGTTAGAGTTAGTGTTAGGGTTAGGGGTAGGGCTATGCGATAGGGATATGGTTTGGGTTAGGGTTGTGGTTAGTGTTTGTGCTTGGGTTAGGGTTAGTGTTAGGGTTAGAATTAGGGTTAGGTTTAGTGTTAGAATTAGGGTTTGGGTTTCGGTTAGGGTTAGGGTTAGGGTTTGGGTTAGGGTTTAGGTTTGGGTTAGGGTTAGGCTTAGGGTTAGTTTTAGGGCTTGGCTTAGCGTTAGGGTTAGAGTTAGGGCTGGGGTTTAGGTTAGGTTTAGGGTTTGGGTTAGGCTTAGGGTTAGGGTTCGGGTTAGGGTTTAGGTTAGGGTTTAGAGTTGGGGTTATGCTTAGGCTTCGGGTTAGGGTTAGGGTTAGGGTTAGGTTTAGGGATAGGGGTAGGTTTTGGTTTGGCTTAGGGTTAGGGTTAGGTTTAGGGTTAGGGTAAGTGTTAGTGTTAGGATTAGGGTTTGGGTTAGGGTTAGGGTTAGGGTTAGGGTTTGGGTTAGGGATTGGGTTTACGTTAGGTTTAGGGTTTGGGTTTGGCTTAGGTTTAGGGTTTGCGTTTCGGTTAGGTTTAGGTTTAAGATTAGAGTTAGGGTTAGGGTTAGCGTTTGGGTTTGGGTTAGAGTAAGGTATAGGGTTAGGGTTTGGTTTAGGTTTAGTGTTAGGGTTAGGGTTTGGGTTAGGGTTTGGGTTAGGGTTAAGATTAGGTTAAGGGTTAGGGGTTAGGGTTAGGGTTAGGGTTAGGGTTTGGATTCGGGTTCGGGTTAGGGTTAGGGTTAGTGTTACGGTTAGGATTTGGGGTAGGGTTAGGTTTAGGGTTAGGGTTAGTGTTAGGGATTGTGTTAGGGTTAGGGTTAGGGTTAGGGTTAGGGTTTGGGTTAGGGTTAGGGTTAGGTTTAGGGTTAGTGTTTGGGCTTGGGTTAGGGTTAGGTTTAGGGTTAAGTTTAGAGTTAGGGTTAGGGTTTGGCTTAGGGTTAGGGTTAGGGTTAGGACTAGGCGATAGGGATACTGATAGGGTTAGGGTTGGGGTTAGTGCTTGGGCTTGGGTTACGGTTAGTGTTAGGGTTAGAATTAGGGTTAGGTTTAGTGTTCGGATTAGGGTTTGGGTTTCGTTTAGCGTTAGGGTTAGGGTTAGGGTTTGGGTTAGTGTTAGGGTTAGGGATAGGGTTTAGTTTAGGGTTAGGGTTAGGGTTTGGGTTAGGGTTTAGGTTTGGGTTAGGGTTAGGGTTAGGGTTAGTTTTAGGGCTTGGGTTAGGGTTAGGGTTAGAGTTAGGGCTTGGGTTTAGGTTAGGTTTAGGGTTTGGGTTAGGCTTAGGGTTAGGGTTCGGGTTATGGTTAGGGTTAGGGTTTGTGTTATGGTTTGGGTTAGGGTTAACGTGAGGGTTTAGGTTAGGGGTTAGATTTGGGGTTAGGTTTAGGGATAGGGGTAGGTTTTGGTTTGGCTTAGGGTTAGGGTTAGGTTTAGGGTTAGGGTTAGTGTTAGGATTAGGGTTAGGGTTAGGGTTAGGGTTAGGGTTTGGGTTAGGGTTAAGGTTGAAATTTGGGTTTGGGTTAGGGTTAGGGTTAGGGTTTCGTTTAGGGTTAGGGTTAGGGTTAGGGTTATGTTTAGGTTTAGGGTGTGGGTTTGGTTTAGGATTAGGCTTAGTGTTAGGGTTAGGGTAAGTGTTAGGGTTAGGGTTTGGCTTAGGGTTAGGTTTAGGTTTAGGGTTAGGGTTACGGTTTGGTTTGGTTTAGGGTTAGTGTTAGGGTTAGGGTTACGGTTAGGGTTTGTTTTAGGGTTTGGGTTAGGGTTAAGGTTAGGGTTAGGTTTAGGGGTTAGGGTTAGGGTTAGGGTTTAGGTTAGGCTTAGGGTTAGGGTTTGTGTTTGGGTTAGGTTTAGCTTTAGGGTTAGTGTTAGGGGTAGGGTTTGGGTTTGGGTTAGGGTTCGGTTTAGGGTAAGGGATTGGGTTAGGGTTTGGGTTAGGTTTAAAGTTAGGGTTAGGGTTTGTGTTAGGGTTTGGGTTAGGTTTAAGGTTAGGGTTAGGGTTAGTTTTAGGGATTGGGTTAGGGTTAAGGTTAGGGTTAGGGTTAGGGCTTAGGGTTAGGGTTAGGGTTTGGGTTAGGGTTAGGGTTACGGTTAGGGATTGGGTTTAGGTTAGGTTTAGGGTTTGCGTTAGGCTTAAGGTTAGGGTATGGGTTTGGGTTAGGTTTAGGTTTAGGTTTAGGGTTAGGGTTAGGGTTTGGGTTTGGGTTAGAGTGAGGAATACGGTTAGGGTTTGGGTTAGGGTTAGTGTTAGGGTTAGGGTTTGGGTTAGGTTTAGTGTTAGGGTTAGGGTTTGGGTTAGGGTTTGAGTTTGGGTTAGAGTAAGGGATCGGGTTAGGGTTTGGGTTAGGTTTAAGGTTAGGGTTAGGGTTTGGGTTAGGGTTTGGGTTAGGGTTAATGTTAGAGTTAGGTTTAGGGGTTAGGGTTAGGGTTAGGTTTATGGTTTGGGTTAGGGTTAGGGGTGGTTTAGGGTTACGGTAATTTTTAGGATTAAGGTTACGGTTAAGTTTTAGGTTTGGGTTAGAGTTAGGTGTAGAGTTGGGGTTTGGTTTAGGGTTAGGTTTAGGGTTAGGGTTAGGGTTAGTATTAGGGCTTTTGTGAGGGTTAGGGTTAGGGTTAGGAATTGGGTTTAGGTTAGGTTTAGGGTTTGGGATAGGCTTAGGTTTAGGGTTTGGGTTTGGGTTAGGTTTAGGTTTAGGGTTAGGGTTAGGGTTAGGGTGAGGGTTAGGGATAGGGGTTGGGTTAGACTAAGGTATAGGGTTAGGGTTTGGGTTAGGTTTAGTGTTAGGGTTAGGGTTTGGGTTAGGGTTAGAGTTACGGTTAGGGTTAGATTTAGGGTTAGTGTTTGTTCTTGGGTTAGGATTAGGTTTAGGGTTAAGGTTAGAGTTAGGGTTAGGGTTTGGCGTAGTGTTAGGCTTAGGGTTAGGGCTAGGCAATAGGGATATGTTTAGGGTTAGGGTTGGGGTTAGTGTTTCGGCTTGGGTTAGGGTTAGTGTTAGGGTTAGAATGAGGGTTAGCTTTAGTGTTAGGAATAGGGTTTGGGTTTCGGTTAGGGTTAGGGTTCGGGTTTGGGTTAGGGTTTAGGTTTGGGTTAGGGTTAGGGGTAGGGTTAGTTTTAGGGCTGGGGTTAGGGTTAGGGTTAGGATTTAGGTTAGGGGTTAGAGTTGGGGTTAGGCTTAGGGTTCGGGTTAGGGTTAGGTTTAGGGATAGGGGTAGGTTTTGGTTTGGCTTAGGGTTAGGGTTAGGGTTAGGGTTAGTGTTAGGATTAGGTTTAGCTTAGGGTTAGGGTTAGGGTTAGGGTTAGGATTTGGGTTAGGGTTAGGGTTGAAGTTTGGGTTTGGGTTAGGGTTAGGGTTAGGGTTTCGGTTAGGGATAGGGTTAGCGTTAGGGCTATGGTTAGGTTTAGGGTGTGGGTTTGGTTTAGGATTAGGCTTAGTGTTAAGGTTAGGGTAAGTGTTAGGGTTAGGGTTTGGCTTAGGGTTAGGTTTAGGTTTAGGGTTAGGGTTACGGTTTGGTTTGGTTTAGGGTTAGTGTTAGGGTTAGGGTTAGGGTTAGGGTTTGTTTTAGGGTTTGGTTTAGGGTTAAGGTTAGGGTTAGGGTTAGGGTTTAGGGTTAGGGTGAGGGTTTATGTTAGGCTTAGGGTTAGGGTTTGTGTTTGGGTGAGGTTTAGCTTTAGGGTAAGGGTTAGGGTTAGGGTTAGGGTTAGGGTTAGGGTTTGGGTTTTGGTTAGGGTTAGGTTTAGGGTAAGGGATTGGGTTAGGGTTTGGGTTAGGTTTAAAGTTAGGGTTAGGGTTTGTGTTAGGGTTTGGGTTAGGTTTAAGGTTAGGGTTAGGGTTAGGGTTAGGGATTGGGTTAGGGTTAAGGTTAGGGTTAGGGTTAGGGCTTAGGGTTAGGGTTAGGGTTTGGGTTAGGATTAGCGTTAGGGTTCGGGATTGGGTTTAGGTTAGGTTTAGGGTTTGGGTTAGGCTTAAGGTTAGGGTTTGGGTTTGGGTTAGGTTTAGGTTTAGGTTTAGGGTTAGGGTTAGGGTTTGAGTTTGGGTTAGAGTAAGGGATCGGGTTAGGGTTTGGGTTAGTTTTAAGGTTAGGGTTAGGGTTTTGGTTAGGGTTTGGGTTAGGGTTAATGTTAGAGTTAGGGTTAGGGGTTAGGGTTAGGGTTAGGGTTAGGGTTTGGGTTAGGGTTTGGGTTAGGGTTATGGTTATTTTTAGAGTTCGATTAGGGTTAGGCTTAGGGTAGGGTTAGGGTAAGGGTTAGGGTTAGGGCTTGGCAAGGTTTAGGGTTAGGTTTAAGGTTAGGGTTAGGGTTTCCTTTAGGAATAGGTTTAGGGTTCGGGTTAGGTTTAGGGTGTGGGTTTGGGTTAGGTTTAGGCTTAGGGTTAGGGTTAGGGTAAGTGTTAGGTTAGGGTTTGGATTTGGGTTAGGGTTAGGTTTCAGCTTAGGGTTAGGGTTTGGTTTGGTTTAGGGTTAGTGTTAGGGTTAGGGTAAGGGTTAGGGTTAGGGTTAGGGTTAGGGGTGGTTTAGGGTTACGGTAATTTTTAGGATTAAGGTTACGGTTAAGGTTTAGGTTTGGGTTAGAGTTAGGTGTAGAGTTGGGGTTTGGTTTAGGGTTAGGTTTAGGGTTAGGGTTAGGGTTAGTTTTAGGGCTTTTGTTAGGGTTAGGGTTAGGGTTAGGAATTGGGTTTAGGTTAGGTTTAGGGTTTGGGAAAGGCTTAGGTTTACTGTTTGGTTTGGGTTTGGTTTAGGTTTATGTTTAGGGTTAGGGTTAGGGTTAGGGTTAGGGTTTGGGTTAGAGAAAGGAATAGGGATAGGGTTTGGGATAGGTTTAGTGATAGGGATAGGGATTGGGTTAGGGTTAGAGTTACGGTTAGGGTTAGATTTAGGGTTAGTGTTTGTTCTTGGGTTAGGGTTAGGTTTAGGGTTAAGGTTAGAGTTAGGGTTAGGGTTTGGCGTAGTGTTAGGGTTAGGGTTAGGGCTAGGCGATAGGGATATGTTTAGGATTAGGGTTGGGGTTAGTGTTTGGGCTTGAGTTAGGGTTAGTGTTAGGGTTAGAATTAGGGTTAGGTTTAGTGTTAGGAATAGGGTTTGGGTTTCGGTTAGGGTTAGGGTTCGGGTTTGGGTTAGGGTTTAGGTTTGGGTTAGGGTTAGGGCTAGGGTTAGTTTTAGGGCTGGGGTTAGGGTTAGGGTTAGAGTTAGGGCTTGGGTTTAGGTTAGGTTTAGGGTTTGGGTTAGGGTGAGGGTTAGGTTTAGGGTTAGGGTTAGGGTTAGGGTTTAGAGTTGGGGTTAGGCTTAGGGTTCGGGTTAGGGTTAGGGTTAGGGATAGGGGTAGGATTTGGGGTGGCTTAGGGGTAGGGGTAGGGTTAGGGTTAGGGTTAGGTTTAGTGTTAGGGTTAGGGTTAGGGTTAGGGTTTGTTTTAGGGTTTTGGTTAGTGTTAAGGGTAGGGTTAGGGTTAGGGGTTAGGGTTACGGTTAGGGTTTAGGTTTGGTTTAGGTTTAGGGTTAGGGTTAGTGTTTGGCTTAGGGTTTAGGTTTGGGTTAGGGTTAGGGTTAGGGTTAGTTTTAGGCCTTGGGTTACGGTTACTGTTATCGTTAGGGATTGGGTTTAGGTTAGGTTTATGGTTTGGATTAGGCTTAGGGTTAGGGTTTGGGTTTGGGTTAGGTTTAGGTGTAGGTTTAGGGTTAGGGTTAGGGTTAGGGTTAGGGTTAGGGTTAGGGTTTGGTTTTGGGTTAGAGTAAGGTATAGGGTTAGGGTTAGGATTTGGTTTAGGATTCGGCTTATGGTTAGGGTTAGGGTAAGTGTTAGGGTTAGGGTTTGGCTTAGGGTTAAGTTTAGAGTTAGGGTTAGGGTTAGGGTTTGGGTTTAGGTTAGGTTTAGGGTTTGTGTTAGGCTTAGGTTTAGGGTTTGGGTTTGGGTTATATTTAGGTTTAGGGTTAGGGTTAGGGTTTGGGTTGGGTTAGAGTAAGGTATAGGGTTAGGGTTTGGGTTAGCTTTAGTGTTAGGGTTAGGGTTAGGGTTTGGGTTTGGGTTAGGTTTAGGTTTAGGGTTAGGGTTAGGGTTAGGGTTAGGGTTAGGGTTAGGGTTTGGGTTAGAGTAAGGTATAGGGTTAGGGTTTGGGTTAGGTTTAGTGTTAGGGTTAGGGTTTGGGTTAGGGTTAGAGTTACGGTTAGGGTTAGATTTAGGGTTAGTGTTTGTTCTTGGGTTAGGATTAGGTTTAGGGTTAAGGTTAGAGTTAGGGTTAGGGTTTGGCGTAGTGTTAGGGTTAGGGTTAGGGCTAGGCAATAGGGATATGTTTAGGGTTAGGGTTGGGGTTAGTGTTTGGACTTGGGTTAGGGTTAGTGTTAGGGTTAGAATTAGGGTTAGCTTTAGTGTTAGGAATAGGGTTTGGGTTTCGGTTAGGGTTAGGGTTCGGGTTTGGGTTAGGGTTTAGGTTTGGGTTAGGGTTAGGGGTAGGGTTAGTTTTAGGGCTGGGGTTAGGGTTAGGGTTAGGATTTAGGTTAGGGGTTAGAGTTGGGGTTAGGCTTAGGGTTCGGGTTAGGGTTAGGTTTAGGGATAGGGGTAGGTTTTGGTTTGGCTTAGGGTTAGGGTTAGGGTTAGGGTTAGTGTTAGGATTAGGTTTAGCTTAGGGTTAGGGTTAGGGTTAGGGTTAGGATTTGGGTTAGGGTTAGGGTTGAAGTTTGGGTTTGGGTTAGGGTTAGGGTTAGGGTTTCGGTTAGGGATAGGGTTAGCGTTAGGGCTATGGTTAGGTTTAGGGTGTGGGTTTGGTTTAGGATTAGGCTTAGTGTTAAGGTTAGGGTAAGTGTTAGGGTTAGGGTTTGGCTTAGGGTTAGGTTTAGGTTTAGGGTTAGGGTTACGGTTTGGTTTGGTTTAGGGTTAGTGTTAGGGTTAGGGTTAGGGTTAGGGTTTGTTTTAGGGTTTGGATTAGGGTTAAGGTTAGGGTTAGGGTTAGGGTTTAGGGTTAGGGTGAGGGTTTAGGTTAGGCTTAGGGTTAGGGTTTGTTTTTGGGTGAGGTTTAGCTTTAGGGTAAGGGTTAGGGTTAGGGTTAGGGTTAGGGTTAGGGTTAGGGTTTGGGTTTTGGTTAGGGTTAGGTTTAGGGTAAGGGATTGTTTTAGGGTTTGGGTTAGGTTTAAAGTTAGGGTTAGGGTTTGTGTTAGGGTTTGGGTTAGGTTTAAGGTTAGGGTTAGGGTTAGGGTTAGGGATTGGGTTAGGGTTAAGTTTAGGGTTAGGGTTAGGGCTTAGGGTTAGGGTTAGGGTTTGGGTTAGGATTAGCGTTAGGGTTCGGGATTGGGTTTAGTTTAGGTTTAGGGTTTGGGTTAGGCTTAAGGTTAGGGTTTGGGTTTGGGTTAGGTTTAGGTTTAGGTTTAGGGTTAGGGTTAGGGTTTGAGTTTGGGTTAGAGTAAGGGATCGGGTTAGGGTTTGGGTTAGTTTTAAGGTTAGGGTTAGGGTTTTGGTTAGGGTTTGGGTTAGGGTTAATGTTAGAGTTAGGGTTAGGGGTTAGGGTTAGGGTTAGGGTTAGGGTTTGGGTTAGGGTTTGGGTTAGGGTTATGGTTATTTTTAGAGTTAAGATTAGGGTTAGGCTTAGGTTAGGGTTAGGGTAAGGATTAGGGTTAGGGCTTGGCAAGGTTTAGGGTTAGGTTTAAGGTTAGGGTTAGGGTTTCCTTTAGGAATAGGTTTAGGGTTCGGGTTAGGTTTAGGGTGTGGGTTTGGGTTAGGTTTAGGCTTAGGGTTAGGGTTAGGGTAAGTGTTAGGTTAGGGTTTGGATTAGGGTTAGGGTTAGGTTTCAGCTTAGGGTTAGGGTTTGGTTTGGTTTAGGGTTAGTGTTAGGGTTAGGGTAAGGGTTAGGGTTAGGGTTAGGGTTAGGGGTGGTTTAGGGTTACGGTAATTTTTAGGATTAAGGTTACAGTTAAGGTTTAGGTTTGGGTTAGAGTTAGGTGTAGAGTTGGGGTTTGGTTTAGGGTTAGGTTTAGGGTTAGGGTTAGGGTTAGTTTTAGGGCTTTTGTTAGGGTTAGGGTTAGGGTTAGGAATTGGGTTTAGGTTAGGTTTAGGGTTTGGGAAAGGCTTAGGTTTACTGTTTGGTTTGGGTTTGGTTTAGGTTTAGGTTTAGGGTTAGGGTTAGGGTTAGGGTTAGGGTTTGGGTTAGAGTAAGGTATAGGGTTAGGGTTTGGGATAGGTTTAGTGTTAGGGTTAGGGTTTGGGTTAGGGTTAGAGTTACGGTTAGGGTTAGATTTAGGGTTAGTGTTTGTTCTTGGGTTAGGGTTAGGTTTAGGGTTAAGGTTAGAGTTAGGGTTAGGGTTTGGCGTAGTGTTAGGGTTAGGGTTAGGGCTAGGCGATAGGGATATGTTTAGGATTAGGGTTGGGGTTAGTGTTTGGGCTTGAGTTAGGGTTAGTGTTAGGGTTAGAATTAGGGTTAGGTTTAGTGTTAGGAATAGGGTTTGGGTTTCGGTTAGGGTTAGGGTTCGGGTTTGGGTTAGGGTTTAGGTTTGGGTTAGGGTTAGGGCTAGGGTTAGTTTTAGGGCTGGGGTTAGGGTTAGGGTTAGAGTTAGGGCTTGGGTTTAGGTTAGGTTTAGAGTTTGGGTTAGGCTTAGGGTTAGGGTTCGGGTTAGGGTTTAGGTTAGGGGTTAGAGTTGGGGTTAGGCTTAGGGTTCGGGTTAGGGTTAGGTTTAGGGATAGGGGTAGGTTTTGGTGTGGCTTAGGGTTAGGGTTAGGGTTAGGGTTAGGTTTAGTGTTAGGGTTAGGGTTAGGGTTAGGGTTTGTTTTAGGGTTTTGGTTAGTGTTAAGGGTAGGGTTAGGGTTAGGGGTTAGGGTTAGGGTTAGGGTTTAGGTTTGGTTTAGGTTTAGGGTTAGGGTTAGGGTTTGGCTTAGGGTTTAGGTTTGGGTTAGGGTTAGGGTTAGTTTTAGGGCTTGGGTTACGGTTACTGTTATCGTTAGGGATTGGGTTTAGGTTAGGTTTATGGTTTGGATTAGGCTTAGGGTTAGGGTTTGGGTTTGGGTTAGGTTTAGGTGTAGGTTTAGGGTTAGGGTTAGGGTTAGGGTTAGGGTTAGGGTTAGGGTTAGGGTTTGGTTTTGGGTTAGAGTAAGGTATAGGGTTAGGGTTAGGATTTGGTTTAGGATTAGGCTTATGGTTAGGGTTAGGGTAAGTGTTAGGGTTAGGGTTTGGCTTAGGGTTAAGTTTCGAGTTAGGGTTAGGGTTAGGGTTTGGGTTTAGGTTAGGTTTAGGGTTTGTGTTAGGCTTAGGTTTAGGGTTTGGGTTTGGGTTATATTTAGGTTTAGGGTTAGGGTTAGGGTTTGGGTTTGGGTTAGAGTAAGGTATAGGGTTAGGGTTTGGGTTAGCTTTAGTGTTAGGGTTAGGGTTAGGGTTTGGGTTTGGGTTAGGGTTAGGGTTAGGGTTAGTGTTACGGTTAGGATTTGGAGTAGGGTTAGGTTTAGGGTTAGGATAAGTGTTAGGGATTGTGTTACGATTAGGGTTAGTGTTAGGGTTAGGGTTAGGGTTTGGGTTAGGGTTAGGGTTAGGTTTAGGGTTACTGTTTGGTCTTGGGTTAGGATTAGGTTTAGGGTTAAGGTTAGAGTTAGTGTTAGGGTTAGGGGTAGGGCTATGCGATAGGGATATGGTTCGGGTTAGGTTTGTGGTTAGTGTTTGTGCTTGGGTTAGGGTTAGTGTTAGGGTTAGAATTAGGGTTAGGTTTAGTGTTAGAATTAGGGTTTGGGTTTCGGTTAGGGTTAGGGTTAGGGTTTGGGTTAGGGTTTAGGTTTGGGTTAGGGTTAGGCTTAGGGTTAGTTTTGGGGCTTGGCTTAGCGTTAGGGTTAGAGTTAGGGCTTGGGTTTAGGTTAGGTTTAGGGTTTGGGTTAGGCTTAGGTTAGGGTTCGGGTTAGGGTTTAGGTTAGGGGTTAGAGTTGGGGTTATGCTTAGGCTTCGGGTTAGGGTTAGGGTTAGGGTTAGGTTTAGGGATAGGGGTAGGTTTTGGTTTGGCTTAGGGTTAGGGTTAGGTTTAGGGTTAGGGTAAGTGTTAGTGTTAGGATTAGGGTTTGGGTTAGGGTTAGGGTTAGGGTTAGGGTTTGGGTTAGGGATTGGGTTTACGTTAGGTTTAGGGTTTGGGTTTGGCTTAGGTTTAGGGTTTGCGTTTGGGTTAGGTTTAGGTTTAAGATTAGGGTTAGGGTTAGGGTTAGCGTTTGGGTTTGGGTTAGAGTAAGGTATAGGGTTAGGGTTTGGGTTAGGTTTAGTGTTAGGGTTAGGGTTTGGGTTAGGGTTTGGGTTAGGGTTAAGATTAGGTTAAGGGTTAGGGGTTAGGGTTAGGGTTAGGGTTAGGGTTTGGATTCGGGTTCGGGTTAGGGTTAGGGTTAGTGTTACGGTTAGGATTTGGGGTAGGGTTAGGTTTAGGGTTAGGGTTAGTGTTAGGGATTGTGTTAGGGTTAGGGTTAGTGTTAGGGTTAGGGTTTGGGTTAGGGTTAGGGTTAGGTTTAGGGTTAGTGTTTGGGCTTGGGTTAGGGTTAGGTTTAGGGTTAAGTTTAGAGTTAGGGTTAGGGTTTGGCTTAGGGTTAGGGTTAGGGTTAGGACTAGGCGATAGGGATACTGATAGGGTTAGGGTTGGGGTTAGTGCTTGGGCTTGGGTTACGGTTAGTGTTAGGGTTAGAATTAGGGTTAGGATTAGTGTTCGGATTAGGGTTTGGGTTTCGTTTAGCGTTAGGGTTTGGGTTAGTGTTAGGGTTAGGGATAGGGTTTAGTTTAGGGTTAGGGTTAGGGTTTGGGTTAGGTTTTAGGTTTGGGTTAGGGTTAGGGTTAGGGTTAGTTTTAGGGCTTGGGTTAGGGTTAGGGTTAGAGTTAGGGCTTGGGTTTAGGTTAGGTTTAGGGTTTGGGTTAGGCTTAGGGTTAGGGTTCAGGTTATGGTTAGGGTTAGGGTTTGGGTTATGGTTTGGGTTAGGGTTAACGTGAGGGTTTAGGTTAGGGGTTAGATTTGGGGTTAGGTTTAGGGATAGGGGTAGGTTTTGGTTTGGCTTAGGGTTAGGGTTAGGTTTAGGGTTAGGGTTAGTGTTAGGATTAGGGTTAGGGTTAGGGTTAGGGTTAGGGTTTGGGTTAGGGTTAGGGTTAGGGTTAGGGTTAGGGTTAGGGTTTCAGTTAGGGATAGGGTTAGGGTTAGGGTTATGGTTAGGTTTAGGGTGTGGGTTTGGTTTAGGATTAGGCTTAGTGTTAGGGTTAGGGTAAGTGTTAGTGTTAGGGTTTGGCTTAGGGTTAGGTTTAGGGTAGGGTTAGGGTTACGGTTTGGTTTGGTTTAGGGTTAGTGTTAGGGTTAGGGTTACGGTTAGGGTTTGTTTTAGGGTTTGGGTTAGGGTTAAGGTTAGGGTTAGGGTTAGGGGTTAGGGTTAGGGTTAGGGTTTGGGTTAGGCTTAGGTTTAGGGTTTGTGTTTGGGTTAGGTTTAGCTTTAGGGTTAGGGTTAGGGGTAGGGTTTGGGTTTGGGTTAGGGTTCGGTTTAGGGTAAGGGATTGGGTTAGGGTTTGGGTTAGGTTTAAAGTTAGGGTTAGGGTTTGTGTTAGGGTTTGGGTTAGGTTTAAGATTAGGGTTAGGGTTAGGGTTAGGGATTGGGTTAGGGTTAAGGTTAGGGTTAGGGTTAGGGCTTAGGGTTAGGGTTAGGGTTTGGGTTAGGGTTAGGGTTACGGTTAGGGATTGGGTTTAGGTTAGGTTTAGGGTTTGTGTTAGGCTTAAGGTTAGGGTATGGGTTTGGGTTAGGTTTAGGTTTAGGTTTAGGGTTAGGGTTAGGGTTTGGGTTTGGGTTAGAGTGAGGAATACGGTTAGGGTTTGGGTTAGGGTTAGTGTTAGGGTTAGGGTTTGGGTTAGGTTTAGTGTTAGGGTTAGGGTTTGGGTTAGGGTTTGAGTTTGGGTTAGAGTAAGGGATCGGGTTAGGGTTTGGGTTAGGTTTAAGGTTAGGGTTAGGGTTTGGGTTAGGGTTTGGGTTAGGGTTAATGTTAGAGTTAGGTTTAAGGGTTAGGGTTAGGGTTAGGTTTATGGTTTGAGTTAGGGTTAGGGGTGGTTTAGGGTTACGGTAATTTTTAGGATTAAGGTTACGGTTAAGGTTTAGGTTTGGGTTAGAGTTAGGTGTAGAGTTGGGGTTTGGTTTAGGGTTAGGTTTAGGGTTAGGGTTAGGGTTAGTATTAGGGCTTTTGTGAGGGTTCGGTTAGGGTTAGGAATTGGGTTTAGGTTAGGTTTAGGGTTTGGGATAGGCTTAGGTTTAGGGTTTGGGTTTGGGTTAGGTTTAGGTTTAGGGTTAGGGTTAGGGTTAGGGTTAGGGTTAGGGTTTGGGTTAGAGTAAGGTATAGGGTTAGGGTTTGGGTTAGGTTTAGTGTTAGGGTTAGGGTTTGGGTTAGGGTTAGAGTTACGGTTAGGGTTAGATTTAGGGTTAGTGTTTGTTCTTGGGTTAGGATTAGGTTTAGGGTTAAGGTTAGAGTTAGGGTTAGGGTTTGGCGTAGTGTTAGGGTTAGGGTTAGGGCTAGGCAATAGGGATATGTTTAGGGTTACGGTTGGGGTTAGTGTTTGGGCTTGGGTTAGGGTTAGTGTTAGGGTTAGAATTAGGGTTAGCTTTAGTGTTAGGAATAGGGTTTGGGTTTCGGTTAGGGTTAGGGTTAGGGTTCGGGTTTGGGTTAGGGTTTAGGTTTGGGTTAGGGTTAGGGGTAGGGTTAGTTTTAGGGCTGGGGTTAGGGTTAGGGTTAGGATTTAGGTTAGGGGTTAGAGTTGGGGTTAGGCTTAGGGTTCGGGTTCGGGTTAGGTTTAGGGATAGGGGTAGGTTTTGGTTTGACTTAGGGTTAGGGTTAGGGTTAGGGTTAGGGTTAGGTTTAGTGTTAGGGATAGGGTTAGGGTTAGGGTTTGTTTTAGGGTTTTGGTAAGTGAAAAGGGTAGGGTAAGGGTTAGGGGAAAGGGTTAGGGTTAGGGTTTAGGTTTGGTTTAGGTTTAGGGTTAGGGTGAGGGTTTGGCGTTGGGTTTGGGTTTGGGTTAGGGTTAGGGTTGGGGTTACTTTTAGGGCTTGGGTTATGGTTAGGGTTAGGGTTAGGGATTGGGTTTAGGTTAGGTTTAGGGTTTGGGTTAGGCTTAGGGTTAGGGTTTGGTTTTGGGTTAGGTTTAGGTGTAGGTTTAGGGTTAGGGTTAGGGTTAGGGTTAGGGTTTGGGTTTGGGTTAGAGTAAGGTATAGTGTTAGGGTTTGGGTTAGGTTTAGGGTTAGGGTTAGGGTTTGGCTTAGGGTTAAGTTTAGAGTTAGGGTTAGGGTTAGGGTTTGGGTTTAGGTTAGGTTTAGGGTTTGTGTTAGGCTTAGGTTTAGAGTTTGCGTTTGGGTTTTATTTAGGTTTAGTGTTAGGGTTAGGGTTTGGGTTTGGGTTAGAGTAAGGTATAGGGTTAGGGTTTGGGTTAGCTTTAGTGTTAGGGTTAGGGATTGGGTTAGGGTTTGGGTTAGGGTTAACGTGAGGGTTTAGGTAAGGGGTTAGAGGTGGGGTTAGGTTTAGGGTTCAGGTTAGGCTTAGGGTGAGGGTTAGGTTTAGGGATAGGGGTAGGTTTTGGTTTGGCTTAGAGTTAGGGTTAGATTTAGGGTTAGGGTTAGTGTTAGGATTAGGGTTAGGGTTAGGGTTAGGGTTAGGGTTTGGGTTAGGGTTAGGGTTGAAGTTTGGGTTTGGGTTAGGGTTAGGGTTAGGGTTTCGGTTAGGGATAGGGTTAGGGTTAGGGGTATGGTTAGGTTTAGGGTGTGGGTTTGGTTTAGGATTAGGCTTAGGGTTAGGGTTAGGGTAAGTGTTAGGGTTAGGGTTTGACTTAGGGTTAGGTTTAGGTTTAGGGTTAGGGTTACGGTTTGGTTTGGTTTAGGGTTAGTGTTAGGGTTAGAGTTAGGGTTAGGGTTTGTTTTAGGGTTTGTGTTAGGGTTAAGGTTAGGGTTAGGGTTAGGGGTTAGGGTTAGGGTTAGGGTTTAGGTTAGGCTTAGGGTTAGGGTTTGTGTTTGGGTAGGTTTAGCTTTAGGGTTAGGGTTAGGGTTAGGGTTTGGGTTTGGGTTAGGGTTCGGGTTAGGGTAAGGGATTGGGTTAGGCTTTGGGTTAGGTTTAAAGTTAGGGTTAGGGTTTATGTTAGGGTTTGGGTTAGGTTTAAGGTTAGGATTAGGGTTAGGGTTAGGGATTGGGTTAGGGTTAAGGTTAGGGTTAGGGTTATGGCTTAGGGTTAGGGTTAGGGTTTGGGTTAGGGTTAGGGTTAGGTTTAGGGATTGGGTTTAGGTTAGGTTTAGGGTTTGGGTTAGGCTTAAGGTTAGGGTTTGGGTTTGGGATAGGTTTAGGGTGTGGGTTTGGTTTAGGATTAGGTTTACGGTTAGGGTTAGGGTCAGTGTTAGGATTAGGGTTTGGCTTAGGGTTAGGTTTAGGTTTAGGGATAGGGTTACGGTTTGGTTTGGTTTAGGGTTAGTGTTAGGGTTAGGATTAGGGTTAGGGTTTGTTTTAGGGTTTGGGTGAGGGTTAAGGTTAGGGTTAGGGTTAGGTTTAGGGTTAGGGTTTGGGTTTGGGTTATTGTTAGGGTTAGGGTAAGGGATTGGGTTAGGTTTTGGTTAGGTTTAAGATTAGGGTTACGGTTTGTGTTAGGGTTTGGGTTAGGTTTAAGGTCAGGTTTAGGGTTAGGGTTAGGGATTGGGTTAGGGTTAAGGTTAGGGTTAGGGTTAGGGGTTAGGGTTAGGGTTACGGTTAGGGTTTGTGTTAGGGTTAGGGTTAGGGGTAGGGGTTGGGTTTAGGTTGCGTTTAGGGTTTGGGTTAGGCTTAGTGTTAGGGTTTGGGTTTGGGTTAGGTTTAGTTTTAGGGTTAGGGTTACGGTTAGGGTTTGGGTTTGGGTTAGAGTGAGGTATAGGGTTAGGCTTTGGGTTAGGTTTAGTGTTAGGGTTAGGGTTTGGGTTAGGTTTAGTGTTAGGGTTAGGGTTTGGGTTAGGGTTTGGTTTAGGCTTAAGTTTAGGGTTAGGGTTAGGGGTTAGGGTTAGGGTTAGGGTTTCGGTTAGGGATAGTGTTAGGGTTAGGGTTATGGTTAGGTTTAGGGTGTGGTTTTGGTTTAGGATTAGGCTTAGGGTTAGGGTTAGGGTAAGTGTTAGGGTTAGGGTTTGGCTTATGGTTAGGTTTAGGTTTAGGGTTAGGGTTACGGTTTGGTTTGGTTTAGCGTTAGTGTTAGGGTTAGGGGAATGGTTAGGGTTAGGGTTAGGGTTAGGGGTGGTTTAGGGTTACGGTTAGTTTTAGGATTAAGGTTAGGGTTAAGGTTTAGGTTTGGGTTAGAGTTAGGTGTAGAGTTGGGGTTTGGTTTAGGGTTAGGTTTAGGGTTAGGATTGGGTTAGGGTTAGGGTTAGGGTTAGGGTTAGTGGTTAGGGTTAGGGTTAGGGTTAGGATTAGGGTTAGGTTTAGGGTTAGGTTTAGGATTAGGGTTAGGTTTAGGTTCAGGTTTATTTTTTGGGTTAGGGTTAGGGTTAGGGTTAGGGTTAGGGTTTGGTTTGGTTTAGGGTTAATGTTACGGATAGGGTAAGGGTTAGGTTTGGGGTTAGGGTTTGGTTTAGGGTTACTGTTAGAGGTTGGTTTATGGTTAGGGTGAGGGTTAGGGTTAGGGTTAGGGATTGGTTTGGGGTAGGGTTAGTGTTAGGGTTAGGGATAGAGTTTAGGTTATGGTTAGCTTTAGGGTTAGGGTTTAGGTTTGGTTTAGGGTTAGGGTTAGGGTTTGGGTTAGGGTTTGAGTTTGGGTTAGAGTAAGGGATCGGGTTAGGGTTTGGGTTAGGTTTAAGGTTCGGGTTAGGGTTGGGTTTAAGATTTGGGTTAGGGTTAAGGTTAGGATTAGGGTTAGGGGTTAGGGTTAGGGTTTGGGTTAGGGTTTGTGTTAGGGTTATGGTTATTTTTAGGGTTAGGATTAGGGTTAGGCTTATGGTAGGGTTAGGGTAAGTGTTAGGGTTAGGGCTTGGGTAAGGTTTAGGGTTAGGCTTAAGGTTAGGGTTAGGGTTTCCTTTAGGGTTAGGTTTAGGGTTCGGGTTAGGTTTAGGGTGTGGGTTTGGGTTAGTGTTAGGCTTAGGGTTAGGGTTAGGGTAAGTGTTAGGTTAGGGTTTGGATTAGGGTTAGGTTTAGGTTTAGGGTTAGGGTTATTGTTAGGGGTGGATTAGGGATACGGTTATTTTTAGGATTAATGTTAGGGTTAAGGTTTAGGTTTGGGTTAGAGTTAGGTGTAGAGTTGGGGTTTGGTTTAGGGTTAGGTTTAGATTAGGATTGGGTTAGGGTTAGGGTTAGGGTTACGGTTAGTGGTTGGGGTTAGGTTTAGGGTTAGGATTAGGGTTAGGTTTAGGGTTAGGTTTAGCATTAGGTTTAGGTTTAGGTTTAGGTTTATTTTTTGGGTTAGGGTTAGGGTTAGGGTTAGGGTTAGGGTTCGGTTTAGGGTTAATGTTACGGATAGGGTAAGGGTTAGGTTTGGGGTTAGGGTTTGGTTTAAGGTTACTGTTAGAGGTTGGTTTAGGGTTAGGGTGAGGGTTAGGGTTAGGGTTAGGGATTGGTTTGGGGGAGGGCTAGTGTTAGGGTTAGGGATAGAGTTTAGGTTATGGTTATCTTTAGGGTTAGGGTTTAGGTTTGGTTTAGGGTTAGGGTTAGGGTTTGGGTTAGGGTTTGAGTTTGGGTTAGAATAAGGGATCGGGTTAGGGTTTGGGTTAGGTTTAAGGTTCGGGTTAGGGTTTGGGTTAGGCTTTCGGTTAGGGTTAAGGTTAGGGTTAGTGTTAGGGGTTAGGGTTAGGTTTTGGGTAAGGGTTATGGTTATTTTTAGGGTTAGGATTAGGGTTAGGCTTAGGGTAGGGTTAGGGTAAGTGTTAGGGTTAGGGCTTGGGTAAGGTTTGGGTTAGGGTTAAGGTTAGGGTTAGGGTTTCCTTTAGGGTTAGGTTTAGGGTTCGGGTTAGGTTTAGGGTGTGGGTTTGGGTTAGGGTTAGCCTTAGGGTTAGGGTTAGGGTAAGTGTTAGGTTAGGGTTTGGATTAGGGTTAGGGTTAGGTTTAGGTTTAGGGTTAGGTTTTGGTTTGGTTTAGGGTTAGTATTAGGGTTGTGTAAGGGTTATGGTTAGGGTTAGGGTTAATGTTAGGATTAGGGTTAGTTTTAGGGCTTTTGTTAGGGTTAGGGTTAGCGTTCGGGATTGGGTTTAGGTTAGGTTTAGGGTTTGGGTTAGGCTTAGGTTTAGGGTTTGGATTTGGGTTAGGTTTATGTTTAGGTTTAGGGTTAGGGTTAGGGTTAGGGTTAGGGTTTGGGTTTGGGTTAGAGTAAGGTATAGGGTTAGGGTTTGGGTTAGGTTTAGTGTTAGGGTTAAGGTTTGGGTTAGGGTTTGGTTTAGGGTTAAGATTAGGGTTAAGTTTAGGGGTTGGGGTTAGGGTTAGGGTTAGGGTTTGGGTTAGGTTTAGGGTTATGCTTAGGGTTAGTGTTACGGTTAGGATTTGGAGTAGGGTTAGGTTTAGGGTTAGGGTTAGGGTTAGGGATTGTGTTACGGTTAGGTTTAGGGTTAGGGTTAGGGTTAGGGTTTGGGTTAGGGTTAGGGTTAGCTTTAGGGTTAGTGTTTGGTCTTGGGTTAGGGTTAGGTTTAGGGTTAAGGTTAGAGTTAGGGTTAGGGTTAGGGTTAGGGCTAGGCGATAGGGATATGGTTCGGGTTAGGGTTGTGGTTAGTGTTTGGGCTTGGGTTAGGGTTAGTGTTAGGGTTAGAATTAGGGTTAGGTTTAGTGTTAGAATTAGGGTTTGGGTTCCGGTTAGGGTTAGGGTTAGGGTTTGGGTTAGGGTTTAGGTTTGGTTTAGGGTTAGGCTTAGGGTTAGTTTTAGGGCTTTGCTTAGCGTTAGGGTTAGAGTTAGGGCTTGTGTTTAGCTTAGGTTTAGGGTTTGGGTTAGGCTTAGGGTTAGGGTTCGGGTTAGGGTTTAGGTTAGGGGTTAGAGTTGGGGTTATGCTTAGGCTTCGGGTTAGGGTTAGGGTTAGGGTTAGTGTTTGGGCTTGGGTTAGGGTTAGGTTTAGGGTTAAGTTTAGAGTTAGGGTTATGGTTTGGGTTAGGGTTAGGGTTAGGGTTAGAGCTAGGCGATAGCGATACTGTTAGGTTTAGGGTTGGGGTTAGTGCTTGGGCTTGGGTTAGGGTTAGTGTTAGGGTTAGAATTAGGGTTAGGTTTAGTGTTCGGATTAGGGTTTGGGTTTCGGTTAGCGTTAGGGTTAGGGTTAGGGTTTGGGTTAGTGTTAGGGTTAGGGATAGGGTTTAGTTTAGGGTTAGGGTTAGGGTTTGGGTTAGGGTTTAGGTTTGGGTTAGGGTTAGGGTTAGGTTTAGTTTTAGGGCTTGGGTTAGGGTTAGGGTTAGAGTTAGGGCTTGGGTTTAGGTTAGGTTTAGGGTTTGGGTTAGGCTTAGGGTTAGGGTTCGGGTTATGGTTAGGGTTAGGGTTTGGGTTATGGTTTGGGTTAGGGTTAAGGTGAGGGTTTAGGTTAGGGGTTAGAGTTGGGGTTAGGTTTAGGGTTCGGGTTAGGGTTAGGGTTAGGGTTAGGTTTAGGGATAGGCGTAGGTTTTGTTTTGGCTTAGGGTTAGGGTTAGGTTTAGGGTTAGGGTTAGTGTTAGGATTAGGGTTAGGGTTAGGGTTGGGGTGAGGGTTAGGGTTTGGGTTAGGGTTTGGTTTAGGGTTAGGGTTGAAGTTTGGGTTAGGGTTAGGGTTTGGGTTAGGGTTTCGGTTAGGGATAGGGTTAGGGTTAGGGTTATGGTTAGGTTTAGGGTGTGGGTTTGGTTTAGGATTAGGCTTAGGTTTAGGGTTAGGGTAAGTGTTAGGGTTAGGGTTTGGCTTAGGGTTAGGTTTAGGTTTAGGGTTAGGGTTACGGTTTGGTTTGGTTTAGGGTTAGTGTGAGGGTTAGGGTTAGGGTTAGGGTTTGTTTTAGGGTTTGGGTTAGGGTTAAGGTTAGGGTTAGGGTTAGGGTTTAGGGTTAGGGTTAGGGTTTAGGTTAGGGTTAGGGTTAGGGTCTGTGTTTGGGTTAGGTTTAGCTTTAGGGTTAGGGTTAATGTTAGGGTTAGTGTTTGGGTTTGGGTTAGGGTTCGGGTTAGGGTAAGGGATTGGGTTAGGGTTTGGGTTAGGTTTAAAGTTAGGGTTAGGTTTTGTGTTAGGGTTTGGGTTAGGTTTAAGGTTAGGGTTAGGGTTAGGGTTAGGGATTGGGTTAGGGTTAAGGTTAGGGTTAGGGTTAGGCTTAAAGTTAGGGTTTGGGTTTGGGTTACAGTGAGGTATAGGTTTAGGGTTTGGGTTAGGTTTAGTGTTAGTGTTAGGGTTTGGGTTAGGTTTAGTGTTAGGGTTAGGGTTTGGGTTAGGGTTTGAGTTTGGGTTAGAGTAAGGGATCGGGTTAGAGTTTGGTTAGGTTTAAGGTTAGGGTTAGGGTTTGGGTTAGGGTTTGGGTTAGGGTTAATGTTAGAGTTAGGTTTAGGGATTAGGGTTAGGGTTAGGGTTAGGGTTTGGGTTAGGATTTGGGTTAGGGTTATGGTTATTTTTAGGGTTAGGATTAGGGTTAGGTTTAGGGTAGGATTAGGTTAAGTGTTAGGGTTGGGCTTGGGCAAGGTTTAGGGTTAGGGTTAAGGTCCGGGTTAGGGTTTCCTTTAGGGTTAGGTTTAGGGTTCGGGTTAGGTTTAGGGTTAGGGTTAGGGTTAGGGTTTGGGTTTGGGTTAGAGTAAGGTATAGGGTTAGGGTTTGGGTTAGGTTTAGTGTTAGTGTTAGGGTTTGGGTTAGGTTTTGGGTTAGGGTTAAGGTTAGGGTGAGGGTTATGTTTAGGGGTTGGGTTTAGGTTAGGTTTAGCGTTTGTGTTAGGCTTAGGTTTAGGGTTTGGTTTGGGTTAGGTTTAGGTTTAGGGTTAGGGTTAGGGTTAGGGTTAGGGTAAGGGTTTGGGTTTGGGTTAGAGTAAGGTATAGGGTTAGTTTTTGGGTTAGGTTTAGTGTTAGGGTTAGGGTTTGGGTTAGGGTTAAGATTAGGGTAAGGTTTAGGGGTTAGGGTTAGAGTTAGGTTTAGGGTTTGGGTTCGGGTTCGGGTTAGGGTTAGGGTTAGTGTTATGGTTCGGATTTGGGGTAGGGTTAGGTTTAGGGTTAGGGTTAGTGTTAGGGATTGTGGTAGGGTTAGGGTTAGGGTTAGGGTTAGGGTTAGGGTTAGGGTTTGGGTTAGGGTTAGGGTTAGGGTTGGGGTTAGTGTTTGGGCTTGGGTTAGGGTTAGGGTTAGGGTTAGAATTAGGGTTAGGTTTAGTGTTAGGATTAGGGTTTGGGTTTCGGTTAGGGTTAGGGTTAGGGTTAGGGTTTGGGTTAGTGTTAGGGTTAGGGATGGGTTTAGTTTAGGGTTGGGGTTAGGGTTTGGGTTAGGGTTTAGGTTTGGGTTAGGGTTAGGGTTAGGGTTAGTTTTAGGGCTTGGGTTAGGGTTAGGGTTACAGTTAGGGCTTGGGTTTAGGTTAGGTTTAGGGTTTGGGTTAGGCTTAGGTTTAGGCTTCGGGTTAGGGTTAGGGATAGGGTTTGGGTTAGGGTTTGGGTTAGGGTTAAGGTGAGGGTTTAGGTTAGGGGTTAGAGTTGGGGTTAGGTTTAGGGGTAGGTTTTGGTTTGTCTTAGGGTTAGGGTTAGGGTTAGTGTTAGGATTAGGGTTTGAGTTAGGGTTAGGGTTAGGGTTAGGGTTTGGGTTAGGGTTAGGGTTGAAGTTTGGATTTGGGTTAGGTTTAGGGTTAGGGTTTCAGTTAGGGATAGGGTTAGGGTTAGGGTTATGGTTAGGTTTAGGGTGTGGGTTTGGTTTAGGATTAGGTTTAGGGTTAGGGTTAGGGTAAATGTTAGGATTAGGGTTTGGCTTAGGGTTAGGTTTAGGTTTAGGGATAGGGTTACGGTTTGGTTTGGTTTAGGGTTAGTGTTAGGGTTAGGATTAGTTTTAGGGTTTGTTTTAGGGTTTGGGTTAGGGTGAAAGTTAGGGTTAGGGTTAGGTTTAGGGTTAGGGTTTGGGTTTGGGTTATTGTTAGGGTTAGGGTAAGGGATTGGGTTAGGTTTTGGTTAGGTTTAATATTAGGGTTAGGGTTTCTGTTACGGTTTGGGTTAGGTTTAAGGTCAGGGTTAGGGTTAGGGTTAGGGATTGGGTTAGGTTTAAGGTTAGGGTTAGGGTTCGGGGTTAGGGTTAGGGTTAGGGTTAGGGTTTGGGTTAGGGTTAGGGTTAGGGTTAGGGATTGTGTTTAGGTTACGTTTAGGGTTTGGGTTAGGCTTAGTGTTAGGGTTTGGGTTTGGGTTAGGTTTAGTTTTAGGGTTAGGGTTAGGGTTAGGATTTGGGTTTGGGTTAGAGTGAGGTATAGGGTTAGGCTTTGGGTTAGGTTTAGTGTTAGGGTTAGGGTTTGGGTTAGGTTTAGTGTTAGGGTTAGGGTTTGGGTTAGGGTTTGGGTTAGGCTTAAGTTTAGGGTTAGGGTTAGGGGTTAGGGTTAGGGTTAGGGTTAGGGTTTCGGTTAGGGATAGTGTTAGCGTTAGGGTTATGGTTAGGTTTACGGTGTGGTTTTGGTTTAGGATTAGGCTTAGGGTTAGGGTTAGGGTAAGTGTTAGGGTTAGGGTTTGGCTTAGGGTTAGGTTTAGGTTTAGGGTTAGGGTTACGGTTTGGTTTGTTTTAGCGTTAGTGTTAGGGTTAGGGGAATGGTTAGGGTTAGGGTTAGGGTTAGGGGTGGATTAGGGTTACGGTTAGTTTTAGCATTAAGGTTAGGCTTAAGGTTTAGGTTTGGGTTAGAGTTAGGTGTAGAGTTGGGGTTTGGTTTAGGGTTAGGTTTAGGGTTAGGATTGGGTTAGGGTTAGGGTTAGGGTTAGGGTTAGTGGTTAGGGTTAGGTTTAGGGTTAGGATTAGGGTTAGGTTTAGGGTTAGGTTTAGGATTAGGGTTAGGTATAGGTTCAGGTTTATTTTTTGGGTTAGGGTTAGGGTTAGGGTTAGGGTTAGGGTTTGGTTTGGTTTAGGGTTAATGTTACGGATAGGGTAAGGGTTAGGTTTGGGGTTAGGGTTTGGTTTAGGGTTACTGTTAGAGGTTGGTTTATGGTTAGGGTGAGGGTTAGGGTTAGGGTTAGGGTTTGGTTTGGGGTAGGGTTAGTGTTAAGGGTAGGGATAAAGTTTATGTTATGGTTAGCTTTAGGGTTAGGGTTTAGGCTTGGTTTAGGGTTAGGGTTAGGGGTTGGGGTAGGGTTTGAGCTTGGGGTAGAGTAAGATATCGGGTTAGGGTTTGGGTTAGGTTTAAGGTTCGGGTTAGGGTTTGGGTTAGGATTTGGGTTAGGGTTAAGGTTAGGGTTAGGGTTAGGGGTTAGGGTTAGGGTTTGGGTTAGCGTTATGATTATTTTTAGGGTTAGAGTTTAGGTTAGGCTTAGGGTTAGGGTCACGGTAAGGGTTGGGGTTAGGGGATATGGTAAGGGGTCGGGTTAGGGTTTGGGTTAGGGTTAGGGTTAGGGTTAGGGTTAGTGTTACGGTTAGGATTTTGGGTAGGGTTAGGATTAGCGTTAGGGTTAGGGTTTGTGTTAGGGTTAGGGTTAGGGTTAGGGTTAGGGTTAGCGTTTGGATTAGGGTTAGGGTTAGGTTTAGGGTTAGTGTTTGGGCTTGGGTAGGGTCAGGTTTAGGGTTAGGGTTAGCGTTATTGTTAGGGTTTGGCTTAAGGTTAGGGTTAGGTTTAGGGCTAGGCGATAGGGGTAGGGTTAGGGTTAGGGTTGGGGTTAGTGTTTTGGCTTGGGTTAGGGTTAGTGTTAGGGTTAGGTTAGGGTTAGGTTTAGTGTTAGGGTTAGGGTTTGGGTTTCGGTTAGAGTTAGGATTAGGGTTAGGGTTTGGGTTAGTGTTAGGGATAATGATAAGGTTTAGGTTAGGGTTAGGGTTAGGGTTTGGGTTAGGGTTTAGGTTTTGGTTAGGGTTAGGGTTAGGTTTAGTTTTAGGGCTTGGGTTAGGGTTAGGGTTAGTGTTAGGGCTTGGGTTTAGGTTAAGTTTAGGGTTTGGGTTAGGCTTCGGGTTAGGGTTCGGGTTAGCGTTAGGGTTAGGGTTTGTGTTAGGGTTTGTGTTAGGGTTAGCGTTAGGGTTAGGGTTAGGGTTAGGGTTTGGTTTGGTTTAGGGTTAGTGTTAGGTTTAGGGCAAGGTTTAGGGTTAGGTTTAGGGTTAGGGTTAGGGTTAGGGTTAGGATTAAGGTTAGGGTTAAGGTTTAGGTTTGGATTAGAGTTAGGTTTAGAGATGGGGTTTGGTTTAGGGTTAGGGTTAGGGTTAGGGTTAGGGTTAGGGTTAGGGTTAGGGTTAGGTTTAGGATTATGGTTAGGTTTAGGTTTTGGTTTTGTGTTAGGGTTAGGGTTAGGGTTTGGTTTTTGTTAGGGTTTAATGTTATGGATAGGGTAAGGGTTCGGTTTGGGGTTCGAGTTTGTTTTAGGGTTACTGTTAGAGGTTGGTTTATGGTTAGGGTTAGGGTTAGGGTTAGGGTTAGGGATTGATTTGGGGTAGGGTTAGTGTTAGGGTTAGGGTTAGGGTTAGGGTTAGGGTTAGGTTTTAGGTTTGGTTTAGGGTTAGGGTTAGGGTTAGGGTTAGGGTTAGGGCTTGGGCTTAGGTTAGGTTTAAGGATTGGGTTAGGCTTAGGGTTAGGGTTTGTGTTTGTGTTAGGTTTAGCTTTAGGGTTAGGGTTAGGGTTAGATTTAGGGTTAGGGTTAGGGTTAGGGTTTGGGTTTGGGTTAGAGTAAGGGATCGGGTTAGGGTTTGGGTTAGGTTTAAGGTAAGGGTTTGTGTTTGGGTTAGGGTTTGGGTTAGGGTTAAGGTTAGGGTTAAGGTTAGGAGTTAGGGTTAGGTTTAGGGTTTTGGTTAGGCTTAGGGTTAGTTTTACGGTTAGGGTTTAGGGTAGGGTTAGGTTTAGGGTTAGGTTTAGGGTTAGGGTTTGTGTTAGGGTTATGGTTAGGGTAATGGTTACGGTTAGGGTTAGTGTTAGGGATTGGTTTAGGGTTAAGGTTAGGGTTAGGGTTAGGGTTAGGGATTGGGTTAGGGTTAGGGTTAGGGTTAGGGTTAGTGATTGGGTTTAGGTTAGGTTTAGGGTTTGGGTTAGGCTTAGGGTTTGGGTTAGGCTTAGGGTTAGGGTTTGGCTTTGGGTTAGGTTTAGTTTTAGGGTTAGGGTTAGGGTTAGGGTTTGGGTTTGGGTTAGAGTGAGGTATAGGGTTAGGGTTTGGGTTAGGTTTAGTGTTAGGGTTAGGGTTTGGGTTTGGTTTAGTGTTAGGGTTAGGGTTTGGGTTAGGGTTTGGGTTAGGGTTAAGGTTAGGGTTTGGGTTAGGGGTTAGTGTTAGGGTTAGGGCTAGGGTTTTGTTTAGAGTTAGGGTTACGGTTAGAGTTACGGTTAGGATTTGGTTTAGGATTAGGCTTAGGGTTAGGGTTAGGGTAAGTGTTAGGGTTAGGGTTTGCCTTAGGGTTAAGTTTAGGGTTAGGGTTAGGGTTAGGGATTGGGTTTAGGTTAGGTTTAGTTTTGGGTTTGGCTTAGGTTTAGGGTTTGGGTTTGGGTTAGGTTTAGGTTTAGGGTTAGGGTTAGGGTTTGGGTTTGGGTTAGAGTAAGGTATAGAGTTAGGGTTTGGGTTAGGTTTAGTGTTAGGGTTAGGGTTTGGGTTAGGGTTTGGGTTAGGGTTAAGATTAGGGTAAGGGTTAGGCGTTAGGGATAGGGTTAGGGTTAGGGTTTGGGTTCGGGTTCGGGTTAGGGTTAGGGTTAGTGTTACGGTTAGGATTTGGGGTAGGGTTAGGTTTAGGGTTAGGGTTAGTGTTAGGGATTGTGTTAGGGTTAGGGTTAGGGTAAGGGTTAGGGTTAGGGTTAGGGTTTGGGTTAGGGATAGGGTTAGGTTTAGGGTTAGTGTTTGGGCTTCGGTTAGGGTTAGGTTTAGGGTTAAGTTTAGAGTTAGGGTTAGGGCTTGGCTTAGGGTTAGGGTTAGGGTTAGGGCTAGGCGATAGGGATATGGTTAGGGTTAGGGTTAGGGTTAGGGTTAGGGTTAGGGTTAGGGTTAGTGTTAGGGTTAGAATTAGGGTTAGGTTTAGTGTTAGGATTAGGGTTTGGGTTTCGGTTAGCGTTAGGGTTAGGGTTAGGGTTTGGTTTAGGGTTAGGTTTTGGCTTAGGGTTAGGTTTAGGCTGTGGGTTTGGGTTAGGTTTAGGCTTAGGGTTAGGGTTAGGGTAAGTGTTAGGTTAGGGTTTGGATTAGAGTTAGGGTTAGGTTTCAGCTTAGGGTTAGGGTTTGGTTTGGTTTAGGGTTAGGTTTTGGCTTAGGGTTTAGGTTTGGGTTAGGGTTAGGGTTAGGGTTAGTTTTAGGGCTTGGGTTAGGGTTAGGGTTAGAGTTAGGGCTTGGGTTTAGGTTAGGTGTAGGGTTTGGGTTAGGCTTAGGTTTAGGGTTCGGGTTAAGGTTAGGGTTAGGGTTAGGGTTAGGTTTAGGTTTAGGGATAGGGGTAGGTTTGGTTTGGCTTAGGGTTAGGGTTAGGGTTAGGGTTGGGGTTAGTGTTAGGATTAGGGTTTAGCTTAGGGTTAGGGTTAGGGTTAGGGTTAGGATTTGGGTTAGGGTTAGGGTTGAAGTTTGCGTTTGGGTTAGGGTTAGGGTTAGGGTTTCGGTTAGGGATAGGGTTAGGGTTAGGGTTATGGTTAGGTTTAGGGTGTGGGTTTGGTTTAGGATTAGGCTTAGTGTTAGTGTTAGGGTAAGTGTTAGGGTTAGGGTTTGGCTTAGGGTTAGGTTTAGGTTTAGGGTTAGGGTTACGGTTTGGTTTGGTTTAGGGTTAGTGTTAGGGTTAGGGTTAGGGTTAGGGTTTGTTTTAGGGATTGGTTTAGGGTTAAGGTTAGGGTTAGGGTTAGGGGTTAGGGTTAGGGTTTAGGTTAGGCTTAGGGTTAGGGTTTGTGTTTGGGTTAGGTTTAGCTTTAGGGTAAGGGTTAGGGTTAGGGTTAGGGTTTGGGTTTGGGTTAGGGTTAGGTTTAGGGTAAGGGATTGGGTTAGGGTCTGAGTTAGGTTTAAAGTTAGGGTTAGGGTTTGTGTTAGGGTTTGGGTTAGGTTTAAGGTTAGGGTTAGGGTTAGGGTTAGGGATTGGGTTAGGGTTAAGGTTAGGGTTAGGGTTAGGGCTTAGGGTTAGTGTTAGGTTTTGGGTTAGGGTTAGGGTTAGGGTTAGGGATTGGGTTTAGGTTAGGTTTAGGGTTTGGGTTAGGCTTAAGGTTAGGGTTTGGGTTTGGGTTAGGTTTAGGTTTAGGTTTAGGGTTAGGGTTAGGGTTTGAGTTTGGTTTAGAGTAAGGGATCGGTCTAGGGTTTGGGTTAGGTTTAAGGTTAGGGTTAGGGTTTTGTTTAGGGTTAATGTTAGAGTTAGGGTTAGGGGTTAGGTTTAGGGTTAGGGTTAGGGTTTGGGTTAGGGTTATGGTTATTTTTAGGGTTAGGATTAGGGTTAGGCTTAGGTTAGGTTTAGGGTAAGGGTGAGGGTTAGGGCTTGGGCAAGGTTTAGGGTTAGGGTTTCCTTTAGGATTAGGTTTAGGGTTCTGGTTAGGTTTAGGCTGTGGGTTTGGGTTAGGTCTAGGCTTAGGGTTAGGGTTATGGTAAGTGTTAGGTTAGGGTTTGGATTAGAGTTAGGGTTAGGTTTCAGCTTAGGGTTAGGGTTTGGTTTGGTTTAGGGTTAGTGTTAGGGTTAAGGTTAGGGTTAGGGTTAGGGTTAGGAGTGGTTTAGGGTTACGATAATTTTTAGGATTAAGGTTACGGTTAAGGTTTAGGTTTGGGTTAGAGTTAGGTGCAGAGTTGGGGTTTGCTTTAGGGTTAGGTTTAGGGTTAGGGTTAGGGTTAGTTTTAGGGCTTTTGTTAGGGTTAGGGTTAGGGTTAGGAATTGGGTTTAGGTTAGGTTTAGGGTTTGGGATAGGCTTAGGTTTAGGGTTTGGGTTTGGGTTAGGTTTAGGGTTAGGTTTAGGGTTAGGGTTAGGGTTAGGGTTTGGGTTAGAGTAAGGTATAGGGTTAGGGTTTGGGTTGGGTTTAGTGTTAGGGTTAGGGTTTGGGTTAGGGTTTGGGTTACGGTTAGGGTTAGATTTAGGGTTAGTGTTTGTTCTTGGGTTAGGGTTAGGTTTAGGGTTAAGGTTAGAGTTAGGGCTGGGTGTGGCGTAGTGTTAGGGTTAGGGGTAGGGCTCGGCGATAGGGATATGGTTAGGGATAGGGTTGGGGCTAGTGTTTGGGCTTGGGTTAGGGTTAGTGTTTGGGTTAGAATTAGGGTTAGGTTTAGTGTTAGGAATAGGGTTTGGGTTTCAGTTAGGGTTAGGGTTCGGGTTTGGGTTAGGGTTTAGGTTTGGGTTAGGGTTAGGGGTAGGGTTAGTTTTAGGGCTGGGGTTAGGGTTTGGGTTAGGGTTTAGGTTTGGGTTAGGGTTAGGGCTAGGGTTAGTTTTAGGGCTGGGGTTAGGGTTAGGGTTAGAGTTAGGGCTTGGGTTTAGGTTAGGTTTAGGGTTTGGGTTAGGCTTAGGGTTAGGGTTCGGGTTAGGGTTTTGGTTAGGGGTTAGAGTTGGGGTTAGGCTTCGGGTTCGGGTTAGGGTTAGGTTTAGGGATAGGGGTAGGTTTTGGTTTGGCTTAGGGTTAGGGTTAGGTTTAGGGTTAGGGTTAGGTTTAGTGTTAGGGTTAGGTTTAGGGTTAGGATTAGGGTTAGGTTTAGGGTTAGGTTTAGCATTAGGTTTAGGTTTAGGTTTAGGTTTATTTTTTGGGTTAGGGTTAGGGTAAGGGTTAGGGTTAGGGTTCGGTTTAGGGTTAATGTTACGGATAGGGTAAGGGTTAGGTTTGGGGTTAGGGTTTGGTTTAAGGTTACTGTTAGAGGTTGGTTTAGGGTTAGGGTGAGGGTTAGGGTTAGGGTTAGGGATTGGTTTGGGGTAGGGTTAGTGTTAGGGTTAGGGATAGAGTTTAGGTTATGGTTATCTTTAGGGTTAGGGTTTAGGTTTGGTTTAGGGTTAGGGTTAGGGTTTGGGTTAGGGTTTGAGTTTGGGTTAGAATAAGGGATCGGGTTAGGGTTTGGGTTAGGTTTAAGGTTCGGGTTAGGGTTTGGGTTAGGCTTTGGGTTAGGGTTAAGGTTAGGGTTAGTGTTAGGGGTTAGGGTTAGGTTTTGGGTAAGGGTTATGGTTATTTTTAGGGTTAGGATTAGGGTTAGGCTTAGGGTAGGGTTAGGGTAAGTGTTAGGGTTAGGGCTTGGGTAAGGTTTGGGTTAGGGTTAAGGTTAGGGTTAGGGTTTCCTTTAGGGTTAGGTTTAGGGTTCGGGTTAGGTTTAGGGTGTGGGTTTGGGTTAGGGTTAGCCTTAGGGTTAGGGTTAGGGTAAGTGTTAGGTTAGGGTTTGGATTAGGGTTAGGGTTAGGTTTAGGTTTAGGGTTAGGTTTTGGTTTGGTTTAGGGTTAGTATTAGGGTTGTGTAAGGGTTATGGTTAGGGTTAGGTTTAATGTTAGGATTAGGGTTAGTTTTAGGGCTTTTGTTAGGGTTAGGGTTAGCGTTCGGGATTGGGTTTAGGTTAGGTTTAGGGTTTGGGTTAGGCTTAGGTTTAGGGTTTGGATTTGGGTTAGGTTTATGTTTAGGTTTAGGGTTAGGGTTAGGGTTAGGGTTAGGGTTTGGGTTTGGGTTAGAGTAAGGTATAGGGTTAGGGTTTGGGTTAGGTTTAGTGTTAGGGTTAAGGTTTGTGTTAGGGTTTGGTTTAGGGTTAAGATTAGGGTTAAGTTTAGGGGTTGGGGTTAGGGTTAGGGTTAGGGTTTGGGTTAGGTTTAGGGTTATGCTTAGGGTTAGTGTTACGGTTAGGATTTGGAGTAGGGTTAGGTTTAGGGTTAGGGTTAGGGTTAGGGATTGTGTTACGGTTAGGTTTAGGATTAGGGTTAGGGTTAGGGTTTGGGTTAGGGTTAGGGTTAGCTTTAGGGTTAGTGTTTGGTCTTGGGTTAGGGTTAGGTTTAGGGTTAAGGTTAGAGTTAGGGTTAGGGTTAGGGTTAGGGCTAGGCGATAGGGATATGGTTCGGGTTAGGGTTGTGGTTAGTGTTTGGGCTTGGGTTAGGGTTAGTGTTAGGGTTAGAATTAGGGTTAGGTTTAGTGTTAGAATTAGGGTTTGGGTTCCGGTTAGGGTTAGGGTTAGGGTTTGGGTTAGGGTTTAGGTTTGGTTTAGGGTTAGGCTTAGGGTTAGTTTTAGGGCTTTGCTTAGCGTTAGGGTTAGAGTTAGGGCTTGTGTTTAGCTTAGGTTTAGGGTTTGGGTTAGGCTTAGGGTTAGGGTTCGGGTTAGGGTTTAGGTTAGGGGTTAGAGTTGGGGTTATGCTTAGGCTTCGGGTTAGGGTTAGGGTTAGGGTTAGTGTTTGGGCTTGGGTTAGGGTTAGGTTTAGGGTTAAGTTTAGAGTTAGGGTTATGGTTTGGCTTAGGGTTAGGGTTAGGGTTAGGGCTAGGCGATAGCGATACTGTTAGGTTTAGGGTTGGGGTTAGTGCTTGGGCTTGGGTTAGGGTTAGTGTTAGGGTTAGAATTAGGGTTAGGTTTAGTGTTCGGATTAGGGTTTGGGTTTCGGTTAGCGTTAGGGTTAGGGTTAGGGTTTGGGTTAGTGTTAGGGTTAGGGATAGGGTTTAGTTTAGGGTTAGGGTTAGGGTTTGGGTTAGGGTTTAGGTTTGGGTTAGGGTTAGGGTTAGGGTTAGTTTTAGGGCTTGGGTTAGGGTTAGGGTTAGAGTTAGGGCTTGGGTTTAGGTTAGGTTTAGGGTTTGGGTTAGGCTTAGGGTTAGGGTTCGGGTTATGGTTAGGGTTAGGGTTTGGGTTATGGTTTGGGTTAGGGTTAAGGTGAGGGTTTAGGTTAGGGGTTAGAGTTGGGGTTAGGTTTAGGGTTCGGGTTAGGGTTAGGGTTAGGGTTAGGTTTAGGGATAGGCGTAGGTTTTGTTTTGGCTTAGGGTTAGGGTTAGGTTTAGGGTTAGGGTTAGTGTTAGGATTAGGGTTAGGGTTAGGGTTAGGGTTAGGGTTAGGGTTTGGGTTAGGGTTTGGGTTAGGGTTAGGGTTGAAGTTTGGGTTAGGGTTAGGGTTTGGGTTAGGGTTTCGGTTAGGGATAGGGTTAGGGTTAGGGTTATGGTTAGGTTTAGGGTGTGGGTTTGGTTTAGGATTAGGCTTAGGTTTAGGGTTAGGGTAAGTGTTAGGGTTAGGGTTTGGCTTAGGGTTAGGTTTAGGTTTAGGGTTAGGGTTACGGTTTGGTTTGGTTTAGGGTTAGTGTGAGGGTTAGGGTTAGGGTTAGGGTTTGTTTTAGGGTTTGGGTTAGGGTTAAGGTTAGGGTTAGGGTTAGGGTTTAGGGTTAGGGTTAGGGTTTAGGTTAGGGTTAGGGTTAGGGTTTGTGTTTGGGTTAGGTTTAGCTTTAGGGTTAGGGTTAATGTTAGGGTTAGTGTTTGGGTTTGGGTTAGGGTTCGGGTTAGGGTAAGGGATTGGGTTAGGGTTTGGGTTAGGTTTAAAGTTAGGGTTAGGTTTTGTGTTAGGGTTTGGGTTAGGTTTAAGGTTAGGGTTAGGGTTAGGGTTAGGGATTGGGTTAGGGTTAAGGTTAGGGTTAGGGTTAGGCTTAAAGTTAGGGTTTGGGTTTGGGTTAGAGTGAGGTATAGGTTTAGGGTTTGGGTTAGGTTTAGTGTTAGTGTTAGGGTTTGGGTTAGGTTTAGTGTTAGGGTTAGGGTTTGGGTTAGGGTTTGAGTTTGGGTTAGAGTAAGGGATCGGGTTAGAGTTTGGGTTAGGTTTAAGGTTAGGGTTAGGGTTTGGGTTAGGGTTTGGGTTAGGGTTAATGTTAGAGTTAGGTTTAGGGATTAGGGTTAGGGTTAGGGTTAGGGTTTGGGTTAGGGTTTGGGTTAGGGTTATGGTTATTTTTAGGGTTAGGATTAGGGTTAGGTTTAGGGTAGGATTAGGTTAAGTGTTAGGGTTGGGCTTGGGCAAGGTTTAGGGTTAGGGTTAAGGTCCGGGTTAGGGTTTCCTTTAGGGTTAGGTTTAGGGTTCGGGTTAGGTTTAGGGTTAGGGTTAGGGTTAGGGTTTGGGTTTGGGTTAGAGTAAGGTATAGGGTTAGGGTTTGGGTTAGGTTTAGTGTTAGTGTTAGGGTTTGGGTTAGGTTTTGGGTTAGGGTTAAGGTTAGGGTTAGGGTTATGTTTAGGGATTGGGTTTAGGTTAGGTTTAGCGTTTGTGTTAGGCTTAGGTTTAGGGTTTGGTTTGGGTTAGGTTTAGGTTTAGGGTTAGGGTTAGGGATAGGCTAAGGGTAAGGGTTTGGGTTTGGGTTAGAGTAAGGTATAGGGTTAGTTTTTGGGTTAGGTTTAGTGTTAGGGTTAGGGTTTGGGTTAGGGTTAAGATTAGGGTAAGGTTTAGGGGTTAGGGTTAGAGTTAGGTTTAGGGTTTGGGTTCGGGTTCGGGTTAGGGTTAGGGTTAGTGTTATGGTTAGGATTTGGGGTAGGGTTAGGTTTAGGGTTAGGGTTAGTGTTAGGGATTGTGGTAGGGTTAGGGTTAGGGTTAGGGTTAGGGTTAGGGTTAGGGTTTGGGTTAGGGTTAGGGTTAGGGTTGGGGTTAGTGTTTGGGCTTGGGTTAGGGTTAGGGTTAGGGTTAGAATTAGGGTTAGGTTTAGTGTTAGGATTAGGGTTTGGGTTTCGGTTAGGGTTAGGGTTAGGGTTAGGGTTTGGGTTAGTGTTAGGGTTAGGGATGGGTTTAGTTTAGGGTTGGGGTTAGGGTTTGGGTTAGGGTTTAGGTTTGGGTTAGGGTTAGGGTTAGGGTTAGTTTTAGGGCTTGGGTTAGGGTTAGGGTTACAGTTAGGGCTTGGGTTTAGGTTAGGTTTAGGGTTTGGGTTAGGCTTAGGTTGAGGCTTCGGGTTAGGGTTAGGGATAGGGTTTGGGTTAGGGTTTGGGTTAGGGTTAAGGTGAGGGTTTAGGTTAGGGGTTAGAGTTGGGGTTAGGTTTAGGGGTAGGTTTTGGTTTGTCTTAGGGTTAGGGTTAGGGTTAGTGTTAGGATTAGGGTTTGAGTTAGGGTTAGGGTTAGGGTTAGGGTTTGGGTTAGGGTTAGGGTTGAAGTTTGGATTTGGGTTAGGTTTAGGGTTAGGGTTTCAGTTAGGGATAGGGTTAGGGTTAGGGTTATGGTTAGGTTTAGGGTGTGGGTTTGGTTTAGGATTAGGTTTAGGGTTAGGGTTAGGGTAAATGTTAGGATTAGGGTTTGGCTTAGGGTTAGGTTTAGGTTTAGGGATAGGGTTACGGTTTGGTTTGGTTTAGGGTTAGTGTT
The DNA here is from genome assembly GCA_035773235.1 of Eospalax fontanierii. Taxonomy (NCBI): domain Eukaryota; kingdom Metazoa; phylum Chordata; class Mammalia; order Rodentia; family Spalacidae; genus Eospalax; species Eospalax fontanierii. Next base: position 52,353,447 of record CM069550.1, on the reverse strand, counting down.
AGGGTTAGGATTAGTTTTAGGGTTTGTTTTAGGGTTTGGGTTAGGGTGAAGGTTAGGGTTAGGGTTAGGTTTAGGGTTAGGGTTTGGGTTTGGGTTATTGTTAGGGTTAGGGTAAGGGATTGGGTTAGGTTTTGGTTAGGTTTAATATTAGGTTTAGGGTTTCTGTTACGGTTTGGGTTAGGTTTAAGGTCAGGGTTAGGGTTAGGGTTAGGGATTGGGTTAGGTTTAAGGTTAGGGTTAGGGTTCGGGGTTAGGGTTAGGGTTAGGGTTAGGCTTTGGGTTAGGGTTAGGGTTAGGGTTAGGGATTGGGTTTAGGTTACGTTTAGGGTTTGGGTTAGGCTTAGTGTTAGGGTTTGGGTTTGGGTTAGGTTTAGTTTTAGGGTTAGGGTTAGGGTTAGGATTTGGGTTTGGGTTAGAGTGAGGTATAGGGTTAGGCTTTGGGTTAGGTTTAGTGTTAGGGTTAGGGTTTGGGTTAGGTTTAGTGTTAGGGTTAGGGTTTGGGTTAGGGTTTGGGTTAGGCTTAAGTTTAGGGCTAGGGTTAGGGGTTAGGGTTAGGGTTAGGGTTAGGGTTTCGGTTAGGGATAGTGTTAGCGTTAGGGTTATGGTTAGGTTTACGGTGTGGTTTTGGTTTAGGATTAGGCTTAGGGTTAGGGTTAGGGTAAGTGTTAGGGTTAGGGTTTGGCTTAGGGTTAGGTTTAGGTTTAGGGTTAGGGTTACGGTTTGGTTTGTTTTAGCGTTAGTGTTAGGGTTAGGGGAAGGGTTAGGGTAAGGGTTAGGGTTCGGGGTGGATTAGGGTTACGGTTAGTTTTAGGATTAAGGTTAGGCTTAAGGTTTAGGTTTGGGTTAGAGTTAGGTGTAGAGTTGGGGTTTGGTTTAGGGTTAGGTTTAGGGTTAGGATTGGGTTAGGGTTAGGGTTAGGGTTAGGGTTAGTGGTTAGGGTTAGGTTTAGGGTTAGGATTAGGGTTAGGTTTAGGGTTAGGTTTAGGATTAGGGTTAGGTATAGGTTCAGGTTTATTTTTTGGGTTAGGGTTAGGGTTAGGGTTAGGGTTAGGGTTTGGTTTGGTTTAGGGTTAATGTTACGGATAGGGTAAGGGTTAGGTTTGGGGTTAGGGTTTGGTTTAGGGTTACTGTTAGAGGTTGGTTTATGGTTAGGGTGAGGGTTAGGGTTAGGGTTAGGGATTGGTTTGGGGTAGGGTTAGTGTTAGGGTTAGGGATAGAGTTTAGGTTATGGTTAGCTTTAGGGTTAGGGTTTAGGTTTGGTTTAGGGTTAGGGTTAGGGTTTGGGTTAGGGTTTGAGTTTGGGTTAGAGTAAGATATCGGGTTAGGGTTTGGGTTAGGTTTAAGGTTCGGGTTAGGGTTTGGGTTAGGATTTGGGTTAGGGTTAAGGTTAGGGTTAGGGTTAGGGGTTAGGGTTAGGGTTTGGGTTAGCGTTATGATTATTTTTAGGGTTAGGGTTTAGGTTAGGCTTAGGTTTAGGGTCAAGGTTAGGGTTAGGGTTAGGGGATATGGTTAGGGGTCGGGTTAGGGTTTGGGTTAGGGTTAGGGTTAGGGTTAGGGTTAGTGTTACGGTTAGGATTTTGGGTAGGGTTAGGATTAGCGTTAGGGTTAGGGTTTGTGTTAGGGTTAGGGTTAGGGTTAGGGTTAGGGTTAGCGTTTGGATTAGGGTTAGGGTTAGGTTTAGGGTTAGTGTTTGGGCTTGGGTAGGGTCAGGTTTAGGGTTAGGGTTAGCGTTATTGTTAGGGTTTGGCTTAAGGTTAGGGTTAGGTTTAGGGCTAGGCGATAGGGGTAGGGTTAGGGTTAGGGTTGGGGTTAGTGTTTTGGCTTGGGTTAGGGTTAGTGTTAGGGTTAGGTTAGGGTTAGGTTTAGTGTTAGGGTTAGGGTTTGGGTTTCGGTTAGAGTTAGGATTAGGGTTAGGGTTTGGGTTAGTGTTAGGGATAATGATAAGGTTTAGGTTAGGGTTAGGGTTAGGGTTTGGGTTAGGGTTTAGGTTTTGGTTAGGGTTAGGGTTAGGTTTAGTTTTAGGGCTTGGGTTAGGGTTAGGGTTAGTGTTAGGGCTTGGGTTTAGGTTAAGTTTAGGGTTTGGGTTAGGCTTCGGGTTAGGGTTCGGGTTAGCGTTAGGGTTAGGGTTTGTGTTAGGGTTTGTGTTAGGGTTAGCGTTAGGGTTAGGGTTAGGGTTAGGGTTTGGTTTGGTTTAGGGTTAGTGTTAGGTTTAGGGCAAGGTTTAGGGTTAGGGTTAGGGTTAGGGTTAGGGTTAGGGTTAGGATTAAGGTTAGGGTTAAGGTTTAGGTTTGGATTAGAGTTAGGTTTAGAGATGGGGTTTGGTTTAGGGTTAGGGTTAGGGTTAGGGTTAGGGTTAGGGTTAGGGTTAGGGTTAGGTTTAGGATTATGGTTAGGTTTAGGTTTTGGTTTTGTGTTAGGGTTAGGGTTAGGGTTTGGTTTTTGTTAGGGTTTAATGTTATGGATAGGGTAAGGGTTCGGTTTGGGGTTCGAGTTTGTTGTAGGGGTACTGTTAGAGGTTGGTTTCTGGTTAGGGTTAGGGTTAGGGTTAGGGTTAGGGATTGATTTGGGGTAGGGTTAGTGTTAGGGTTAGGGTTAGGGTTAGGGTTAGGTTTTAGGTTTGGTTTAGGGTTAGGGTTAGGGTTAGGGGTAGGGTTAGGGCTTGGGCTTAGGTTAGGATTAAGGATTGGGTTAGGCTTAGGGTTAGGGTTTGTGTTTGTGTTAGGTTTAGCTTTAGGGTTAGGGTTAGGGTTAGATTTAGGGTTAGGGTTAGGGTTAGGGTTTGGGTTTGGGTTAGAGTAAGGGATCGGGTTAGGGTTTGGGTTAGGTTTAAGGTAAGGGTTTGTGTTTGGGTTAGGGTTTGGGTTAGGGTTAAGGTTAGGGTTAAGGTTAGGAGTTAGGGTTAGGTTTAGGGTTTTGGTTAGGCTTAGGGTTAGTTTTACGGTTAGGGTTTAGGGTAGGGTTAGGTTTAGGGTTAGGTTTAGGGTTAGGGTTTGTGTTAGGGTTATGGTTAGGGTAATGGTTAGGGTTAGGGTTAGTGTTAGGGATTGGTTTAGGGTTAAGGTTAGGGTTAGGGTTAGGGCTTAGGGTTAGGGTTAGGGTTTGGGTTAGGGTTAGGGTTAGGGTTAGGGATTGGGTTTAGGTTAGGTTTAGGGTTTGGGTTAGGCTTAAGGTTAGGGTTTGGGTTTGGGTTAGGTTTAGGTTTAGGGTTAGGGTTAGGGTTAGGGTTAGGGTTAGGGTTAGGGTTTGGGTTTGGGTTAGAGTGAGGTATAGAGTTAGGGTTTATGTTAGGTTTAGTGTTAGGGTTAGAATTTGGGTTAGGTTTAGTGTTAGGGTTAGGGTTTGGGTTAGGGTTTGAGTTTGGATTAGAGTAAGGGATCGGGTTAGGGTTTGGGTTAGGTTTAAGGTTAGGGTTAGGGTTTGGGTTAGGGTTTGGGTTAGGGTTAATGTTAGAGTTAGGGTTAGGGCTTAGGGTTAGGGTTTGGGTTAGGGTTTGGGTTAGGGTTATGGTTATTTTTATGGTTAGGATTAGGTTTAGGCTTAAGGTAGGGTTAGGGTAAGTGTTAGGGTTAAATTAGGGTTAGGGTTAGGGTTAGGGTTAGGGTTAGGGTTAGGGTTAGGGTTAGGGTGTGGGTTTGGGTTAGGGTTAGGCTTAGGGTTAGGGTTAGGGTAAGTGTTAGGTTAGGGTTTGGATTAGTGTTAGGGTTAGGTTTAAGCTTAGGGTTAGGGTTTGGTTTGGTTAAGGGTTAGTGTTAGGATTATGGTAAGGGTTATGGTTAGGGTTAGGGTTAGTGTTAGGGTTAGGGTTAGTTTTCGGGCTTTTTTTATGGTTAGGGTTAGGGTTAGGGATTTGGTTTAGGTTAGGTTTAGGGTTTGGCATAGGCTTAGGTTTAGGGTATGGATTTTGGTAAGGTTTAGGTTTAGGTTTAGTGTTAGGGTTAGGATTTGGGTTAAAGTAAGGTATAGGGTTAGGGTTTGGGTTAGGTTTAGTTTTAGGGTTAGGGTTTGGGTTAGGGTTTCTGTTAGGATTAAGATTAGGGTTAGGGTTAGGGGTTGGTGTTAGGGTTATTGTTAGGGTTTGGGTTAGATTTAGGGTTAGGGTTAGTGTTATGGTTAGGATTTGGAGTACGGTTAGGTTTAGTGTTAGGGTTAGGGTTAGGGCTTGTGTTAGGGTTAGGGTTAGGGTTAGGGTTTGGGTTAGGGTTAGGGTTAGGGTTAGGTTTAGGGTTAGAGTTTGGTCTTGGGTTAGGGTTAGGTTTAGGGTTAAGGTCAGAGTTAGGATTAGGGTTTGGCTTAGTGTTAGGGTTAGGGTTAGGGCTAGGCGATAGGGATATGTTTAGGGTTAGGATTGGGGTTAGTGTTTGTGCTTGGGTTAGGGTTAGTGTTAGAGTTAGAATTAGGGTTAGGTTTAGTGTTAGGATTAGGGTTTGGGTTTCGGTTAGGGTTGGTGTTAGGGTTTGGGTTAGGGTTTAGGTTTGGGTTAGCGTTAGGGCTAGGGTTAGTATTAGGGCTTGGGTTAGGTTTAGGGTTAGAGTGAGGGCTTGGGTTTAGGTTAGGTTTAGGGTTTGGGTTAGGCTTAGGGTTAGGGTTCGGGTTAGGGTTTAGGTTAGGGGTTAGAGTTGGGGTTACGCTTAGGGTTGGGGTTAGGGTTAGGTTTAGGGATAGGGGTTTGTTTTAGTTTGGCTTAGCGTTAGGGTTAGGGTTCGGGTTAGGGTTAGGGGTTTGTTAGGATTAGGATTTGGGTTAGGGTTAGGGTTAGGGTTAGGGTTTGGGTTAGGGTTTGGTTGAAGTTTGCGTTTGGGTTAGGGTTACGGCTAGGGTTTCGGTTAGCGATAGGTTTAGGGTTAGGGTTATGGTTAGGTTTAGGGTGTGGGTTTGGTTTAGGATTACGCTTAGGGTTAGGTTTAGGGTAAGTGTTAGGGTTAGGGTTTGGCTTAGGGTTAGGTTTAGGTTTAGGGTTAGGGTTACGGTTCGGTTTGGTTTAGGGTTAGTATTAGGGTTAGGGTTAGGTTTCAGGTTTATTTTAGGGTTTTGGTTAGTGTTAAGGTTAGGGTTAGGGTTAGGGGTTAGGGTTTGTCTTAGGGTTTAGGTTTGGGTTAGTGTTAGGGTTAGGGTTAGTTTTAGGGCTTGGGTTATGCTTAGGGTTAGGGTTAGGGATTGGTTTAGGTTAGGTTTAGGGTTTGGGTTAGGCTTAGGGTTAGGGTGTGGGTTTGGTTTACGATTAGGTTTCGGGTTAGGCTTAGGGTAAGTGTTAGGGTTGGGGTTTGGCTTAGGGTTATTTTTAGGTTTAGGGATAGGGTTACGGTTTTGTTTGGTTCAGCGTTAGTGTTAGGGTTAGGATTAGGGTTAGGGTTTGTTTTAGGGTTTGGGTTAGGGTTAAGGTTAGGGTTAGGGTTAGTGTTAGGGTTAGGGTTTCGGTTTGCGTTATTGTTAGGGTTAGAGTAAGGGATTGGGTTAGGTTTTGGTTAGGTTTAAGATTAGGGTTAGGGTTTGTGTTAGGGTTTGGGTTAGGTTTAAGGTTAGGGTTAGGGTTAGGGTTAGGGATTGGGTTAGGGTTCGGGTTAGGGTTAGGGTTAGTGATTGGGTTTAGGTTAGGTTTAGGGTTTGGGTTAGGCTTAGGGTTTGGGTTAGGCTTAGGGTTAGGGTTTGGCTTTGGGTTAGGTTTAGTTTTAGGGTTAGGGTTAGGGATAGGGTTTGCGTTTGGGTTAGAGTGAGGTATAGGGTTAGGGTTTGGGTTAGGTTTAGTGTTAGGGTTAGGGTTTGGGTTTGGTTTAGTGTTAGGGTTAGGGTTTGGGTTAGGGTTTGGGTTAGGGTTAAGGTTAGGGTTTGGGTTAGGGGTTAGTGTTAGGGTTAGGGCTAGGGTTTTGTTTAGAGTTAGGGTTACGGTTAGAGTTACGGTTAGGATTTGGTTTAGGATTAGGCTTAGGGTTAGGGTTAGGGTAAGTGTTAGGGTTAGGGTTTGCCTTAGGGTTAAGTTTAGGGTTAGGGTTAGGGTTAGGGATTGGGTTTAGGTTAGGTTTAGTTTTGGGTTTGGCTTAGGTTTAGGGTTTGGGTTTGGGTTAGGTTTAGGTTTAGGGTTAGGGTTAGGGTTTGGGTTTGGGTTAGAGTAAGGTATAGAGTTAGGGTTTGGGTTAGGTTTAGTGTTAGGGTTAGGGTTTGGGTTAGGGTTTGGGTTAGGGTTAAGATTAGGGTAAGGGTTAGGCGTTAGGGATAGGGTTAGGGTTAGGGTTGGGGTTCGGGTTGGGGTTAGGGTTAGGGTTAGTGTTACGGTTAGGATTTGGGGTAGGGTTAGGTTTAGGGTTAGGGTTAGTGTTAGGGATTGTGTTAGGGTTAGGGTTAGGGTAAGGGTTAGGGTTAGGGTTAGGGTTTGGGTTAGGGATAGGGTTAGGTTTAGGGTTAGTGTTTGGGCTTCGGTTAGGGTTAGGTTTAGGGTTAAGTTTAGAGTTAGGGTTAGGGCTTGGCTTAGGGTTAGGGTTAGGGTTAGGGCTAGGCGATAGGGATATGGTTAGGGTTAGGGTTAGGGTTAGGGTTAGGGTTAGGGTTAGTGTTAGGGTTAGAATTAGGGTTAGGTTTAGTGTTAGGATTAGGGTTTGGGTTTCGGTTAGCGTTAGGGTTAGGGTTAGGGTTTGGTTTAGGGTTAGGTTTTGGCTTAGGGTTAGGTTTAGGCTGTGGGTTTGGGTTAGGTTTAGGCTTAGGGTTAGGGTTAGGGTAAGTGTTAGGTTAGGGTTTGGATTAGAGTTAGGGTTAGGTTTCAGCTTAGGGTTAGGGTTTGGTTTGGTTTAGGGTTAGGTTTTGGCTTAGGGTTTAGGTTTGGGTTAGGGTTAGGGTTAGGGTTAGTTTTAGGGCTTGGGTTAGGGTTAGGGTTAGAGTTAGGGCTTGGGTTTAGGTTAGGTGTAGGGTTTGGGTTAGGCTTAGGTTTAGGGTTCGGGTTAAGGTTAGGGTTAGGGTTAGGGTTAGGTTTAGGTTTAGGGATAGGGGTAGGTTTGGTTTGGCTTAGTGTTAGGGTTAGGGTTAGGGTTAGGGTTAGTGTTAGGATTAGGGTTTAGCTTAGGGTTAGGGTTAGGGTTAGGGTTAGGATTTGGGTTAGGGTTAGGGTTGAAGTTTGCGTTTGGGTTAGGGTTAGGGTTAGGGTTTCGGTTAGGGATAGGGTTAGGGTTAGGGTTATGGTTAGGTTTAGGGTGTGGGTTTGGTTTAGGATTAGGCTTAGTGTTAGTGTTAGGGTAAGTGTTAGGGTTAGGGTTTGGCTTAGGGTTAGGTTTAGGTTTAGGGTTAGGGTTACGGTTTGGTTTGGTTTAGGGTTAGTGTTAGGGTTAGGGTTAGGGTTAGGGTTTGTTTTAGGGATTGGTTTAGGGTTAAGGTTAGGGTTAGGGTTAGGGGTTAGGGTTAGGGATTAGGTTAGGCTTAGGGTTAGGGTTTGTGTTTGGGTTAGGTTTAGCTTTAGGGTAAGGGTTAGGGTTAGGGTTAGGGTTTGGGTTTGGGTTAGGGTTAGGTTTAGGGTAAGGGATTGGGTTAGGGTTTGAGTTAGGTTTAAAGTTAGGGTTAGGGTTTGTGTTAGGGTTTGGGTTAGGTTTAAGGTTAGGGTTAGGGTTAGGGTTAGGGATTGGGTTAGGGTTAAGGTTAGGGTTAGGGTTAGGGCTTAGGGTTAGTGTTAGGTTTTGGGTTAGGGTTAGGGTTAGGGTTAGGGATTGGGTTTAGGTTAGGTTTAGGGTTTGGGTTAGGCTTAAGGTTAGGGTTTGGGTTTGGGTTAGGTTTAGGTTTAGGTTTAGGGTTAGGGTTAGGGTTTGAGTTTGGTTTAGAGTAAGGGATCGGTTTAGGGTTTGGGTTAGGTTTAAGGTTAGGGTTAGGGTTTTGTTTAGGGTTAATGTTAGAGTTAGGGTTAGGGGTTAGGTTTAGGGTTAGGGTTAGGGTTTGGGTTAGGGTTTGGGTTAGGGTTATGGTTATTTTTAGGGTTAGGATTAGGGTTAGGCTTAGGTTAGGTTTAGGGTAAGGGTTAGGGTTAGGGCTTGGGCAAGGTTTAGGGTTAGGGTTAAGGTTAGGGTTAGGGTTTCCTTTAGGATTAGGTTTAGGGTTCTGGTTAGGTTTAGGCTGTGGGTTTGGGTTAGGTTTAGGCTTAGGGTTAGGGTTATGGTAAGTGTTAGGTTAGGGTTTGGATTAGAGTTAGGGTTAGGTTTCAGCTTAGGGTTCGGGTTTGGTTTGGTTTAGGGTTAGTGTTAGGGTTAAGGTTAGGGTTAGGGTTAGGGTTAGGAGTGGTTTAGGGTTACGATAATTTTTAGGATTAAGGTTACGGTTAAGGTTTAGGTTTGGGTTAGAGTTAGGTGCAGAGTTGGGGTTTGCTTTAGGGTTAGGTTTAGGGTTAGGGTTAGGGTTAGTTTTAGGGCTTTTGTTAGGGTTAGGGTTAGGGTTAGGAATTGGGTTTAGGTTAGGTTTAGGGTTTGGGATAGGCTTAGGTT
>CM069550.1:52337500-52340000 GCA_035773235.1 Eospalax fontanierii | reverse complement strand
TAGGGATACGGTTAGGGTTAGCGTTGTGGTTAGTGTTTGGGCTTGGGTTAGGGTTAGTGTTAGGGTTAGAATTAGGGTTAGGTTTAGTGTTAGAATTAGGGTTTGGGTTTCGGTTAGCGTTAGGGTTAGGGTTTGGGTTAGGGTTTAGGTTTGGGTTAGGGTTAGGGTTAGGGTTAGTTTTAGGGCATGGCTTAACGTTAGGGTTAGAGGTAGGGCTTGGGTTTAGGTTAGGTTTAGGGTTTGGGTTAGGCTTAGGGTTAGGGTTCGGGTTAGGGTTTAGGTTAGGGGTTAGAGTTGGGGTTAGGCTTAGGCTTCGGGTAAGGGTAAGGGTTAGGGTTAGGTTTAGGGATAGGGATAGGTTTTGGTTTGGCTTAGGGTTAGGGTTAGGTTTAGGGTTAGGGTAAGTGTTAGTGTTAGGATTAGGGTTTGGGTTAGGGTTAGGGTTAGGATTAGGGTTTGGGTTAGGGATTGGGTTTAGGTTAGGTTTAGAGTTTGGGTTTGGCTTAGGTTTAGGGTTTGGGTTTGGGTTAGGTTTAGGTTTAAGATTAGGGTTAGGGTTAGGGTTAGGGTTTGGGTTTGGGTTAGAGTAAGATATAGGGTTAGGTTTTGGGTTAGGTTTAGTGTTAGGGTTAGATTTGGGTTAGGGTTTGGGTTAGGGTTAAGATTAGGTTAAGGGTTAGGGGTTAGGGTTGGGGTTAGGGTTAGGGTTTGGGTTCGGGTTCGGGTTAGGGTTAGGGTTAGTGTTACGGTTAGGATTTGGGGTAGGGTTAGGTTTAGGGTTAGGGTTAGTGTTAGGGATTGTGTTAGGGTTAGGGTTAGGGTTAGGTTTAGGGTTAGGGTTAGGGTTAGGGTTTGGGTTAGGGTTAGGGTTAGTTTTAGGGTTAGTGTTTGTTCTTGGGTTAGGGTTAGGTTTAGGGTTAAGGTTAGAGTTAGGGTTAGGGTTTGGCTTAGTGTTAGGGTTAGGGTTAGGGCTAGGCGATAGGGATACTGTTAGGGTTAGGGTTGGGGTTAGTGCTTGGGCTTGGGTTAGGGTTAGTGTTAGGGTTAGAATTAGGGTTAGGTTTAGTGTTAGGATTAGGGTTTGGGTTTCGGTTAGCTTTAGGGTTAGGGTTAGGGTTTGGGTTAGTGTTAGGGTTAGGGATAGGGTTTAGTTTAGGGTTAGGGTTAGGGTTTGGGGTAGGGTTTAGGTTTGGGTCAGGGTTAGGGTTAGGGTTAGTTTTAGGGCTTGGCTTAGGGTTAGGGTTAGAGTTAGGGCTTGGGTTTAGGTTAGGTTTAGTCTTTGGGTTAGGCTTAGGGTTAGGGTTCGGGTTATCGTTAGGGTTAGGTTTTGGGTTATGGTTAAGGTGAGGGTTTAGTTTAGGGGTTAGAGTTGGGGTTAGGTTTAGGGTTCGGGTTAGAGTTAGGGTTAGGGTTAGGTTTAGGGATAGGGGTAGGTTTTGGTTTGGCTTAGGGTTAGGGTTAGGTTTAGGGTTAGGGTTAGTGTTAGGATTAGGGTTAGGGTTAGGGTTAGGGTTAGGCTAGGGTTAGGATTTGGGTTAGAGTGAGGTATAGGGTTAGGGTTTGGGTTAGGTTTAGTGTTAGGGTTAGGGTTTGGGTTAGGTTTAGTGTTAGGGTTAGGGTTTGGGTTAGGGTTTGAGTTTGGGTTAGAGTAAAGGATCGGGTTAGGGTTTGGGTTAGGTTTAAGGTTAGGGTTAGGGTTTGGGTTAGGGTTTGGGTTAGGGTTAATGTTAGAGTTAGGTTTAGGGGTTAGGGTTAGGGTTAGGGTTAGGGTTTGGGTTAAGGGTTAGGGTTAGGGTTTGGGTTAGGGTTATGGTTATTTTTAGGGTTAGGATTAGGGTTAGGCTTAGGGTAGGGTTAGGGTAAGTGTTAGGGTTAGGGCTTGGGTAAGGTTTTGGGTTAGGGTTAAGGTTAGGGTTAGGATTTCCTTTAGGGTTAGGTTTAGGGTTCGGGTTAGGTTTAGGGTGTGGGTTTGGGTTAGGGTTAGGCTTAGGGTTAGGGTTAGGGTAAGTGTTAGGTTAGGGTTTGGATTAGGGTTAGGGTTAGGTTTCAGCTTAGGGTTAGGGTTTGGTTTGGTTTAGGGTTAGTGTTAGGGTTAGGGTAAGGGTTATGGTTAGGGTTAGGGTTAGTGTTAGGGTTAGGTTTAGTTTTAGGGCTTTTGTTAGGGTTAGGGTTAGGGTTAGGGATTGGGTTTAGGTTAGGTTTAGGGTTTGGTATAGGCTTAGGTTTAGGGTTTGGGTTTGGGTTAGGTTTAGGTTTAGGTTTATTGTTAGAGTTAGTGTTAGGGTTAGGGTTTGGGTTAGAGTAAGGTATAGGGTTAGGGTTTGGGTTAGGTTTAGTGTTAGGGTTAGGGTTTGCGTTAAGGTTTCGGTTAGGGTTAAGATTAGGGTTAGGGTTAGGTGTTGGTGCTAGGGTTAGTGATAGGGTTTGGGTTAGGTTTAGGGTTAGGGTTAGGGTTAGTGTTACGGTTAGGATTTGGAGTTCGGTTAGGTTTAGGGTTAGG
>CM069550.1:52327500-52330000 GCA_035773235.1 Eospalax fontanierii | reverse complement strand
GTAAGCTATGGGGTTGGGGTTTGGGTTAGCTTTAGTGTGAGGGTTAGGGTTTGGGTTAGGGTTTCGGTTACGTTTAAGATTAGGGTAAGGGTTAGGGGTTAGGGTTAGGGTTTGCGTTTGGGTTAGGGTTAGGGTTAGGGTTAGTGTTACGGTTAGGATTTGGGGTAGGGTTAGGTTTAGGGTTAGGGTTAGTGTTAGGGATTGTGTTAGGATTAGGGTTATAGTTAGGGTTATGGTTGGGGTTTGGGTTAGGGTTAGGGTTAGGTTTAGTGTTAGTGTTTGGGCTTGGGTTAGGGTTAGGTTTAGGGTTAAGGTTAGAGTTAGGGTTAGGGTTTGGCTTAGGGTTAGGGCTAGGTGATAGGGATACGTTTAGGGTTAGGGTTGGGGTTAGTGTTTGGGCTTGGGTTAGGGTTAGTGTTAGGGTTAGAATTAGGGTTAGGTTTTGTGTTAGGATTAGGGTTTGGGTTTCGGTTAGGGTTAGGTGTAGGGTTAGGGTTTGGGTTAGTGTTAGGGTTAGGGATAGGGTTTAGTTTAGGGTTAGGGTTAGGGTTTGGGTTAGGGTTTAGGTTTGAGTTAGGCTTAGGGTTAGGTTTTGGGTTTGGGTTAGGTTTAGGTTTAGGGTTAGGGTTAGGGTTAGGGTTTGGGTTTGGGTTAGAGTAAGGTATAGGGTTAGGGTTTGGGTTAGGTTTAGTGTTAGGGTTAAGGTTTGGGTTAGGGTTTGGTTTAGCTTTAAGATTAGGGTTAGGGTTAGGGGTTGGGGTTAGGGTTAGGGTTAGGGTTTGGGTTAGGTTTAGGGTTAGGCTTAGTGTTAGTGTTACGGTTAGGATTTGGAGTAGGGTTAGGTTTAGTGTTAGGGTTAGGGTTAGGGATTGTGTTACGGTTAGGGTTAGGGTTAGGGTTAGGGTTAGGTTTTGGGTTAGGGTTAGGGTTAGTTTTAGGGTTAGTTTTTGTTCTTGGGTTATGGTTAGGTTTAGGGTTAAGGTTAGAGTTAGGGTTAGGGTTAGGGGTAGGGCTAGCGATAGGGATATGGTCCGGGTTAGGGTTGTGGTTAGTGTTTGGGCTTGGGTTAGGGTTAGTGTTAGCGTTAGAATTAGGGTTAGGTTTAGTGTTAGAATTAGGGTTTGGGTTTCGGTTAGGGTTAGGGTTAGGGTTTGGGTTAGGGTTTAGGTTTGGGTTAGGGTTAGGGTTAGGGTTAGTTTTAGGGCTTGGCTTATGGTTAGGGTTAGAGTTAGGGCTTGGGTTTAGGTTAGGTTTAGGGTTTGGGTTAGGCTTAGGGTTAGGTTTCGGGTTAGGGTTTAGGTTAGGGGTTAGAGTTGGGGTTAGGGTTAGGCTTCGGGTTAGGGTTAGGGTTAGGGTTAGGTTTAGGGATAGGGGTAGGTTTTGGTTTGGCTTAGGTTTAGGCTTAGGTTTAGCGTTAGGGTAAGTGTCAGTGTTAGGATTAGGGTTTGGGTTAGGGTTAGGGTTAGGGTTAGGGTTTGGGTCAGGGATTGGGTTTAGGTTTGGTTTAGGGTTAGGGTTAGGCTTAGGGTTAGGGTTCGGGTTAGGGTTTGGGTTAGGGGTTAGAGTTGGGGTTAGGCTTAGGGTTCGGGTTAGGGTTAGGGTTAGGGATAGGGGTAGGTTTTGGTTTGGCTTAGGGTTAAGGTTAGGGTTAGGGTTAGGGTTAGGTTTAGTGTTAGGATTAGGGTTTGGGTTAGGGTTAGTGTTAGGGTTAGGGTTTGGTTTAGGGTTAGGGTTGAAGTTTGGGTTTGGGTTAGGGTTAGGGTTAGGGTTTGGGTTAGCGATAGGTTTAGGGTTAGGGTTATGGTTAGGTTTAGGGTGTGGGTTTGGTTTAGGATTAGCCTTAGGGTTAGGTTTAGTGTAAGAGTTAGTGTTAGGGTTTGGCTTAGGGTTAGGTTTAGGTTTAGGGTTAGTGTTACGGTTCGGTTTGGTTTAGGGTTAGTGTTAGGGTTAGGGTTAGGGTTAGGGTTTGTTTTAGGGTTTTGGTTAGTGTTAAGGTTAGGGTTAGGGTTAGGGGTTAGGGTTAGGGTTAGGGTTTAGGTTTGGTTTAGGGTTAGGGTTAGGGTTAGGGTTTGGCTTAGGGTTTAGGTTTGGATTAGGGTTAGGGTTAGGGTTAGTTTTAGGGCTTGGGTTATGGTTAGGGTTAGGGTTAGGGATTGGGTTTAGGTTAGGTTTAGGGTTTGGGTTAGGCTTAGGGTTAGGGTTTGGGTTTGGGTTAGGTTTAGGTTTAGGGTTAGGGTTAGGGTTAGGGTTTGGGTTTGGGTTAGAGTAAGGTATAGGGTTAAGGTTTGGGTTAGGTTTAGTGTTAGGGTTAAGGTTTGGGTTAGGATTTGGTTTAGCTTTAAGATTAGGGTTAGGGTTAGGTGTTGGGGTTAGGGTTAGGGTTAGGGTTTGGGTTAGGTTTAGGGTTAGGCTTAGGGTTAGTGTTACGGTTAGGATTTGGTGTAGGGTTAGGTTTAGGGTTAGGGTTAGGGTTAGGGATTGGGTTATGGTTAGGGTTAGG
>CM069550.1:52312500-52315000 GCA_035773235.1 Eospalax fontanierii | reverse complement strand
AGGGTTAGGGTTAGGGTTAGGGTTTGGGTTTTGGTTAGGGTTGAAGTTTGGGTTTGGGTTAGGGTTAGGGTTAGGGTTTCGGTTAGGGATAGGGTTAGGGTTAGGGTTATGGTTAGGTTTAGGGTGTGGGTTTGGTTTAGGATTAGGCTTAGGGTTAGGGTTAAGGTAAGTGTTAGGGTTAGGGTTTGGCTTAGGGTTAGGGTTACGGTTCGGTTTGGTTTAGGGTTAGTGTTAGGGTTAGGGTTAGGGTTAGGGTTTGTTTTAGGGTTTTGGTTAGCGTTAGGGTTAGGGTTAGGGTTAGGGTTTGTTTTAGGGTTTTGGTTAGTGTTAAGGTTAGGGTTAGGGTTAGGGGTTAGGGTTAGTGTTAGGGGTTAGGTTTGGTTTAGTGTTACGGTTAGGGTTAGGGTTTGGCTTAGGGTTTAGGTTTGGGTTAGGGTTAGGTTTAGGGTTCGTTTTAGGGCTTGGGTTATGGTTAGGGTTAGGGTTAGGGATTGGGTTTAGGTTAGGTTTAGGGTTTGGGTTAGGCTTAGGGTTAGGGTTTGGGTTTGGGTTAGGTTTAGGTTTAGGTTTATGGTTAGGGTTAGGTTTAGGGTTAGGGTTAGGGTTTGGGTTTGGGTTAGAGTAAGGTATAGGTTTAGGGTTTGGGTTAGGTTTAGTGTTAGGGTTAGGGTTTGGGTTAGGGTTAAGGTTAGGTTTAGGGTTACGGGTTAGTGTTAGGTTTTGGGCTAGGGTTTGGGTTATGGTTTGATTTAGGGTTAGGGTTAGAGTTACGGTTAGGATTTGGTTTAGGATTAGGCTTAGGGTTAGGGTTAGGGTAAGTGTTAGGGTTAGGTTTGGCTTAGCGTTAAGTTTAGGGTTAGGGTTAGGGTTAGGGTTTGGGTTTAGGAAAGGTTTAGGGTTTGCGTTACGCTTAGGTTTACGGTTTGGGGTTGGGTTATATTTAGGTTTAGGGTTAGGGTTAGGTTTAGGGTTTGGGTTTGGGTTAGAGTAAGGTATAGGGTTAGGATTTGGGTTAGCTTTAGTGTTAGCGCTAGGGTTTGGGTTAGGGTTTGGGTTAGGTTTAAGATTGGGGTAAGGGTTAGGGGTTAGGGTCAGGGTTAGGGTTAGGGTTTGAGTTTGGGTTAGGGTTAGGGTTAGGGTTAGGGTTAGTGTTACGGTTAGGATTTGGGGAAGGGTTAGGTTTAGGGTTAGGGTTAGTGTTAGGGATTGTGTTAGGGTTAGGGTTATGGTTAGGGTTATGGTTGGGGTTTGGTTTAGGGTTAGGGTTAGGTTTAGTGTTAGTGTTTGGGCTTGGGTTAGGGTTAGGGTTTGGGTTTGGGTTAGAGTAAGGTATAGGGTTTGGGTTAGGTTTAGTGTTAGGGTTAGGGTTTGGGTTAGGGTTACGATTAGGTTCAGGGTTAGGGGTTAAGGTTAGGGTTAGGGTTAGGGTTTGGGTTCGGGTTCGGGTTAGGGTTAGGGTTAGTGTTACGGTTAGGATTTGGGGTAGGGTTAGGTTTAGGGTTAGGGTTAGTGTTAGGGATTGTGTTAGGGTTAGGGTTAGGGTTAGGGTTAGGGTTAGGGTTAGGGTTAGGGTTTGGGTTAGGGTTAGGGTTAGGTTTAGGGTTAGTGTTTGGGCTTGGGTTAGGGTTAGGTTTAGGGTTTAGTTTAGAGTTAGGGTTAGGGTTTGGCTTAGGGTTAGGGTTAGGGTTAGGGCTAGGCGATAGGGATACTGTTAGGGTTAGGGTTGCGGTTAGTGCTTGGGCTTGGTTTAGGGTTAGTGTTAGGGTTAGAATTAGGGTTAGGTTTAGTGTTAGGATTAGGGTTTGGGTTTCGGTTAGCGTTAGGGTTAGGGTTAGGGTTAGGGTTTGGGTTAGTGTTAGGGGTAGGGATAAGGTTTAGTTTAGGGTTAGGGTTAGGGTTTGGCTTAGGGTTTAGGTTTGGATTAGGGTTAGGATTAGGGTTATTTTTAGGGCTTGGGTTAGGGTTATGGTTAGAGTTAGGGCTTGGGTTTCGGTTAGGTTTAGGGTTTGGGTTAGGCTTAGGGTTAGGGTTCGGGTTATGGTTAGGGTTAGGGTTTGGGTTATGGTTTGGGTTAGGGTTAAGGTGAGGGTTTAGTTTAGGGGTTAGAGTTGGGGTTAGGTTTAGGGTTCGGGTTAGGGTTAGGGTTAGGGTTAGGTTTAGGGATAGGGGTAGGTTTTGGTTTGGCTTAGGGTTAGGGTTAGGTTTAGTGTTAGGATTAGTGTTAGGATTAGGGTTAGGGTTAGGGTTAGGGTTAGGGTTAGCGTTTTGGTTAGGGTTAGGGTTGAAGTTTGGGTTTGGGTTAGGGTTAGGGTTAGGGTTAGTGTTAGGTTTAGTGTTAGGATTAGGGTTTGGGTTAGGGTTAGGGTTAGGGTTAGGGTTTGGTTTAGGGTTAGGGTTGAAGTTTGGGTTTGAGTTAGGGTTAGGGTTAGGGTTTGGGTTAGCGATAGGTTTAGGGTTAGGGTTATGGTTAGGTGTAGGGTGTGGTTTTGGTTTAGGATTA
>CM069550.1:52305000-52310000 GCA_035773235.1 Eospalax fontanierii | reverse complement strand
GTTAGTGTAAGTGTTAGTGTTAAGGTTTGGCTTATGGTTAGGTTTAGGTTTAGGGTTAGGGTTACGGTTTGGTTTGGTTTAGGGTTAGTGTTAGGGTTAGGGTTAGCGTTAGGGTTTTTTTTAGGGTTTGGGTTAGGGTTAAGGTTAGGGTTAGGGTTAGGGGTTAGGGTAAGGGTTAGGGTTTAGGTTAGGCTTAGGTTTAGGGTTTGTGTTTGGGTTAGGTTTAGCTTTAGGGTTAGGGTTAGGGTAAGAGATTGGGTTAGGGTTTGGGTTAGGTTTAAAGTTAGAGTTAGGGTTTGTGTTAGGTTTATTTTTAGGGTTAGGGTTAGTGTTAGGGATTGGGTTAGGGTTAAGGTTAGGGTTAGGGTTAGGGCTTAGGGTTAGGATTAGGGTTTGTGTTAGGGTTAGGGTTAGGGTTAGGGATTGGGTTTAGGTTAGGTTTAGGGTTTGGGTTAGGCTTAAGGTTTGGGTTTGGGTTTTGGTTAGGTTTAGGTTTAGGTTTAGGTTTAGGGATAGGGTTAGGGTTAGGGTTTGGGTTTGGGTTAGAGTGAGGTATAGGGTTAGGGTTTGGGTTAGGTTTAGTGTTAGGGTTAGGGTTTGGGTTAGGTTTAGTGTTAGGGTAGGGTTTGGGTTAGGGTTTGAGTTTGGGTTAGAGTAAGGGATCAGATTAGGGTTTGGGTTAGGTTTAAGGTTAGGGTTAGGGTTAGGGTTTGTGTTTGGGTTAGGGTTAGGGTTAGGGTTAGGGTTAGGGATAGGGCTAGGTTTTGGTTTGGCTTAGGGTTAGGGGTAGGGTTAGGGTTAGGGTTAGGTTTAGTGTTAGGATTAGGGTTTGGGTTAGGGTTAGGGTTAGGTTTAGGGTTAGGGTTAGGGTTAGGGTTTGGGTTTTGGTTAGGGTTGAAGTTTGGGTTTGGGTTAGGGTTAGGGTTAGGGTTTCGGTTAGGGATAGGGTTAGGGTTAGGGTTATGGTTAGGTTTAGGGTGTGGGTTTGGTTTAGGATTAGGCTTAGGGTTAGGGTTAAGGTAAGTGTTAGGGTTAGGGTTTGGCTTAGGGTTAGGGTTACGGTTCGGTTTGGTTTAGGGTTAGTGTTAGGGTTAGGGTTAGGGTTAGGGTTTGTTTTAGGGTTTTGGTTAGCGTTAGGGTTAGGGTTAGGGTTAGGGTTTGTTTTAGGGTTTTGGTTAGTGTTAAGGTTAGGGTTAGGTTTAGGGGTTAGGGTTAATGTTAGGGTTTAGGTTTGGTTTAGTGTTACGGTTAGGGTTAGGGTTTGGCTTAGGGTTTAGGTTTGGGTTAGGGTTAGGTTTAGGGCTCGTTTTAGTGCTTGGGTTATGGTTAGGGTTAGGGTTAGGGATTGGGTTTAGGTTAGGTTTAGGGTTTGGGTTAGGCTTAGGGTTAGGGTTTGGGTTTGGGTTAGGTTTAGGTTTAGGTTTAGGTTTAGGGTTAGGGTTAGGTTTAGGGTTAGGGTTAGGGTTTGGGTTTGGGTTAGAGAAAGGTATAGGTTTAGGGTTTGGGTTAGGTTTAGTGTTAGGGTTAGGGTTTGGGTTAGGGTTAAGGTTAGGTTTAGGGTTACGGGTTAGTGTTAGGTTTTGGGCTAGGGTTTGGGTTATGGTTTGATTTAGGGTTAGGGTTAGAGTTACGGTTAGGATTTGGTTTAGGATTAGGCTTAGGGTTAGGGTTAGGGTAGGTGTTAGGGTTAGGTTTGGCTTAGGGTTAAGTTTAGGGTTAGGGTTAGGGTTAGGGTTTGGGTTTAGGTAAGGTTTAGGGTTTGCGTTAGGCTTAGGTTTAGGGTTTGGGTTTGGGTTATATTTAGGTTTAGGGTTAGGGTTAGGTTTAGGGTTTGGGTTTGGGTTAGAGTAAGGTATAGGGTTAGGATTTGGGTTAGCTTTAGTGTTAGCGTTAGGGTTTGGGTTAGGGTTTGGGTTAGGTTTAAGATTAGGGTAAGGGTTAGGGGTTAGGGTCAGGGTTAGGGTTAGGGTTTGAGTTTGGGTTAGGGTTAGGGTTAGGGTTAGTGTTACGGTTAGGATTTGGGGTAGGGTTAGGTTTAGGGTTAGGGTTAGTGTTAGGGATTGTGTTAGGGTTAGGGTTATGGTTAGGGTTATGGTTGGGGTTTGGTTTAGGGTTAGGGTTAGGTTTAGTGTTAGTGTTTGGGCTTGGGTTAGGGTTAGGTTTAGGGTTAAGTTTAGAGTTCGGGTTAGGGTTTGGCTTAGGGTTAGGGCTAGGTGATAGGGATACGCTTAGGGTTAGGGTTGGGGTTAGTGTTTGGGCTTGGGTTAGGGTTAGTGTTAGGGTTAGAATTAGGGTTAAGTTTTGTGTTAGGATTAGTGTTTGGGTTTCGGTTAGGGTTAGGGGTAGGGTTAGGGTTTGGGTTAGTGTTAGGTTTAGGGATAGGGTTTAGTTTAGGGTTAGGGTTAGGGTTTGGGTTAGGGTTTAGGTTTGGGTTAGGGTTAGGGTTAGGGTTAGGGTTTAGGTTTGGGTTAGGGTTAGGGTTAGGGTTAGTTTTAGGGCTTGGCTTAGCATTAGGGTGAGAGTTAGGGCTTGGGTTTAGGTTAGGTTTAGGCTTTGGGTTAGGCTTAGGGTTAGGGTTCGGGTTAGGGTTTAGGTTAGGGGTTAGAGTTGGGGTTAGGCTTAGGCTTCGGGTTAGGGTTAGGGTTAGGGTTAGGTTTAGGGATAGGGGTAGGTTTTGGTTTGGCTTAGGGTTAGGGTTAGGTTTAGGGTTAGGGTAAGTGTTAGTGTTAGGATTAGGGTTTGCGTTAGGGTTAGGGTTAGGGTTAGGGTTAGAGTTAGGGTTTGGGTTAGGGATTGGGTTTAGGTTAGGTTTAGAATTTGGGTTGGCTTAGGTTTAGTGCTTGGGTTTGGGTTAGGTTTAGGTTTAAAATTAGGATTAGGGTTAGGGTTAGGGTTTGGGTTTGGGTTAGAGTAAGGTATAGGGTTTGGGTTAGGTTTAGTGTTAGGGTTAGGGTTTGGGTTAGGGTTAAGATTAGGTTAAGGGTTAGGGGTTAAGGTTAGGGTTAGGGTTAGGGTTTGGGTTCGGGTTCGGGTTAGGGTTAGGGTTAGTGTTACGGTTAGGATTTGGGGTAGGGTTAGGTTTAGGGTTAGGGTTAGTGTTAGGGATTGTGTTAGGGTTAGGGTTAGGGTTAGGGTTTGGGTTAGGGTTAGGGTTAGGGTTAGGGTTTGGCTTAGGGTTTAGGTTTGGGTTAGTGTTAGGGTTAGGGTTAGTTTTAGGGCTTGGGTTATGGTTAGGGTTAGGGTTAGGGGTTGGGTTTAGGTTGGGTTTGGGTTTTGGGTTAGGCTTAGGGTTAGGGTTTGGGTTTGGGTTAGGTTTAGGTTTAGGTTTAGGTTTAGGTTTAGGGTTAGGGTTAGGTTTAGGATTAGGGTTAGGGTTAGGGTTTGGGTTTGGATTAGAGTAAGGTATAGGTTTAGGGTTTGGGTTACGTTTAGTGTTAGGGTTAGTGTTTGGGTTAGGGTTAAGGTTAGGGTTAGGGTTACGGGTTAGTGTTAGGGTTAGGGCTAGGGTTTGGGTTAGGGTTTGGGTTAGGGTTAGGGTTAGTGTTACGGTTAGGATTTGGTTTAGGATTAGGCTTAGGGTTAGGGTTAGGGTAAGTGTTAGGGTTAGGTTTTCTTATGGTTAAGTTTATGGTTAGGGTTAGGGTTAGGGTTTGGGTTTAGATTAGGTTTAGGGTTTGAGTTAGGCTTAGGTTTAGGGTTTGGTTTTGGGTTATATTTTGGTTTAGGGTTAGGGTTAGGTTTAGGGTTTGGGTTTGAGTTAGAGTAAGCTATAGGGTTAGGGTTTGGGTTAGCTTTAGTGTTAGGGTTAGGGTTTGGGTTAGGGTTTGGGTTAGGTTTAAGATTAGGGTAAGGGTTAGGGGTTAGGGTCAGGGTTAGGTTTAGGGTGTGCGTTTGGGTTAGGGTTAGGGTTAGGGTTAGTGTTACGGTTAGGAGTTGGGGTAGGGTTAGGTTTAGGGTTAGGGTTAGTGTTAGGGATTGTGTAAGGGTAAGGGTTATAGTTAGGCTTATGGTTGGGGTTTGGGTTAGGGTTAGGGTTAGGTTTAGTGTTAGTGTTTGGGCTTGGGTTAGGGTTAGGTTTAGGGTTAAGGTTAGAGTTAGGGTTAGGGTTTGGCTTAGGGTTAGGGCTAGGTGATAGGGATACGTTTAGGGTTAGGGTTGGGGTTAGTGTTTGGGCTTGGGTTAGGGTTAGTGTTAGGGTTAGAATTAGTGTTAGGTTTTGTGTTAGGATTAGGGTTTGGGTTTCGGTTAGGTTTAGGGGTAGGGTTAGGGTTTGGGTTAGTGTTAGGGTTAGGGATAGGGTTTAGTTTAGGGTTAGGGTTAGGGTTTGGGTTAGGGTTAGTGTTAGGGTTAGGGTTAGTTTTAGGGCTTGGATTAGGGTTAGGGTTAGAGTTCGGGCTTGGGTTAGGGTTAGGGTTAAGGTTAGGGATTGGGTTTAGGTTAGGTTTAGGGTTTGGGTTAGGCTTAGGGTTAGAGTTTGGGTTTGGGTTAGGGTTAGGTTTAGGGTTAGGGTTAGTGTTACGGTTAGGATTTGGGGTAGGGTTAGGTTTAGGGTTAGGGTTAGTGTTAGGGATTGTGTTAGGGTTAGGGTTATGGTTAGGGTTATGGTTGGGGTTTGGTTTAGGGTTAGGGTTAGGTTTAGTGTTAGTGTTTGGGCTTGGGTTAGGGTTAGGTTTAGGGTTAAGTTTAGAGTTAGGGTTAGGGTTTGGCTTAGGGTTAGGGTTAGAGATAGGGCTAGGCGATAGGGATACTGTTAGGGTTAGGGTTGCGGTTAGTGCTTGGGCTTGGTTTAGGGTTAGTGTTAGGGTTAGAATTAGCGTTAGGTTTAGTGTTAGTATTAGGGTTTGGGTTTCGGTTAGCGTTAGGGTTAGGGTTAGGGTTAGGGTTTGGGTTAGTGTTAGGGGTAGGGATAAGGTTTAGTTTAGGGTTAGGGTTAGGGTTTGGCTTAGGGTTTAGGTTTGGATTAGGGTTAGGATTAGGGTTATTTTTAGGGCTTGGGTTAG
>CM069550.1:52295000-52297500 GCA_035773235.1 Eospalax fontanierii | reverse complement strand
GTTAGGGCTTAGGGTTAGGATTAGGGTTTGTGTTAGGGTTAGGGTTAGGGTTAGGGATTGGGTTTAGGTTAGGTTTAGGGTTTGGGTTAGGCTTAAGGTTTGGGTTTGGGTTTTGGTTAGGTTTAGGTTTAGGTTTAGGGTTAGGGTTAGGGTTAGGGTTTGGGTTTGGGTTTGGGTTAGAGTGAGGTATAGGGTTAGGGTTTGGGTTAGGTTTAGTGTTAGGGTTAGGGGTTTGGGTTAGGTTTAGTGTTAGGGTAGGGTTTGGGTTAGGGTTTGAGTTTGGGTTAGAGTAAGGGATCAGGTTAGGGTTTGGGTTAGGTTTAAGGTTAGGGTTAGGGTTAGGGTTTGTGTTTGGGTTAGGGTTAGGGTTAGGGTTAGGGATAGGGCTAGGTTTTGGTTTGGCTTAGGGTTAGGGGTAGGGTTAGGGTTAGGGTTAGGTTTAGTGTTAGGATTAGGGTTTGGGTTAGGGTTAGGGTTAGGTTTAGGGTTAGGGTTAGGGTTAGGGTTTTGGGTTTTGGTTAGGGTTGGAGTTTGGGTTTGGGTTAGGGTTAGGGTTAGGGTTAGGGTTTATGTTAGGTTTAGGGTGTGGGTTTGGTTTAGGATTAGGCTTAGGGTTAGGGTTAAGGTAAGTGTTAGGGTTAGGGTTTGGCTTAGGGTTAGGGTTACGGTTCGGTTTGGTTTAGGGTTAGTGTTAGGGTTAGGGTTTGGGTTAGGGTTTGTTTTAGGGTTTTGGTTAGCGTTAGGGTTAGGGTTAGGGGTTAGGGTTTGTTTTAGGGTTTTGGTTAGTGTTAAGGTTAGGGTTAGGTTTAGGCGTTAGGGTTAGTGTTAGGGTTTAGGTTTGGTTTAGTGTTACGGTTAGGGTTAGGGTTTGGCTTAGGGTTTAGGTTTGGGTTAGGGTTAGGTTTAGGGCTTTTTTTAGGGCTTGGGTTATGGTTAGGGTTAGGGTTAGGGATTGGGTTTAGGTTAGGTTTAGGGTTTTGGGTTAGGCTTAGGGTTAGGGTTTGGGTTTGGTTAGGTTTAGGTTTAGGTTTAGGTTTAGGGGTTAAGGTTAGGTTTAGGGTTAGGGTTAGGGTTTGGGTTTGGGATAGAGAAAGGTATAGGTTTAGGGTTTGGGTTAGGTTTAGTGTTAGGTTAGGGTTTGGGTTAGGGTTAAGGTTAGGTTTAGGTTTACGGGTTAGTGTTAGGTTTTGGGCTAGGGTTTGGGTTTATGGTTTGATTTAGGGTTAGGGTTAGAGTTACGGTTAGGATTTGGTTTAGGATTAGGCTTAGGGTTAGGGTTAGGGTAAGTGTTAGGGTTAGATTTGGCTTAGGGTTAAGTTTAGGGTTAGGGTTAGGGTTAGGGTTTGGGTTTTAGGTAAGGTTTAGGGTTTGCGTTAGGCTTAGGTTTAGGGTTTGGGTTTGGGTTATATTTAGGTTTAGGGTTAGGGTTAGGTTTAGGGTTTGGGGTTTGGGTTAGAGTAAGGTATAGGGTTAGGATTTGGGTTAGCTTTAGTGTTAGCGTTAGGGTTTGGGTTAGGGTTTGGGTTAGGTTTAAGATTAGGGTAAGGGTTAGGGGTTAGGGTCAGGGTTAGGGTTAGGGTTTGAGTTTGGGTTAGGGTTAGGGTTAGGGTTAGTGTTACGGTTAGGATTTGGGGTAGGGTTAGGTTTAGGGTTAGGGTTAGTGTTAGGGATTGTGTTAGGGTTAGGGTTATGGTTAGGGTTATGCTTGGGGTTTGGTTTAGGGTTAGGGTTAGGTTTAGTGTTAGTGTTTGGGCTTGGGTTTAGGGTTAGGTTTAGGGTTAAGTTTAGAGTTCGGGTTAGGGTTTGGCTTAGGGTTAGGGCTAGGTGATAGGGATACGCTTAGGGTTAGGGTTGGGGTTAGTGTTTGGGCTTGGGTTAGGGTTAGTGTTAGGGTTAGAATTAGGGTTAAGTTTTGTGTTAGGATTAGTGTTTGGGTTTCGGTTAGGGTTAGGGGTAGGGTTAGGGTTTGGGTTAGTGTTAGGTTTAGGGATAGGGTTTAGTTTAGGGTTAGGGTTAGGGTTTGGGTTAGGGTTTAGGTTTGGGTTAGGGTTAGGGTTAGGGTTAGGGTTTAGGTTTGGGTTAGGGTTAGGGTTAGGGATAGTTTTAGGGCTTGGCATAGCATTAGGGTGAGAGTTAGGGCTTGGGTTTAGGTTAGGTATAGGCTTTGGGTTAGGCTTAGGGTTGGGGTTCGGGTTAGGGTTTAGGTTAGGGGTTAGAGTTGGGGTTAGGCTTAGGCTTCGGGTTAGGGTTAGGGTTAGGGTTAGGTTTAGGGATAGGGGTAGGTTTTGGTTTGGCTTAGGGTTAGGGTTAGGTTTAGGGTTAGGGTAAGTGTTAGTGTTAGGATTAGGGTTTGCGTTAGGGTTAGGGTTAGGATTAGGGTTAGAGTTAGGGTTTGGGTTAGGGATTGGGTTTAGGTTAGGTTTAGAGTTTGGGTTTGGCTTAGGTTTAGTGTTTGGGTTTGGGTTAGGTTTAGGTTTAAAATTAGGATTAGGGTTAGGGT
>CM069550.1:52282500-52290000 GCA_035773235.1 Eospalax fontanierii | reverse complement strand
TTTGGGTTAGGGTTAGGTTTAGGGCTCGTTTTAGGGCTTGGGTTATGGTTAGGGTTAGGGTTAGGGATTGGGTTTAGGTTAGGTTTAGGGTTTGGGTTAGGCTTAGTGTTAGGGTTTGGGTTTGGGTTAGGTTTAGGTTTAGGTTTAGGTTTAGGGTTAGGGTTAGGTTTAGGGTTAGGGTTAGGGTTTGGGTTTGGGTCGAGAAAGGTATAGGTTTAGGGTTTGGGTTAGGTTTAGTGTTAGGGTTAGGGTTTGGGTTAGGGTTAAGGTTAGGTTTAGGGTTACGGGTTAGTGTTAGGTTTTGGGCTAGGGTTTGGGTTATGGTTTGATTTAGGGTTAGGGTTAGAGTTACGGTTAGGATTTGGTTTAGGATTAGGCTTAGGGTTAGGGTTAGGGTAAGTGTTAGGGTTAGGTTTGGCTTAGGGTTAAGTTTAGGGTTAGGGTTAGGGTTAGGGTTTGGGTTTAGGTAAGGTTTAGGGTTTGCGTTAGGCTTAGGTTTAGGGTTTGGGTTTGGGTTATATTTAGGTTTAGGGTTAGGGTTAGGTTTAGGGTTTGGGTTTGGGTTAGAGTAAGGTATAGGGTTAGGATTTGGGTTAGCTTTAGTGTTAGCGTTAGGGTTTGGGTTAGGGTTTGGGTTAGGTTTAAGATTAGGGTAAGGGTTAGGGGTTAGGGTCAGGGTTAGGGTTAGGGTTTGAGTTTGGGTTAGGGTTAGGGTTAGGGTTAGTGTTACGGTTAGGATTTGGGGTAGGGTTAGGTTTAGGGTTAGGGTTAGTGTTAGGGATTGTGTTAGGGTTAGGGTTATGGTTAGGGTTATGGTTGGGGTTTGGTTTAGGGTTAGGGTTAGGTTTAGTGTTAGTGTTTGGGCTTGGGTTAGGGTTAGGTTTAGGGTTAAGTTTAGAGTTCGGGTTAGGGTTTGGCTTAGGGTTAGGGCTAGGTGATAGGGATACGCTTAGGGTTAGGGTTGGGGTTAGTGTTTGGGCTTGGGTTAGGGTTAGTGTTAGGGTTAGAATTAGGGTTAAGTTTTGTGTTAGGATTAGTGTTTGGGTTTCGGTTAGGGTTAGGGGTAGGGTTAGGGTTTGGGTTAGTGTTAGGTTTAGGGATAGGGTTTAGTTTAGGGTTAGGGTTAGGGTTTGGGTTAGGGTTTAGGTTTGGGTTAGGGTTAGGGTTAGGGTTAGGGTTTAGGTTTGGGTTAGGGTTAGGGTTAGGGTTAGTTTTAGGGCTTGGCTTAGCATTAGGGTGAGAGTTAGGGCTTGGGTTTAGGTTAGGTTTAGGCTTTGGGTTAGGCTTAGGGTTAGGGTTCGGGTTAGGGTTTAGGTTAGGGGTTAGAGTTGGGGTTAGAATTAGGGTTAAGTTTTGTGTTAGGATTAGGGTTTGGGTTTCGGTTAGCGTTAGGGTTAGGGTTAGGGTTAGGGTTTGGGTTAGTGTTAGGGGTAGGGATAAGGTTTAGTTTAGGGTTAGGGTTAGGGTTTGGCTTAGGGTTTAGGTTTGGATTAGGGTTAGGATTAGGGTTATTTTTAGGGCTTGGGTTAGGGTTATGGTTAGAGTTAGGGCTTGGGTTTAGGTTAGGTTTAGCGTTTGGGTTAGGCTTAGGGTTAGGGTTCGGGTTATGGTTAGGGTTAGGGTTTGGGTTATCGTTTGGGTTAGGGTTAAGGTGAGGGTTTAGGTTAGGGGTTAGAGTTGGGGTTAGGTTTAGGGTTCGGGTTAGGGTTAGGGTTAGGGTTAGGTTTAGGGATAGGGGTAGGTTTTGGTTTGGCTTTGGGTTAGGGTTAGGTTTAGGGTTAGGATTAGTGTTAGGATTAGGGTTAGGGTTAGGGTTAGGGTTAGGGTTAGCGTTTTGGTTAGGGTTAGGGTTGAAGTTTGGGTTTGGGTTAGGGTTAGGGTTAGGGTTAGGGTTAGGGTTAGGTTTAGTGTTAGGATTAGGGTTTGGGTTAGGGTTAGGGCTAGGGTTAGGGTTTGAGTTAGGGTTAGGGTTAAAGTTTGGGTTTGGGTTAGGGTTAGGGTTAGGGTTTGGGTTAGCGATAGGTTTAGGGTTAGGGTTATGGTTAGGTTTAGGGTGTGGTTTTGGTTTAGGATTAGCCTTAGGGTTAGGTTTAGTGTAAGTGTTAGTGTTAGGGTTTGGCTTAGGGTTAGGTTTAGGTTTAGGGTTAGTGTTACGGTTCGGTTTGGTTTAGGGTTAGTGTTAGGGTTAGGGTTAGGGTTAGGGTTTGTTTTAGGGTTTTGGTAAGTGTAAAGGTTAGGGTTAGGGTTAGGGGTTAGGGTTAGGGTTAGGGTTTAGGTTTGGTTTAGGGTTAGGGTTAGGGTTAGGGTTTGGCTTAGGGTTTAGGTTTGGGTTAGTCTTAGGGTTAGGGTTAGTTTTAGGGCTTGGGTTATGGTTAGGGTTAGGGTTAGGGATTGGGTTTAGGTTAGGTTTAGGGTTTGGGTTAGGCTTAGGGTTAGGGTTTGGGTTTGGGTTAGGTTTAGGTTTAGGTTTAGGTTTAGGGTTAGGGTTAGGTTTAGGGTTAGGGTTAGGGTTTGGGTTTGGGTTAGAGTAAGGTATAGGTTTAGGGTTTGGGTTAGGTTTAGTGTTAGGGTTAGTGTTTGGGTTAGGGTTAAGGTTAGGGTTAGGGTTACGGGTTAGTGTTAGGGTTAGGGCTAGGGTTTGGGTTAGGGTTTGTGTTAGGGTTAGGGTTAGCGTTACGGTTAGGATTTGGTTTAGGATTAGGCTTAGGGTTAGGGTTAGGGTAAGTGTTAGGGTTAGGTTTTCTTATGGTTAAGTTTATGGTTAGGGTTAGGATTAGGGTTTGGGTTTAGATTAGGTTTAGGGTTTGAGTTAGGCTTAGGTTTAGGGTTTGGTTTTGGGTTATATTTAGGTTTAGGGTTAGGGTTAGGTTTAGGGTTTGGGTTTGGATTAGAGTAAGCTATAGGGTTAGGATTTGGGTTAGCTTTATTGTTAGGGTTAGGGTTTGGGTTAGGGTTTGGGTTAGGTTTAAGATTAGGGTAAGGGTTAGGGGTTAGGGTCAGGGTTAGGTTTAGGGTTTGCGTTTGGGTTAGGGTTAGGGTTAGGGTTAGTGTTACGGTTAGGATTTGGGGTAGGGTTAGGTTTAGGGTTAGGGTTAGTGTTAGGGATTGTGTTAGGTTTAGGGTTATAGTTAGGGTTATGGTTGGGGTTCGGGTTAGGGTTAGGGTTAGGTTTAGTGTTAGTGTTTGGGCTTGGGTTAGGGTTAGCTTTAGGGTTAAGGTTAGAGTTAGGGTTAGGGTTTGGCTTAGGGTTAGGGCTAGGTGATAGGGATACGTTTAGGGTTAGGGTTGGGGTTAGTGTTTGGGCTTGGGTTAGGGTTAGTGTTAGGGTTAGAATTAGGGTTAGGTTTTGTGTTAGGATTAGCGTTTGGGTTTCAGTTAGGTTTAGGGGTAGGGTTAGGGTTTGGGTTAGTGTTAGGGTTAGGGATAGGGTTTAGTTTAGGGTTAGGGTTAGGGTTTGGGTTAGGATTAGGGTTTGGGTTAGTGTTAGTTTTATGGCTTGGATTAGGGTTAGGGTTAGAGTTAGGGCTTGGGTTAGGGTTAGGGTTGAGGTTAGGGATTGGGTTTAGGTTAGGTTTAGGGTTTGGGTTAGGCTTAGGGTTAGGGTTTGGGTTTGGGTTAGGTTTAGGTTTAGGGTTAGGGTTAGGGTTAGGGTTTGGGTTTGGGTTAGAGTAAGGTATAGGGTTAGGGTTTGGGTTAGGTTTAGTGTTAGGGTTAAGGTTTGGGTTAGGATTTGGTTTAGCTTTAAGATTAGGGTTAGGGTTAGGGGTTGGGGTTAGGGTTAGTGTTAGGGTTTGGGTTAGGTTTAGGGTTAGGCTTAGGGTTAGTGTTACGGTTAGGATTTGGAGTAGGGTTAGGTTTAGGGTTAGGGTTAGGGTTAGGGATTGTGTTACGGTTAGGGTTAGGGTTAGGGTTTGGGTTAGGGTTAGGGTTAGGTTTAGGGTTAGTGTTTGTTCTTGGGTTAGGGTTAGGTTTAGGGTTAAGGTTAGAGTTAGGGTTAGGGTTAGGGGTAGGGCTAGGTGATAGGGATATGTTTCGGGTTAGGGTTGTGGTTAGTGTTGGGGCTTTTGTTAGGGTTAGTGTTAGGGTTAGAATTGGGGTTAGGTTTAGTTTTAGAATTAGGGTTTGGGTTTCGGTTAGGGTTAGGGCTAGGGTTTGGGTTAGGGTTTAGGTTTGGGTTAGGGTTAGGGTTACGGTTAGTTTTAGGGCTTGGCTTAGCATTAGGGTGAGAGTTAGGGCTTGGGTTTAGGTTAGGTTTAGGCTTTGGGTTAGGCTTAGGGTTAGGGTTCGGATTATGGTTTAGGTTAGGGGTTAGAGTTGGGGGTAGGCTTAGGGTTCGGGTTAGGGTTAGGATTAGGGTTAGGTTTAGGGATAGGGGTAGGTTTTGGTTTGGCTTAGGGTTAGGGTTAGGTTTAGGGTTAGGGTAAGTGTTAGTGTTAGGATTAGGGTTTGCGTTAGGGTTAGGGTTAGGGTTAGGGTTAGGATTAGGGTTTGGGTTAGGGATTGGGTTTAGGTTAGGTTTAGAATTTGGGTTTGGCTTAGGTTTAGTGTTTGGGTTTGGGTTAGGTTTAGGTTTAAGATTAGGATTAGGGTTAGGGTTAGGGTTTGGGTTTGGGTTAGAGTAAGGTATAGGGTTTGGGTTAGGTTTAGTGTTAGGGTTAGGGTTTGGGTTAGGGTTAGGATTAGGTTAAGGGTTAGGGGTTAAGGTTAGGGTTAGGGTTAGGGTTTGGGTTCGGGTTCGGGTTAGGGTTAGGGTTAGTGTTACGGTTAGGATTTGGGGTAGGGTTAGGTTTAGGGTTAGGGTTAGTGTTAGGGATTGTGTTAGGGTTAGGGTTAGGGTTAGGGTTAGGGTTTGGGTTAGGGTTAGGGTTAGGTTTAGGGTTAGTGTTTGGGCTTGGGTTAGGGTTAGGTTTAGCGTTAAGTTTAGAGTTAGGGTTAGGGTTTGGCTTAGGGTTAGGGTTAGGGTTAGGGGTAGGCGATAGGGATACTGGTAGGGTTAGGGTTGGGGTTAGTGCTTGGGCTTGGTTTAGGGTTAGTGTTAGGGTTAGAATTAGGGTTAGGTTTAGTGTTAGGATTAGGGTTTGGGTTTCGGTTAGCGTTAGGGTTAGGGTTAGGGTTAGGGTTTGGGTTAGTGTTAGGGGTAGGGATAAGGTTTAGTTTAGGGTTAGGGTTAGGGTTTGGCTTAGGGTTTAGGTTTGGATTAGGGTTAGGATTAGGGTTATTTTTAGGGCTTGGGTTAGGGTTATGGTTAGAGTTAGGGCTTGGGTTTAGGTTAGGTTTAGGGTTTGGGTTAGGCTTAGGGTTAGGGTTCGGGTTATGGTTAGGGTTAGGGTTTGGGTTATGGTTTGGGTTAGGGTTAAGGTGAGGGTTTAGGTTAGGGGTTAGAGTTGGGGTTAGGTTTAGGGTTCGGGTTAGGGTTAGGGTTAGGGTTAGGTTTAGGGATAGGGGTAGGTTTTGGTTTGGCTTAGGGTTAGGGTTAGGTTTAGGGTTAGGATTAGTGTTAGGATTAGGGTTAGGGTTAGGGTTAGGGTTAGGGTTAACGTTTTGGTTAGGGTTAGGGTTGAAGTTTGGGTTTGGGTTAGGGTTAGGTTTAGGGTTAGGTTTAGTGTTAGGATTAGGGTTTGGGTTAAGGTTAGGGTTAGGGTTAGGGTTTGGTTTAGGGTTAGGGTTGAAGTTTGGGTTTGGGTTAGGGTTAGGGTTAGGGTTTGGGTTAGCGATAGGTTTAGGGTTAGGGTTATGGTTAGGTTTAGGGTGTGGTTTTGGTTTAGGATTAGCCTTAGGGTTAGGTTTAGTGTAAGTGTTAGTGTTAGGGTTTTGCTTAGGGTTAGGTTTAGGTTTAGGGTTAGTGTTACGGTTCGGTTTGGTTTAGGGTTAGTGTTAGGGTTAGGGTTAGGGTTAGGGTTTGTTTTAGGGTTTTGGTTAGTGTTAAGGTTAGGGTTAGGGTTAGGGGTTAGGGTTAGGGTTAGGGTTTAGGTTTGGTTTAGGGTTAGGGTTAGGGTTAGGGTTTGGCTTAGGGTTTAGGTTTGGGTTAGTGTTAGGGTTAGGGTTAGTTTTAGGGCTTGGGTTATGGTTAGGGTTAGGGTTAGGGATTGGGTTTAGGTTAGGATTAGGGTTTGGGTTAGGCTTAGGGTTAGGGTTTGGGTTTGGGTTAGGTTTAGGTTTAGGTTTAGGTTTAGGGTTAGGGTTAGGTTTAGGGTTAGGGTTAGGGTTTGGGTTTGGGTTAGAGTAAGGTATAGGTTTAGGGTTTGGGTTAGGTTTAGTGTTAGGGTTAGTGTTTGGGTTAGGGTTAAGGTTAGGGTTAGGGTTACGGGTTAGTGTTAGGGTTAGGGCTAGGGTTTGGGTTAGGGTTTGGGTTAGGGTTAGGGTTAGTGTTACGGTTAGGATTTGGTTTAGGATTAGGCTTAGGGTTAGAGTTAGGGTAAGTTTTAGGGTTAGGTTTTCTTATGGTTAAGTTTAGGGTTAGGGTTAGGGTTAGGGTTTGGGTTTAGATTAGGTTTAGGGTTTGAGTTAGGCTTAGGTTTAGGGTTTGGTTTTGGGTTATATTTAGGTTTAGGGTTAGGGTTAGGTTTAGGGTTTGAGTTTGGGTTAGAGTAAGCTATAGGGTTAGGGTTTGGGTTAGCTTTAGTGTTAGGGTTAGGGTTTGGGTTAGGGTTTGGGTTAGGTTTAAGATTAGGGTAAGGGTTAGGGGTTAGGGTCAGGGTTAGGTTTAGGGTTTGCGTTTGGGTTAGGGTTAGGGTTAGGGTTAGTGTTACGGTTAGGATTTGGGGTAGGGTTAGGTTTAGGGTTAGGGTTAGTGTTAGGGATTGTGTTAGGGTTAGGGTTATAGTTAGGGTTATGGTTGGGGTTTGGGTTAGGGTTAGGGTTAGGTTTAGTGTTAGTGTTTGGGCTTGGGTTAGGGTTAGGTTTAGGGTTAAGGTTAGAGTTAGGGTTAGAGTTTGGCTTAGGGTTAGGGCTAGGTGATAGGGATACGTTTAGGGTTAGGGTTGGGGTTAGTGTTTGGGCTTGGGTTAGGGTTAGTGTTAGGGTTAGAATTAGGGTTAGGTTTTGTGTTAGGATTAGGGTTTGGGTTTCGGTTGGGTTTAGGGGTAGGGTTAGGGTTTGGGTTAGTGTTAGGGTTAGGGATAGGGTTTAGTTTAGGGTTAGGGTTAGGGTTTGGGTTAGGGTTTAGGTTTGGGTTAAGGTTTCGGTTAGGGTTAGTTTTAGGGCTTGGATTAGGGTTAGGGTTAGAGTTAGGGCTTGGGTTAGGGTTAGAGTTAAGGTTAGGGATTGGGTTTAGGTTAGGTTTAGGGTTTGGGTTAGGCTTAGGGTTAGGGTTTGGGTTTGGGTTAGGTTTAGGTTTACGGTTAGGGTTAGGGTTAGGGTTTGGGTTTGGGTTAGAGTAAGGTATAGGGTTAGGGTTTGGGTTAGGTTTAGTGTTAGGGTTAAGGTTTGGGTTAGGATTTGGTTTAGCTTTAAGATTAGGGTTAGGGTTAGGGGTTGGGGTTAGGGTTAGGGTTAGGGTTT
>CM069550.1:52252500-52255000 GCA_035773235.1 Eospalax fontanierii | reverse complement strand
GGGTTAGGTTTTGGTTTAAGGTTAGGGTTATAATTTGGGTTTTGGTTCGGGTTTGAGTTTGGGTTAGGGTTAGGGTTAGGGTTAGGTTTTGGGTTTGGATAAGGGTTAGGGTTAGAGTTAGGGTTAGAGTTAGGTTTAGGGTTAGGCTTTGGGTTTGTGTTAGGGTTACGGTTATATTTAGTGTTTGGGTTTCGGTTAGGCTTAGGGTTAGGGTTAAAGTTATGGTTAGGGTTGGGGTTAGGGTTAGGGTTAGTGTTAGGGTTAGGCTTTGGATTAGCGTGTGGGCTTGGTTTAGGTTTTGGGTTATGGTTCGGGTTACATTTAGGGACAGGGTTAGGGTTAGGGTTTGGGTTAGGTTTCGGGTTAGGGGTTGGGTTAGATTTAGGGTTAGGTTTTGGGTTAGGGTTAGGGTTAGTGTTAAGTATAGGGTTAGGGTTAGGATTTGCGTTAGGTTTAGGATTTGGGTTAGGTTTAGGTTTAGGGTTAGGGTTAGGGTTTGTTTTAGGGTTAGGATTAGGGTTTCGTTTCTGTTAGGGGTAGGGTTAGGGTTAGGGTTAGTGTTAGGGTTTGGTTTGGGTTAGGATTAGTATAAGGGTTAGGGTTAGGGTTAGGGTTAGGGTTAGGGTTTGTGTTAGGGTTAGGGTTAGAGTTAGGATTAGGCTTATGTTTAGATTTAGTGTTTGGGTTACTGTTAGGTTTAGTGTTTGGGTTAGGGTTAGGGTTAGGGTTAGGCTTATGGTTAGAGTTAGGGTTTGGTTTAGGGTTTCATTTAGGGTTATGGTTATGGTTATGGTTAGGGTTAGGGTTAGGGTTAGGTTTAGGGTTAGGCTTTGGGTTTGGGTTAGGGTTAGGTTTAGGCTTAGGTTTTGCGTTTGGGTAAGGGTTAGGGTTAGGGTTACGGTTAGGGTTAAATTTAGGGTTAGGCTTTGGTTTTGGGTTAGGGTTAGGGTTAGTGTTAGGTTTAGAGTGATGGTTTGAGTTACCGTTAGTGTTAGTGTTTGGGTTAGGGTTAGGGTTAGGGTTAGGCTTAGGGTTAGAGTTAGGTTTTGATTTAGGGTTACATTTACCGTTATGGTTAGGGTTAGGGTTTGGTTTAGGGTTAGGGTTAGGTTTAAGGTTAGGATTAGGGTTAGGTTTAGGCTTAGGGTTAGGTTAAGGGTTTGGGTTAGGGTTAGGGTTAAGCCTTCGGTTTGGGTTAGGGTAAGGGTTAGAGTTAGGGTTAGGCTTAGGGTTTGGGTTAGGGTTAGGGTTTGGGTTAGGTTTAGGTTTAGGTTTAGCGTTAGTGTTAGGGTTAGGGTTAGGGTTAGGGTTTGCTTTAGGGTTAGAGTTAGAATTAGGGTTAGGGTTAGGGTTTGGGTTTGGGTTAGGGTTAGGGTTAGGGTTAGGGTTACGATTTGGGTTTGGTTAGGGTTAGGGTTAGGATTTGGGTTAGCGTGTTGGCCTGAGTTAGGATTTGTGTTTGGGTTAGGGTTAGGTTTAGGGTTAGTGTTAGGGTTAGGTTTAGGTTTGGGTTTAGGTTTGGGTTAGGCTTAGGGTTAGGATTAGGGTTTGGGTTTGGGTTAGGGTTAGGGTTTGGGTTAAGTTTAGGGTTAGGCTTATGGTTAGAGTTAGGGTTTGGGTTAGGGTTACATTTAGGGTTAGGGTTAGGGTTAGGGTTGGTGTTTGCTTTAGTGCTAGGGTTTGGGTTTGGGTTTGGGTTAGGGTTCGGGTTAGGGTTGGGTTTGGGTTAGGGTTAGGGTTAGACTTAGGGTTAGGATTTGGGGTTGGGTTAGGGTTAGGGTTTGGGTTTGGGTAGGGTTAGGGTATGGGTTAGCTATAGGTTTAGGGTTAGTGTTAGGGTTAGGGTTAGGGTTAGGATTAGGGTTAGGGTTCGATTTAGGGTTAGGGTTTGGGTTAGGGTTAGTGTTAAGTATAAGGTTAGGGTTAGGTTTTGGGTTTGGGTAAAGGCTAGGGTCAGGGTTAGTGTTAGGGTTAGGGTTAGGCTTTTGGTTTGGGTTAGGGTTAGGTTTAGCCTTAGGTTTTGGGTTTGGGTAAGGGTTAGGGTTAGGGTTTGGGTTGGTGTTTGCTTTAGGGCTAGGGTTTGGGTTTGGGTTTCGGTTAGGGTCCGGGTTAGGGTTGGCTTTGGGGTAGGGTTAGGGTTAGCCTTAGGGTTAGGGTTTGGGTTTGGGTTAGGGTTAGGGTTTGGGTTTGCCTTAGGGTTAGGGTTTGGTTTAGGGTTTGGGTTTAGGTTAGGATTAGGTTTTGGGTTTGGGTTAGGGTTAGGGTTTGGATTAGGGTCAAGTTTAGGGTTAGTGTTAGGGTTAGGGTTCGGGAATGGTTTAGGATTAGGGTTAGAATTAGGGTTAGGTTTAGGGTTTTGGTTTGGGTTAGGGTTAGGGTTAGGGTTAGGGTTAGCGTTAGGGTTTCTGTTAGGGTTAGGTTTGGGTTAGGGTTACATTTACTGTTAGGGTTAGGGTTAGGGTTAGGGTTTGGGTTAGGGTTAGGGTTTGCGTTTGGTTTA
>CM069550.1:52112500-52117500 GCA_035773235.1 Eospalax fontanierii | reverse complement strand
GTTAGGGTTAGGGTTAGGTTAAGGGTTAGGGTTTGGGTTTGGGTTAGGGTTAGGGTTAGGGTTTGGGTTTGGGGTAGGGGTGGGGGTAGGGTTAGGGGTTGGGTTTGGGGTAGGGTTAGGGTTTGGGTTTGGATTAGGGTTAGGGTTTGGGTTAGGGTTAGGCTTACCGTTAGTATTAGGGTTAGGGCTAGGGTTAGTATTAGGTCTTGGCTTAGGGTTAGGCTTAGGATTAGGGTTAGGGCGTGGGTTAGGGTTATGGTTAGGGTTTGGGTTTAGGTTAGGGTTAGGGTTAGGGTTTGGGTTTGGGTTAGGGTTAGGGTTTGGGTTTGGATTAGGGTTAGGGTTTGGGTTAGGGTTAGGTTTACCGTTAGTATTAGGGTTAGGGTTAGGTAAGAGTTAGGTTTTGGGTTAGGGTTAGGGTAAGGATTAGGTTTAGGGTTAGGGTTAGGGTTATGGTTAGGGTTTGATTTTGGGTTAGTGTTATTTTTAGGGTTAAATTTAGGGTTAGGGTTTGTCTTAGGGTTAGGGTTAGGGTTAGGGTTAGTGTTTTGGTTTGGGTTAGGGATAGAGTTATGGTTAAAGTTATGGTTGGGGTTTGGTTTAGGGTTAGGTTTAGGGTTAGTGTTAGGCTTTGGGTTAGCGTGTGGGCTTGGGATAGGGTTTGGCTTAGGGTTAGGTTTACATTTAGGGTTAGGGTTAGGGTTAGTCTTAGGTCTTGGGTTAGGGTTAGGCTTAGGATTAGGGTTAGGGTTTGGGTTTGTTTAGGGTTTCGGTTAGAGTTAGGATTAGCCTTAGGGTTAGAGTTAGGGTTTGGGTTAGAGTTAGTGTTAGGGTTAGGGTTTGGGTTAGGGTTAGGGTTATGGTTAGGGTTTGGATTTTGGTTAGGGTTAGGGTTAGGATTAAAGTTAGGATTAGGGTTAGAGTTAGAGTTTGGGTTAGGGTTCGGGTTAGGGTTAGGCTTAGGGTTAGAGTTCGGGTTTGGGTTAGGGATATATTTAGGGTATGGGTTAGGTTAGGATTTGCGTTTGGGTTAGGGTTAGGTTTAGGGTTAGTTTAGGATTAGGGTTAGGTTTAGGGTTAGTGTTAGGGTTAGGGCAAGGGTTAGAATTAGGGTTAGAGTTAGTGTCCGGTTTTGGGTTAGGATTAGGGTTAGGGTTAGGGTTAGGATTAATGTTAGGTTTAGGGTTCGGGTTAGGGTTAGTGTTTGGGTTAGGGTTAGGGTTAGAATTAGGTTTAGAGTTAGGGTTTGGGTTTGGGTTAGTGTAAGGGTTGGGTTAGGGTTAGGTTTAGGGTTAGGGTTAGGGTTAGGGTTTGGGTTTGGTTTACAGTTAGGGTTTGGATTTGGGTTAGGGTTAGAGTTTGGTTTAGGTTTAGGTTTAGATTTAGTGTTAGGGTTAGGGTTAGGGTTAGGGTTAGGGTTAGGTTTAGGGTTAGGGTTTGCGTTAGGTTTAGGGTTTGGGTTAGGGTTAGGGTTACATTTAGGTTTAGGTTTAGGGTTATGGTTTGCGTTAGGTTTAGGGTTCGGGTAGGGTTAGTGTATGGGTTAGTGTTAGGTTTAGGGTTAGTGTTAGGGTTAGGTTTAGTGTTATGGTTAGGGTTGTGGTTAGGCTTTGGTTTAGGGTTAGGTTTAAGATTAGGACTAAGGTTAGGGTTTAGGTTTGGGTTAGGGTTTGGTAAGGGTTAGGTTTTGGGTTTGGGTAAGGGTTAGGGTTAGGGTTAGGGTTAGGGTTTATGTTTGGTTTAGGATTAGGGTTTGGGTTAAGTTTAGGGTTAGGCTTATGGTTAGAGTTAGGGTTTGGGTTAGGGTTACATTTAGGGTTAGGGTTAACGTTAGTGTTTTCGTTTGCGTTTGGGTTAGGGTAATGGTTAGGGTTAGGGTTAGTTTTAGTGTTAGGGTTTGGGTTTGGGTTTGGGTTAGGTTTAGGGTTAGGGTTGTGTTTGGGTTAGGGTTAAGGTTAGGGTTAGGGTTAGGGTTAGGGTTAGGGTTAGGGTTAGGTTTAGGGTTAGGTTTAGGTTTTGGTTTAGGGTTAGGTTCAAAATTAGGGTTAGGATTAGGTTTTGGTTTTGGGTTAGGGTTAGGGTTAGGGTTAGGATTTGGGTTTGGGTAAGGTTTAGGGTTAGGGTTAATGTTAGGTTTAGGGTTAGGTTTTGTGTTTAGGTTAGGGTTACGATTATGGTTAGGGTTTGGGTTTGGGTTAGGTTTAGGGTTAGGATTAAAGTTATGGTTAGGTTTGTGGTTAGGATTAGGGTTATTGTTCGGTTTAGGCTTTGGTTTAGCGTGTGGGCTTGGGTTACGGTTTGGGTTAGGGTTAGGGTTACATTTAGGGTTAGTGTTAGGGTTAGGGTTTGGGTTAGGGTTAGGGTTAGGGTTGGGATTAGGGTTAGGGTTTGCGTTAGGTTTAGGGTTTGGGTTAGGGTTAGGGTTACATTTAGGTTTAGGTTTAGGGTTATGGTTTGCCTTAGGTTTAGAGTTCGGGTAGGGTTAGGGTATGGGTTAGTGTTAGGTTTAGGGTTAGTGTTAGGGTTAGGGTTACGGTTAGGATTAGGGTTAGGGTTAGGGTTTGGTTTAGGGTTAGGTTTAGAATTAGGTTTAGGTTTAGGGTTTGGGTTTGGGTTAGGGTTAGGTAAGGGTTAGGTTTTGGGTTTGGGTAAGGGTTAGGGTTAGGGTTAGGGTTAGGGTTAGGGTTTATGTTTGGTTTAGGATTAGGGTTTGGGTTAAGTTTAGGGTTAGGCTTATGGTTAGAGTTAGGGTTTGGGTTAGGGTTACATTTAGGGTTAGGTTAGGGTTAGGGTTTTCGTTTGCGTTTGGGTTTGTGTAATGGTTAGGGTTAGGGTTAGTTTTAGTGTTAGGGTTTGGGTTTGGGTTTCGGTTAGGTTTAGGGTTAGGGTTGTGTTTGGGTTAGGGTTAAGGTTAGGGTTAGGGTTAGGGTTTGGGTTTGGGTTAGGGTTAGGATTTGGGTTTGGGTTACTGTTAGCGTTTGGATTAGGGATAGGTTTAGTGTTAGTGTTAGGGTTAGGTTAAGGTTAGGGTTTGGTTTAGGGTTAGGGTTAGAATTTTGGTTAGGTTTAGTGTTTTGGTTTGGGTTAAGGTTAGGGTTAGGGATAGGGTTAGGGTTAGGGTTTGCTTTGGGTTAGGGTTAGGGTTTGGGTTAGGGTTAGGGTTACATCTCCGGTTAGGGTTAGGTTTAGGGTTAGGGTTAGGCTTAGGGTTGGGATTTGGGTTAGGGTAAGTGTTAGGGTTAGGTTTAGGGTTAGGGTTTGCTTTGGGTTAGGGTTAGGGTTAGGGTTTGGGTTTGGGTTAGGGTTAGGGTTTTGGTGAGGATTAGGGTTAGGGTTAGGGTTAGGGTTAGAGTTAGTGTTAGGGTTTGGGTTAGGGTCAGGGTTAGGGTTAGGTTTAGGGTTAGGGTTAGGGTTTATGTTTCGGTTAGGGTTAGGTTTAGGATTAGGATTAGAGTTTGGGTTAGGGTTAGGTTTTGGGTTAGTGTTAGGTTTAGAATTAGGATAAGGGTTTGGGTTAGGGTTTGATTTAGGGTTAGGGTTTAGGTTTTGGTTAGGTTTAGGGTTAGGCTTAGGGTTTGCGTTAGGGTTAGGTTTATTGTTTGTGTTTGGGTTACGTTTAGGGATAGGTTTAATGTTCGGGTTAGGGTTAGGATTGGGGTTAGTGTTAGGGTTAGGGATAGGTTTAGAATTAGGGTTAGGGTTAGGGTTTGGTTTATGTTTTGGTTTGTGGTTAGGGTTAGGGTTAGGATTAGGGTTAGGGTTAGGTTTATGGTTCGGGGTAGGGTTTGGGTTGGGGTTAGGGTTAGGGTTAGGGTTTGGGTTAGGGTTAAGGTTAATATTAGGGTTAGGTTTAGGCTTAGGGTTAGAGTTAGGGTTTGGATTAGGGTTAGGGTTAGTGTTTGGTTTAGGTTTAGTGTTAGGGTTACGGTTAGGGTTTGGCTTTGGTTTAGGGTTTGAGTTAGGGTTAGGATTAGGGTTATGTTTAGTGTTAGGGTTAGGGTTATGGTTTGGGTTAGGGTTAGCGTTTGGGTTTTTGTTAGGGTTAGGGTTACTGTTAAGGTTAGGGTTTGGGTTTGGGTTAGTGTTAGGTTTTGGGTTTGGGTTAGGGTTAGGATTTAGGTTAGGGTTAGGTTTACGGTTAGTGTTAGTGTTCGGGTTAGGGTTAGGTTTTGGGTTTGGTTTAGGGTTAGGGTTAGAATTAGGTTTAGGGTTAGGGTTTGGGTTTCGGTTACATTTAGGGTTAGGGTAAGGGTTAGGATTTGGTTTTGCGTTTGTGTTAGGGTAATGGTTAGGGTTAGGGTTAGGTTTTTGGTTTGGGTTTGGGTTAGGGTTAGGGTTAGGGTTGGGTTTGGGTTAGGGTTAAGGTTAGGGTTAGGGTTTGGGTTAGGGTTAGGGTTTGGATTAGGGTTAGGTTTATGGTTAGTGTTAGGGTTGGGGTTAGGATTAGGGTTAGGGTTAGGTTTAGGGTTAGTGTTAGACTTAGGGTTAGGGTTAGGGTTTGGTTTAGGTTTAGGGTTAGAATTAGAGTTAGGTTTAGGGTTTTGGTTTGCGTTAGGGTTAGGGTTAGTGTGAGGTTTAGGGTTAGTGTTTGGGTTAGGGTTAGGGTTAGGGTTAGCTTTAGGGTTAGGGTTAGAATTAGGGTTAGGTTTAGGGTTTTGGTTTGGGTTAGGGTTAGGGTTAGGGTTAGGGTTAGGGTTAGTGTTAGAGTTAGGGTTAGGGTTCGGATTAGGGTTAGGGTTTCGGTTAGGGTTAGGATTTGGATTAGGGTTAGGGTTAGTGTTTGGGTTTGCTTTAGGGTTAGGGTTTGAGGTAAGGTTAGGTTTACCGTGAGTGGTTTGGTTAGGGTTAGGGTTAGAGTTAGGGTTTGGGTTAGGTTTAGGGTAAGGGTTAGGGTTAGGTTTAGGGTTAGGTTTTGCTTTGGGTTAGCGTTAGGATTTGCTTTGGGTTAGTGTTAGCGTTTGGGTTATTATTAGGGTTAGGGTTTGGGTTGGGGTTAGGTT
>CM069550.1:52090000-52092500 GCA_035773235.1 Eospalax fontanierii | reverse complement strand
TAGGGTTTGGGTTTGGATTAGGGTTAGGGTTTGGGTTAGGGTTAGGTTTACCGTTAGTATTAGCGTTAGGGTTAGGGTAAGTGTTAGGTCTTGGGTTAGGGTTAGGGTAAGGATTAGGTTTAGGGTTAGGGTTAGGGTTATGGTTAGGGTTTAGGTTTGGGTTAGCGTTAGGTTTAGGGTTAAATTTAGGGTTAGGGTTTGGCTTAGGGTTAGGTTTAGGGTTAGGGTTAGTGTTTGGGTTTGGGTTAGGGTTAGAGTTAGGGTTAAAGTTATGGTTGGGGTTTGGTTTAGGGTTAGGGTTAGCGTTAGTGTTAGGCTTTGGGTTAGTGTGTGGGTTTGGGATAGGGTTTGGGGTAGGGTTAGGTTTACATTTAGGGTTAGGTTTAGGGTTAGGTCTTGGGTTAGGGTTAGGCTTAGGGTTAGGGTTAGGGTTTGGGTTTGGGTTAGGGTTTCGGTTAGGGTTAGGATTAGGCTTAGGTTTAGAGTTAGGGTTTGGGTTAGGGGTACTGTTAGGGTTAGAGTTTGGGTTAGGGTTAGGGTTATGGTCAGGGTTTGGATTTTGGTTAGGGTTAGGGTTAGGATTAAATTTAGGATTAGGGTTAGATTTGGGGTTTGGGTTAGGGTTAGGTTTAGTGTTTGGGGTAGGGTTAGGGTTAGGGTTAGGCTTAGGATTAGAGTTCGGGTTTGGGTTAGGGTTATATTTAGGGTATGGGTTAGGGTTAGGATTTGGGTTTGGGTTAGGGTTAGGTTTAGGGTTAGTTTAGGATTAGGGTTAGGTTTAGGGTTAGTGTTGGGGTTAGGGTTAGGGTTAGAATTAGGGTTAGAGTTAGGGTTAGGGTTTGGGTTAGGGTTAGGCTTAGGGTTAGGGTTTGGTTTAGGGTGTGGGCTTGGGTTTGGGTTTGGTTTTGGGTTAGGGTTAGGTTTAGGGTTAGTGTTTGGGTTAGTGTTAGGGTTAGTGTTAGGTTTGGGTTAGGGTTAGGGATAGAATTAGGGTTAGGGTTAGGGTTAGGGTTTGGATTTGGGTTAGGCTAAGTTTTAGGGTTAGGTTTAGGGTTAGGTTTGCTTTGGGTTAGGGTTAGGGTTAGGGTTAGGGTTAGGGTTTGGGTTTGGGTTAGGGTTAGGGTTTTGGTCAGGATTAGGGTTAGGGTTAGGTTTTGCGTGGGTTAGGGTTAGGGTTAGGGTTTGGGTGAGGGTTAGGGTTAGGGTTTGGGTTAGGGTTAGGTTTAGGATTAGGATTAGAGTTTGGGTTAGGGTTAGGTTTTGGGTTAGGGTTAGGTTTAGGGTTGGGTTTGGGTTAGGGTTGGGTTAGAGTTAGGGTTAGGGTTTGGGTTTGGGTTAGTGTTAGGGTTTTGGTTTGGCTTAGGGTTAGGGTTTGGGTTAGGGTTTGGGTTTAGGTTAGGGTTAGGGTTTGGGTTTGGGTTAGGGTTAGGGTTTAGGTTAGGGTTAGGGTTAGGGTTAGGGTTAAAGTTATGTTTAGGGTTTGGGTTAGGGTTAGTGTTTGGTTTAGGGTTACGGTTAGAATTAGGTTTAGGGTTAGGGTTTGGGTTTGGGTTAGGGTTAGGGTTAGGATTAGGATTTGGGTTTGGGTAAGGATTAGGGTTAGGGTTAGGTTTAGGTTTAGGGTTAGGCTTTGGGTTTAGGTTAGGTTTACGGTTATGATTAGGGTTTGGGTTTGGGTTAGGGTTAGGGTTAGGGTTAAAGTTATGGTTAGAGTTGTGGTTCGGCTTAGGGTTAGTGTTAGGGTTAGGCTTTGGATTAGCGTGTGGGCTTTGGTTAGTGTTGGGTTAGGGTTAGGGTTACATTTAGGGTTAGGGTTAGGGTTAGGGTTTGGGTTAGGTTTAGGGTTAGGGTTAGGGTTAGGGTTAGGGTTAGGGTTAGGGTTATGGTTAGATTTAGGGTTAGGGTTTGGGTTAGGGTTATAGTTAGTGTTAGGAATAGGGTTAGAGTTAGGGTTTGCGTTAGGGTTAGGGTTAAATTTAGGGTTAGGGTTTGGCTTAGGCTTAGGGGTAGGCGTAGGGTTAGGCTTTGGTTTGGCGTGTGGGCTTGGGTTAGGGTTTGGGTTAGGGTTAGGGTTAGGGTTAGGGATAGTTTTTAAGGTTAGGGGTTAGGAGTTAGGATTAGGGTTACGGTTAGGGTTTGGGTTATGGTTAGGGTTAGTTTTAGGGTTAGGTTTAGGGTTAGGGTTTGCCTGTGTTAGGGTTAGTGTTTGAGTTTGGGTTAGGGTTAGTGTTAGGGTTAGGGTATGGGTTAGGGTTAGGGTTACGGTTAGGGTTTGCGTTATGGTTAGGATAAATGTTATGGTTAGGGTTAGTGATAGATTTAGGGTTTGGGTTAGGTTGGGGTCAGGGTTATAGTTAGGGTTAGGGTTAGGGTTACGGTTAGGATTAGGGTTAGGGTTTGTGTTTGTGTTAGGGTTAGGGTTTGGGTGTGGATTAGGGTTAGGGTTTGGGTTAGGGTTAGGTGTACCGTTAGTAGTAGGGTTAGGGTTAGGGTAAGAGTT
>CM069550.1:52085000-52087500 GCA_035773235.1 Eospalax fontanierii | reverse complement strand
TTAGAGTTAGGGTTTGGGTTAGGGTTAGGTTTAGCGTTAGTGTTAGGGTTACAGTTAGGGTTTGAGTTAGGGTTTGGGTTAGGGTTAGGATAAAGGTTAGAGGTAGCTTTTGGGTGAGGTTTAGGATTAGCGTTAGGGATTGGGTTATGGTTAGGGTTACGGTTAGGGTTTGGGTTTTGGTTAAGGTTAGGGTTAAATATAGGATTAGAGTTTGGATTAGGCTTAGGTTTAGGGTTAGGGTTACACTTAGGTCTAGGGTTTGGGTTACAGTTAGGTTTAGGGTTTGGGTTTGGGTTAGGATTAGGGTTTGGGTTAGGGTTCGGTTTAAGGTTAGGGTTTTGGTTTGGGTTAGGGTAAGGGTTAGGGTTAGGGTTAGGGTTAGGGTTAGGGATTGGTTTGGATTTGGGTTAGGGTTAGGGTTTGGGTTAGGGTTAGGTTTAGGGTTAAAGTTATGGTTAGGGTTTGGGTTAGGGTTAGTGTTTGGTTTACGGTTACGGTTAGTATTAGGCTTAGGGTTAGGGTTTGGGTTTGGGTTAGGGTTAGGGTTAGGGTTAGGATTTGGGTTTGGGTAAGGATTAGGGTTAGGGTTAGGTTTAGGTTTAGGGTTAGGCTTTGGGTTTAGGTTAGGTTTACGGTTATGGTTAGGCTTATGGTTAGTGTTAGGGTTAGGCTTTGGATTAGCGTTTGGGCTTGGGTTAGGGTTGGGTTAGGGTTAGGGGTACATTTAGCCTTAGGGTTAGGGTTAGGGTTTGGGTTAGGGTTAGGGTTAGGGTTAGGGTTAGGGTTAGGGTTAGATTTAGGGTTAGGGTTTGGATTAGGGTTATGTTTAGTGTTAGCAATAGGGTTAGAGTTAGGGTTTGCGTTAAGTTAGGGTTTGAGTTAGGGTTAGGGTTACATTTAGGGTTAAAGTTAGGATTTGGGTTTGGGTTACAATAAGATTTAGGGTTTGGGTTTGGTTTAGGGTTAGGGTTTGGGTTTGGGTTAGGGTTAGGGTTAGAATTAGGAAGAGGGTTAGGGTTAGGGTTTGCGTTAGGGTTAGGGTTAGGGTTAGGATTTGGGCTTGGGTTAGGGATAAGTTTAGGGTTAGGGTTAGGGTTTCGTTTAGGGTTATGGTTAGGGTTTGGGTTAGGGTTAGGTTTAGCGTTAGTGTTAGGGTTACGGTTAGGGTTTGAGTTAGGGTTTGGGTTAGGGTTAGGGTAAGGTTTAGGTTTAGGGTTAGGGTTAGGGTTATGGTTAGGTTTTGGGTTTGGGTTAGGGTAAAGGTTAGGGTTAGGTTTTGGGTTTCGGTTAGGGTTAAGGTTAGGGTTAGGGTTAGGGTTTGTGTTTGGGTTAGGGTTTGGGTTTGGGTTTGGGTTAGGGTTAGGGTTTGGGTTAAGTTTAGGTTTACCGTTAGTGGTATGGTTAGGGTTAGGGTTAGAGTTAGGATTTGGGTTAGGGTTAGGGTAAGGGTTAGGTTTAGGGTTAGGGTTAGGGTTATGGTTATGGTTTGGGATCGGGTTAGCGTTAGGGTTAGGGTTAAATTTAGGGTTAGGGTTTGGCTTCGGCTTAGGGGTA
The DNA here is from genome assembly GCA_035773235.1 of Eospalax fontanierii. Classification (NCBI taxonomy): domain Eukaryota; kingdom Metazoa; phylum Chordata; class Mammalia; order Rodentia; family Spalacidae; genus Eospalax; species Eospalax fontanierii. The sequence continues at coordinate 52,085,946 of CM069550.1, read as the reverse complement.
GGCGTAGGGTTAGGCTTTGGTTTGGCGTGTGGGCTTGGGTTAGGGTTTGGGTTAGGGTTAGGGTTAGAGTTAGGGATAGTTTTTAAGGTTAGGGGTTAGGAGTTAGGATTAGGGTTACGGTTAGGGTTTGGGTTATGGTTAGGGTTAGTTTTAGGGTTAGGTTTAGGGTTAGGGTTTGCCTGTGTTAGGGTTAGTGTTTGAGTTTGGGTTAGGATTAGTGTTAGGGTTAGGGTATGGGTTAGGGTTAGGGTTACGGTTAGGGTTTGGGTTATGGTTAGGGTAAATGTTATGGTTAGGGATAGTGATAGATTTAGGGTTTGGGTTAGGTTGGGGTCAGGGTTATAGTTGTTAGGGTTAAGGTTAGGGTTAGGGTTAGGGTTAGGGTTAGGGTTTGGGTTTGTGTTAGGGTTAGGGTTTGGGTTTGGATTAGGGTTAGGGTTTGGGTTAGGGTTCGGTTTACCGCTAGTATTAGGGTTAGGGTTAGGGTAAGAGTTAGGTTTTGGGTTAGGGTTAGGGTAAGGATTAGGTTTAGGGTTAGGGTTAGGGTTATGGTTAGGGTTTAGGTTTGGGTTAGCGTTAGGTTTAGGGTTAAATTTAGGGTTAGGGTTTGGCTTAGGGTTAGGGTTAGGGTTAGGGTTAGTGTTTGGGTTTGGGTTAGGGTTAGAGTTAGGGTTAAAGTTATGGTTGGGGTTTGGTTTAGGGTTAGGGTTAGCGTTAGTGTTAGGCTTTGGGTTAGTGTGTGGGTGTGGGATAGGGTTTGGGGTAGGGTTAGGTTTACATTTAGGGTTAGGTTTAGGGTTAGGGTTAGTGTTAGGTCTTGGGTTAGGGTTAGGCTTAGGGTTAGGGTTAGGGTTTGGGTTTGGGTTAGGGTTTCGGTTAGAGTTAGGATTAGGCTTAGGGTTAGAGTTAGGGTTTGGGTTAGGGGTAGTGTTAGGGTTAGAGTTTG
>CM069550.1:52077500-52080000 GCA_035773235.1 Eospalax fontanierii | reverse complement strand
GTTTGTGTTAGGGTTAGGGTTTTGGTCAGGATTAGGGTTAGGGTTAGGTTTTGCGTGGGTTAGGGTTAGGGTTAGGGTTTGGGTGAGGGTTAGGGTTAGGGTTTGGGTTAGGGTTAGGTTTAGGATTAGGATTAGAGTTTGGGTTAGGGTTAGGTTTTGGGTTAGGGTTAGGTTTAGGGTTGGGTTTGGGTTAGGGTTGGGTTAGAGTTAGGGTTATGGTTTGGGTTTGGGTTAGTGTTAGGGTTTTGGTTTGGCTTAGGGTTAGGGTTTGGGTTAGGGTTTGGGTTTAGGTTAGGGTTAGGGTTTGGGTTTGGGTTAGGATTAGGGTTGGGGTTTGGATTAGGGTTAGGTTTAGGGTTAGTGTTAGGGTTACGGTTAGGGAATGGTTTAGGGTTAGGGTTAGAATTAGGGTTAGGTTTAGGGTTTTGGTTTGGGTTAGGGTTAGGGTTAGGGTTAGGGTTAGGTTTTCAGTTAGGGTTAGGTTTGGGTTAGGGTTAGGGTTACATTTACGGTTAGGGTTAGGGTTTGCGTTTGTTTTAGGGTTAGGTTTAGGTTTAGGTTTTGCGTGGGTTAGGGTTAGGGTTTGGGTTTGAGTAAGGGATAGGGTTTGGGTTAGGGTTAGGTTTAGGGTTAGTGTTAGGGTTAGGGTTAGGGTTAGTGTTAGGGTTAGGGTATGGTTTAGGGTTAGGATTTGGGTTTGGGTAAGTGTTAGGTTTAGGGTTAGGGTTTGGGTTTGGGTTAGGGTTAGGTTTAGGGTTAGGGTTAGGGTTAGGGTTAGGGTTTGGTTTACGGTTAGGTTTATAATTAGGGTTAGGTTTAGGTTTTGGGTTAGGGTTAGGGTTAGGGTTAGGGTATGGTTTAGGGTTAGGATTTGGGTTTGGGTAAGTGTTAGGTTTAGGGTTAGGGTTTGGATTTGTGTTAGGGTTAGGGATTGGGTTAAGGTTAAGTTTACGGTTAGTCTTAGGTTAGGGTTAGGATTTGGTTTTGTGTAAGGTTTAGGGTTAGGGTTAGGGTTATGGTTAGGGTTAGGGTTAGGTTTAGGGTTAGGGTTTGGGTTTGGATTAGGTTTAGGGTTATGGTTAGGGTAGTGGTTTGGGTTAGGGATAGGGTTAGGGTTAAATTTATGGTTAGGGTTTGGGTTAGGGTTAGGGTTAAAATTATGGTTAGGTTTTGGGTTAGGGTTAGTATTAGGTTTAGGGTTAGGGTTTGGGTTTGGGTTAGTGTTATGGTTATGGTTAGGGTTAGGGTTTCGTTTAGGGTTAGAGTTAGGGTTTGGGTTAGGTTTAGCGTTAGTGTTAGTGTTACCGTTAGGGTTTGAGTTAGGGTTTGGGTTAGGTTTAGGATAAGGGTTAGAGGTAGCTTTTGTGTGAGGGTTAGGGTTAGCGTTAGGGATTGGGTTATGGTTAGGGTTACGGTTAGGGTTTGGGTTTTGGTTAAGGTTAGGGTTAAATTTAGGATTAGAGTTTGGATTAGGCTTAGGTTTAGGGTTAGGGTTACACTTAGGTCTAGGGTTAGGGTTTGGGTTATGGTTAGGTTTAGGGTTTGGGTTTGGGTTAGGATTAGGGTTTGGGTTAGGGTTCGGTTTAGGGTTAGGGTTTTGATTTGGGTTCGGTTAAGGGTTAGGGTTAGGGTTAGGGTTAGGGTTAGGGTTAGGGTTAGGGTTAGGGATTGGTTTGGGTTAGGGTTAGTGTAAGGGTTAGGGTTAGGGTTAGGATTTGGATTAGGGGTAGGTTTAGCGTTTGGCTTAGGGTTAGGGTTATGGTTAGGGTTTGGGTTTGGCTTAGGGTAAGGGTTAGGGTTAGGGTTAGGTTTAGGATTAGGGATTGGGTTTGGATTTGGGTTAGGGTTAGGGTTTAGGTTAGGGTTAGGGTTAGGGTTAGGGTTAAAGTTATGTTTAGGGTTTGGGTTAGGGTTAGTGTTTGGTTTAGGGTTACGGTTAGAATTAAGTTTAGGGTTAGGGTTTGGGTTTGGGTTAGGGTTAGGTTTAGGATTAGGATTTGGGTTTGGGTAAGGATTAGGGTTAGGGTTAGGTTTAGGTTTAGGGTTAGGCTTTGGGTTTAGGTTAGGTTTACGGTTATGGTTAGGGTTTGGGTTTGGGTTAGGGTTAGGGTTAAAGTTATGGTTAGAGTTGTGGTTCGGCTTAGGGTTAGTGTTAGGGTTAGGCTTTGGATTAGCGTGTGGGCTTTGGTTAGGGTTGGGTTAGGGTTAGGGTTACATTTAGGGTTACGGTTAGGGTTAGGGTTTGGGTTAGGGTTATAGTTAGTGTTAGGAATAGGGTTAGAGTTAGGGTTTGCGTTAGGGTTAGGGTTAAATTTAGGGTTAGGGTTTGGCTTAGGCTTAGGGGTAGGCGTAGGGTTAGGCTTTGGTTTGGCGTGTGGGCTTGGGTTAGGGTTTGGGTTAGGGTTAGGGTTAGGGTTAGGGATGGTTTTTAAGGTAAGGGGTTGGGAGTTAGGATGAGGGTTACGGTTATGGTTTGGGTTATGGTTAGGGTTAGTTTTAG
>CM069550.1:52065000-52070000 GCA_035773235.1 Eospalax fontanierii | reverse complement strand
GTTAGGTTTAGGGTTAGGTCTTGGGTTAGGGTTAGGCTTAGGGTTAGGGTTAGGGTTTGGGTTTGGGTTAGGGTTTCGGTTAGGGTTAGGATTAGGCTTAGGGTTAGAGTTAGGGTTTGGGTTAGGGGTACTGTTAGGGTTTGAGTTTGGGTTAGGGTTAGGGTTATGGTCAGGGTTTGGATTTTGGTTAGGGTTAGGGTTAGGATTAAATTTAGGATTAGGGTTAGATTTGGGGTTTGGGTTAGGGTTAGGTTTAGTGTTTGGGGTAGGGTTAGGGTTAGGGTTAGGCTTAGGATTAGAGTTCGGGTTTGGGTTAGGGTTATATTTAGGGTATGGGTTAGGGTTAGGATTTGGGTTTGGGTTAGGGTTAGGTTTAGGGTTAGTTTAGGATTAGGGTTAGGTTTAGGGTTAGTGTTGGGGTTAGGGTTAGGGTTAGAATTAGGGTTAGAGTTAGGGTTAGGGTTTGGGTTAGGGTTAGGCTTAGGGTTAGGGTTTGGTTTAGGGTGTGGGCTTGGGTTTGGGTTTGGTTTTGGGTTAGGGTTAGGTTTAGGGTTAGTGTTTGGGTTAGTGTTAGGGTTAGTGTTAGGTTTGGGTTAGGGTTAGGGTTAGAATTACGGTTAGGGTTAGGGTTAGGGTTTGGATTTGGGTTAGGCTAAGTTTTAGGGTTAGGTTTAGGGTTAGGTTTGCTTTGGGTTAGGGTTAGGGTTAGGGTTAGGGTTAGGGTTTGGGTTTGGGTTAGGGTTAGGGTTTTGGTCAGGATTAGGGTTAGGGTTAGGTTTTGCGTGGGTTAGGGTTAGGGTTAGGGTTTGGGTGAGGGTTAGGGTTAGGGTTTGGGTTAGGGTTAGGTTTAGGATTAGGATTAGAGTTTGGGTTAGGGTTAGGTTTTGGGTTAGGGTTAGGTTTAGGGTTGGGTTTGGGTTAGGGTTGGGTTAGAGTTAGGGTTAGGGTTTGGGTTTGGGTTAGTGTTAGGGTTTTGGTTTGGCTTAGGGTTAGGGTTTGGGTTAGGGTTTGGGTTTAGGTTAGGGTTAGGGTTTGGGTTTGTGTTAGGGTTAGGGTTTGGGTTTGGATTAGGGTTAGGGTTTGGGTTAGGGTTAGGTTTACCGTTAGTATTAGGGTTAGGGTTAGGGTAAGAGTTAGGTTTTGGGTTAGGGTTAGGGTAAGGATTAGGTTTAGGGTTAGGGTTAGGGTTATGGTTAGGGTTTAGGTTTGGGTTAGCGTTAGGTTTAGGGTTAAATTTAGTGTTAGGATTTGGCTTAGGGTTAGGGTTAGGGTGAGGGTTAGGGTTTGGGTTTGGGTTAGGGTTAGAGTTAGGGTTAAAGTTATGGTTGGGGTTTGGTTTAGGGTTAGGGTTAGCGTTAGTGTTAGGCTTTGGGTTAGTGTGTGGGTTTGGGATAGGGTTTGGGGTAGGGTTAGGTTTACATTTAGGGTTAGGGTTAGAATTAGGGTTAGTGTTAGGTCTTCGGTTCGGGTTAGGCTTAGGGTTAGGGTTAGGGTTTGGGTTTCGGTTAGGGTTTCGGTTAGGGTTAGGATTAGGCTTAGGGTTAGACTTAGGGTTTGGGTTAGGGTTAGTGTTAGGGTTAGAGTTTGGGTTAGGGTTAGGGTTATGGTTAGGGTTTGGATTTTGGTTAGGGTTAGGGTTAGGATTAAATTTAGGATTAGGGTTAGAGTTGGGGTTTGGGTTAGGGTTAGGTTTAGTGTTTGGGTTAGGGTTAGGGTTAGGGTTAGGGTTAGGGTTAGGGTTAGGGTTAGGGTTAGGGTAGGGTTTGGGTTTGGATTAGGGGTTTTGGTCAGGAATAGGGTTAGGGTTAGGTTTTGCGTGGGTTATTGTTAGGGTTAGGGTTTGGGTGAGGGTTAGGGTTAGGGTTTGGGTTAGGGTTAGGTTTAGGATTAGGATTAGAGTTTGGGTTAGGGTTAGGTTTTGGATTAGGGTTAGGTTTAGGGTTAGTGTTAGGGTTAGGGTTAGGGAATGGTTTAGGGTTAGGGTTAGAATTAGGGTTAGGTTTAGGGTTTTGCTTTGGGTTAGGGTTAGGGTTAGGGTTACGGTTAGTGTTAGGGTTTCGGTTAGGGTTAGGTTTGGGTTAGGGTTAGGGTTACATTTACGGTTAGGGTTAGGGTTTGCGTTTGGTTTAGGGTTAGGTTTAGGTTTAGGTTTTGCGTGGGTTAGGGTTAGGTTTAGTGTTTGGGGTAGGGTTAGGGTTAGGCTTAGGCTTAGGGTTAGAGTTCGGGTTTGGGTTAGGGTTATATTTAGGGTATGGGTTACGGTTAGGATTTGGGTTTGGGTTAGGGTTAGGTTTAGGGTTAGTTTAGGATTAGGGTTAGGTTTAGGGTTAGTGTTGGGGTTAGGGTTAGGGTTAGAATTAGGGTTAGAGTTAGGGTTAGGGTTTGGATTATGGTTAGGCTTAGGGTTAGGGTTTGGTTTAGGGTGTGGGCTTTGGTTTGGGTTTGGTTTTGGGTTAGGGTTAGTTTTAGGGTTAGTGTTTGGGTTAGTGTTAGGGTTAGTGTTAGGTTTGGGTTAGGGTTAGGGTTAGAATTAGGGTTAGGGTTAGGGTTAGGGTTTGGATTTGGGTTAGGCTAAGTGTTAGGGTTAGGTTTAGGGTTAGGTTTGCTTTGGGTTAGGGTTAGGGTTAGGATTAGGGTTTGGGTTTGGGTTAGGGTTAGGGTTTTGGTCAGGATTAGGGTTAGGGTTAGGTTTTGCGTGGGTTAGGGTTAGGGTTAGGGTTTGGGTGAGGGTTAGGGTTAGGGTTTGGGTTAGGGTTAGGTTTAGGATTAGGATTAGAGTTTGGGTTAGGGTTAGGTTTTGGGTTAGGGTTAGGTTTAGGGTTGGGTTTGGGTTAGGGTTGGGTTAGAGTTAGGGTTATGGTTTGGGTTTGGGTTAGTGTTAGGGTTTTGGTTTGGCTTAGGGTTAGGGTTTGGGTTAGGGTTTGGGTTTAGGTTAGGGTTAGGGTTTGGGTTTGGGTTAGGATTAGGTTGGGGGTTTGGATTAGTGTTAGGTATAGGGATGGTGTGAGGGTTACGGTTAGGGAATGTTATAGGGATAGGTTTAGAATTAGGGTCAGGTTTAGGGAGTTGGTGTGGGTTAGGGTTAGGGTTAGGGTTAGGGTTAGGTTTTCAGTTAGGGTTAGGTTTGGGTTAGGGTTAGGGTTACGTTTACGGTTAGGGTTAGGGTTTGCGTTTGTTTTAGGGTTAGGTTTAGGTTTAGGTTTTGCGTGGGTTAGGGTTAGGGTTTGGGTTTGAGTAAGGGATAGGGTTTGGGTTAGGGTTAGGTTTAGGGTTAGTGTTAGGGTTAGGGTTAGGGTTAGTGTTAGGGTTAGGGTATGGTTTAGGGTTAGGATTTGGGTTTTGGTAAGTGTTAGGTTTAGGGTTAGGGTTTGGGTTTGGGTTAGGGTTAGGTTTAGGGTTAGGGTTAGGGTTAGGGTTAGGGTTTGGTTTACGGTTAGGTTTATAATTAGGGTTAGGTTTAGGTTTTGGGTTAGGGTTAGGGTTAGGGTTAGGGTTAGGGTATGGTTTAGGGTTAGGATTTGGGTTTGGGTAAGTGTTAGGTTTAGGGTTAGGGTTTGGATTTGTGTTAGGGTTAGGGATTGGGTTAAGGTTAAGTTTACGGTTAGTCTTAGGTTAGGGTTAGGATTTGGTTTTGTGTAAGGTTTAGGGTTAGGGTTAGGGTTATGGTTAGGGTTAGGGTTAGGTTTAGGGTTAGGGTTTGGGTTTGGATTAGGTTTAGGGTTATGGTTAGGGTAGTGGTTTGGGTTAGGGATAGGGTTAGGGTTAAATTTATGGTTAGGGTTTGGGTTAGGGTTAGGGTTAAAATTATGGTTAGGTTTTGGGTTAGGGTTAGTATTAGGTTTAGGGTTAGGGTTTGGGTTTGGGTTAGTGTTATGGTTATGGTTAGGGTTAGGGTTGCGGTTAGGGTTAGAGTTACGGTTTGGGTTAGGTTTAGCGTTAGTGTTAGTGTTACCGTTAGGGTTTGAGTTAGGGTTTGGGTTAGGTTTAGGATAAGGGTTAGAGGTAGCTTTTGTGTGAGGGTTAGGGTTAGCGTTAGGGATTGGGTTATGGTTAGGGTTACGGTTAGGGTTTGGGTTTTGGTTAAGGTTAGGGTTAAATTTAGGATTAGAGTTTGGATTAGGCTTAGGTTTAGGGTTAGGGTTACACTTAGGTCTAGGGTTAGGGTTTGGGTTATGGTTAGGTTTAGGGTTTGGGTTTGGGTTAGGATTAGGGTTTGGGTTAGGGTTCGGTTTAGGGTTAGGGTTTTGATTTGGGTTCGGTTAAGGGTTAGGGTTAGGGTTAGGGTTAGGGTTAGGGTTAGGGTTAGGGTTAGGGATTGGTTTGGGTTAGGGTTAGTGTAAGGGTTAGGGTTAGGGTTAGGATTTGGATTAGGGGTAGGTTTAGCGTTTGGCTTAGGGTTAGGGTTATGGTTAGGGTTTGGGTTTGGCTTAGGGTAAGGGTTAGGGTTAGGGTTAGGTTTAGGATTAGGGATTGGGTTTGGATTTGGGTTAGGGTTAGGGTTTAGGTTAGGGTTAGGGTTAGGGTTAGGGTTAAAGTTATGTTTAGGGTTTGGGTTAGGGTTAGTGTTTGGTTTAGGGTTACGGTTAGAATTAGGTTTAGGGTTAGGGTTTGGGTTTGGGTTAGGGTTAGGTTTAGGATTAGGATTTGGGTTTGGGTAAGGATTAGGGTTAGGGTTAGGTTTAGGTTTAGGGTTAGGCTTTGGGTTTAGGTTAGGTTTACGGTTATGGTTAGGGTTTGGGTTTGGGTTAGGGTTAGGGTTAAAGTTATGGTTAGAGTTGTGGTTCGGCTTAGGGTTAGTGTTAGGGTTAGGCTTTGGATTAGCGTGTGGGCTTTGGTTAGGGTTGGGTTAGGGTTAGGGTTACATTTAGGGTTACGGTTAGGGTTAGGGTTTGGGTTAGGGTTATAGTTAGTGTTAGGAATAGGGTTAGAGTTAGGGTTTGCGTTAGGGTTAGGGTTAAATTTAGGGTTAGGGTTTGGCTTAGGCTTAGGGGTAGGCGTAG
>CM069550.1:52010000-52012500 GCA_035773235.1 Eospalax fontanierii | reverse complement strand
GTTAGGGTAAGAGTTAGGTTTTTGGTTAGGGTTAGGGTAAGGATTAGTTTTAGGGTTAGGGTTAGGGTTATGGTTAGGATTTAGGTTTGGGTTAGTGTTAGGTTAGGGTTAAATTTAGGGTTAGGGTTTGTCTTAGGGTTAGGGTTAGGGTTAGGTTTAGTGTTTTGGTTTGGGTTAGGGATAGAGTTAGGGTTAAAGTTATGGTTGGGGTTTGGTTTAGGGTTAGGTTTAGGGTTAGTGTTAGGCTTTGGGTTAGCGTGTGGGCTTGGGATAGGGTTTGGGTTAGGGTTAGGTTTACATTTAGGGTTAGGGTTTCGGGTTAGTCTTAGGTCTTGGGTTAGGGTTAGGTTTAGGATTAGCGTTAGGGTTTGGGTTTGGGTTAGGGTTTCGGTTAGAGTTAGGATTAGGCTTAGGGTTAGAGTTAGGGTTTGGGTTAGGGTTAGTGTTAGGGTTAGGGTTTTGGTTAGGGTTAGGGTTATGGTTAGGGTTTGGATTTTGTTTAGGGTTAGGATTAGGATTAAAGTTAGGATTAGGGTTAGAGTTAGAGTTTGGGTTAGGGTTCGGGTTAGGGTTAGGCTTAGGGTTAGAGTTCGGGTTTGGGTTAGGGTTATATTTAGGGTATGGGTTAGGTTAGGATTTGGGTTTGGGTTAGGGTTAGGTTTAGGGTTAGTGTTAGGGTTAGGGTTAGGGTTAGAATTAGGGTTAGAGTTAGGGTTTGGTTTTGGGTTAGGGTAAGGGTTAGGGTTAGGGTTAGGATTATTGTTAGGTTTAGGGTTCGTGTTAGGGTTAGTGTTTGGGTTAGGGTTAGGGTTAGAATTAGGTTTAGAGTTAGGGTTTGGGTTAGTGTAAGAGTTGGGTTAGGGTTAGGTTTAGTGTTAGGGTTAGGGTTAGGGTTTGGGTTTGGTTTGCAGTTAGGGTTTGGTTTTGGGTTAGGGTTAGAGTTTGGGTTAGGGTTAGGTTTAGAGTTAGTGTTAGGGTTAGGGTTAGGGTTAGGGTTAGGTTAGGTTTTGGTTTAGGGTTAGGTTTAGAATTAGGGTTAGGATTAGGTTTTGGTTTTGGGTTAGGGTTAGGGTTAGATTTGGATTTGGGTTTGGGTAAGGGTTAGGGTTAGGGTTAGGGTTAGGGTTAGGGTTAGGGTTAGGGTTTGTGTTTGGGTTAGGGTTACGATTATGGTTAGGGTTAGCGTTTGGTTTTGGGTTAGGGTAAGGGTTAGGGTTAGGGTTAGGATTAATATTAGGTTTAGGGTTCGGGTTAGGGTTAGTGTTTGGGTTAGGGTTAGGGTTAGAATTAGGTTTAGAGTTAGGGTTTGGATTAGTGTAAGAGTTGGGTTAGGGTTAGGTTTAGGGTTAGGTTTAGGGTTAGAGTTTGGGTTTGGTTTACAGTTAGGGTTTGGTTTTGGGTTAGGGTTCGAGTTTGGGTTAGGGTTAGGTTTAGAGTTAGTGTTAGGGTTAGGGTTAGGGTTAGTGTTAGGTTTAGGGTTAGTGTTAGGGTTAGGGTTAGGGTTAGGATTAGGGTTAGGGTTAGGGTAAGGTTTAGGTTTTGGTTTAGGGTTAGGTTTAGAATTAGGGTTAGGATTAGGTTTTGGTTTTGGGTTAGGGTTAGGGTTAGGGTTAGGATTTGGGTTTGGGTAAGGGTTAGGGTTAGGGTTAGGGTTAGGGTTTGTGTTTGGGTTAGGGTTACGATTATGGTTAGGGTTTGGGTTTGGGTTAAGTTTAGGGTTAGGATTAAAGTTATGGTTAGGCTTGGGGTTAGGATTAGGGTTAGTGTTAGGTTTAGGCTTTGGTTTAGTGTGTGGGCTTGGGTTACGGTTTGGGTTAGTTTTAGGGTTACATTTAGGGTTAGTGTTAGGGTTAGGGTTTGGGTTAGGGTTAGGGTTAGGGTTAGGATTAGGGTTAGGGTTTGCGTTAGGTTTAGGGTTTGGGTTAGGGTTAGGGTTACATTTAGGTTTAGGTTTAGGGTTATGGTTTGCGTTAGGTTTAGGGTTCGGGTAGGGTTAGGGTATGGGTTAGTGTTAGGTTTAGGGTTAGTGTTAGGTTTAGGGTTAGGGTTAGGATTAGGGTTAGGGTTAGGGTTAGGGATAGGTTTAGAATTAGGGTTAGGGTTAGGGTTTGGTTTATGTTTTGGTTTTTGGTTAGGGTTAGGGTTAGGGTTAGGATTAGGGTTAGGGTTTGCGTTAGGTTTAGGGTTTGGGTTAGGGTTAGGGTTACATTTAGGTTTAGGTTTAGGGTTATGGTTTGCGTTAGGTTTAGGGTTCGGGTAGGGTTAGGGTATGGGTTAGTGTTAGGTTTAGGGTTAGTGTTAGGTTTAGGGTTAGGGTTAGGATTAGGGTTAGGGTTAGGGTTTGTTTTAGGGTTAGGTTTAGAATTAGGTTTAGGGTTAGGGTTTGGGTTTGGGTTAGGGTTAGGTAAGGGTTAGGTTTGGGGTTTGGGTAAGGGTTAGGTTTAGGGTTAGGGTTAGGGTTTACGTGTGGTTTAGGATTAGGGTTTGGGTTAAGTTTAGG
>CM069550.1:52002500-52007500 GCA_035773235.1 Eospalax fontanierii | reverse complement strand
GGTTTGGGTTAGGGTTAGGGTTAGGGTTAGGATTGGTATTTTGGTTAGGGTTAGGTTTTGGGTTAGGGTTAGGGTTTAGGTTAGGGTTAGGGTTAGGGTTTGGGTTAGGGTTAGGTTTACCGTTAGTGTTAGGGTTAGGGTTAGGGTTAGAGTTAGGATTTGGTTTAGGGTTCGGGTAAGTCTTAGGTTTACGGTTAGATTTAGGGTTATGGTTAGGGTTTGAGTTTGGGTTATGGTTAGGGATAGGGTTAGGTTTTGTCTTTCGGTTCGGGTTAAGGTTAAGGTTAGGGTTAGGGTTAGGTTTTGGGTTTGGGTTAGGGTTAGGGTTAGGGTTTGGTTTTGGATTAGGGTTAGGTTTTGGGTTAAGTTTACGTTTACCGTGAGTGGTAGGGTTAGGGTTAGGGTTAGGGTAAGGGTTTGGGTTAGGGTTAGGGTAAGGGTTAGGTTTAGGGTTAGGGTTAGGGTTATGGTTAGGGTTTGGGTTCGGGTTAGCGTTAGGGTTAAATTTAGGGTTAGGGTTTGTCCTAGGGTTATGGTTAGGGTTAGGGTTAGGATGTGGGTTTGAACTAGGGTTAGGTTTAGGCTTAAAGTTATGGCTAGGGTTTGGTTTAGAGTAGGGTTAGGGTTAGGTTTAGGCTTTGGGTTGGCGTGTGGGCTTGGGTTAGTTTTGGGTTATGGTTAAGGTTAGGGTTAGGTTTTGCTTTGGGTAAGCGTTAGGGTTTGGGTTTGGGTAAGGGTTAGGGTTTGGGTTAGGGTTAGGTTCAGTGTTAGTGTTAGGGTTAGGGTTAGGGTTAGTGTTAGGATTAGGGTATGGTTTAGGGTTAGGATTTGGGTTTGGGTAAGTGTTAGGTTTAGGGTTAGGGTTTGGGTTTGGGTTAGGGTTAGGGTTAGGGTTAGGGTTAGAATTAGGGTTAGGGTTAGGTTTAGGGTTTGGATTTGGGTTAGGCTAAGTGTTAGTGTTAGGTTTAGGGTTAGGGTTTACTTTGGGTTAGGGTTAGGGTTAGGGTTAGGGTTTGGGTTTGGGTTAGGGTTAGGGTTTTGGTCAGGATTAGGGTTAGGGTTAGGTTTTGCGTGGGTTAGGGTTAGGGTTAGGGTTTGGGTGAGGGTTAGGGTTAGGTTTTGGGTTAGGGTTAGGTTTAGGGTTGGGTTTGATTTAGGGTTAGGGTTAGAGTTAGGGTTAGGGTTTGGGTTTGGATTAGTGTTAGGGTTTTGGTTTGGCTTAGGGTTAGGGTTTGGCTTAGGGTTTAGGCTTAGGTTTGGGTTAGGGTTTGGGTTAGGGCTAGGGTCAGGGTTAAAATTATGTTTAGTGTTTGGGTTAGGATTAGTGTTAGTGTTATGGTTAGGCTTTGGATTAGCGTACGGGCTTGTGTTAGGGTTTGGGTTAGGGTTAGGTTTACATTTAGGGTTAGTGTTAGGGTTTGGGTTAGGGTTAGGGTTAGGGTTAGGTTTAGGTTTAGGGTTAGTGTTTGTGTTAGGCTAAGTGTTAGGGTTAGGTTTAGGGTTAGGGTTTGCTTTGGGTTAGGGTTAGGGTTAGGGTTAGGGTTTGGATTAGGGTTAGGGTTTGCGTTTGGTTTAGGGTTAGGTTTAGGTTTAGGTTTTGCATGGGTTAGGGTTAGGGTTATGGTTAGGGTTAGGGTTATGGTTAGTGTTAGGTTTAGGGTTAGGGTTAGTGTTATGTTTAGGATTTGGATTAGGGTTAGGGTTAGGGTTTGAGTTTGGTTTAGGGTAAGGGTTTGGGTTTGGGTTGGGGTTAGGGTTTGGGTAAGGGTTAGGGTAAGGGTAAGGGTTAAGGTTAGGTTTAGGTTTAGGGTTAGGCTTTGGGTTTGGGTTAGGGTTATTTTTAGGCTTAGGTTTTGGGTTTGGTAAGGGTTAGGGTTAGGATTACGGTTAGGGTTAGGTTTAGGGTTAGGCTTTGGTTTTGGGTTAGGGTTAGGGTTAGGGTTAGGGTTAGGGTTAGAGTTAGGGTTTGAGTTACCGTTAGTGTTAGTGTTTGGGTTAGGGTTAGGGTTAGGGTTAGGCTTAGGGTTTGGGTTAGGTTTAGGTTTAGGTTTAGCGTTAGGGTTAGGGTTAGGGTTAGGGTTAGGGTTAGGCTTTCGATTAGCGTGTTGGCTTGGGTTAGGATTTGGGTTAGGGTTAGGGTTACATTTAGGGTTAGGGTTAGGGTTAGGGTTTGGGTTAAGTACAGGGTTAGGGTTAGGTTTTGCGTTAGGTTGAGGGTTTGGTTTAGGGTTAAGGTTACATTTAGGGTTACAGTTAGGGTTAGGGTTTGGGTTGCGGTAAGAGTTAGGGTTAGGGTTAGGTTAAGGGTTAGGTTTTGGGTTTGGGTTAGGGTTAGGGTTAGGGTTTGGGTTTGGGTTAGGGTTAAGGTTAGGGTTAGGGTTAGGGTTTGGGTTTGGTTTACACTTAGGGTTTGGTTTTGGGTTAGGGTTAGAGTTTGGGTTAGGGTTAGGTTTAGGGTTAGTGTTAGGGTTAGGGTTAGGTTTAGGGTTAGGGTTAGGATTTGGGTTAGGTTTAGGTTTAGGTTTAGCATTAGGGTTAGGGCTAGGGTTAGGGTTAGGCTTTCGATTAGCGTGTTGGCTTGGGTTAGGGTTTGGGTTAGGGTTAGGGTTACATTTAGGGTTAGGCTTAGGGTTAGGGTTGGGGTTAGGCTTAGGGTTAGGGTTAGATTTAGGGTTAGGGTTTGGGTTAGGGTTAGTGTTAAGTATAGGGTTAGGGTTAGGTTTTGCGTTAGGTTGAGGGTTTGGGTTAGGGTTAAGGTTACATTTAGGGTTACAGTTAGGGTTAGGGTTTGGCTTGCGGTAAGAGTTAGTGTTAGGGTTAGGTTAAGGGTTAGGTTTTGGGTTTGGGTTAGGGTTAGGGTTAGGGTTTGGGTTTGGGTTAGGGTTAGGGTTAGGGTTTGGGTTTGGGTTAGGGTTAGGGTTAGGGTTAGGGTTTGGGTTTGGATTAGGGTTAGGGTTTGGGTTAGGGTTAGGGTTAGGCTTTCGATTAGCGTGTTGGCTTCGGTTAGGTTTTGGGTTAGGTTTAGGGTTACATTTAGGGTTAGGGTTAGGTTTAGGGTTTGGGTTAGGCTTAGGGTTAGGGTTAGATTTAGGGTTAGGGTTTGGGTTAGGGTTAGTGTTAGTGTTAAGTATAGGGTTAGGGTTAGGTTTTGCGTTAGGTTGAGGGTTTGGGTTAGGGTTAAGGTTACATTTAGGGTTACAGTTAGGATTAGGGTTTGGGTTACGGTAAGAGTTAGGGTTAGGGTTAGGTTAAGGGTTAGGTTTTGGGTTTGGGTTAGGGTTAGGGTTAGTGTTAGGGTTTGGGTTTGGGTTAGGGTTAGGGTTAGGGTTAGGGTTTGGGTTTGGGTTAGGGTTAGGGTTTGGGTTTGGACTAGGGTTAGCATTTGTGTTAGGGTTAGGTTTACCGTTAATATTAGGGTTAGGGTTAGGGTAAGAGTTAGGTTTTGGGTTAGGGTTAGGGTAAGGATTAAGTTTAGGGTTAGGGTTAGGGTTATGGTTAAGGTTTGGGTTTGGGTTAGCGTTAGGTTTAGGGTTAAATTTAGGTTTAGGGTTTGGCTTAGGGTTATGGTTAGGGTTAGGTTTAGTGTTTGGGTTTGGGTCAGGGTTAGAGTTAGGGTTAAAGTTATGGTTGGGACTTGGTTTAGGGTTAGGGTTAGGGTTAGTGTTAGGCTTTGGGTTTGCGTGTGGGCTTGGGATAGGTTTTGGGGTATGGTTAGGTTTACATTTACGGTTAGGGTTAGGGTTAGGGTTAGGGTTAGTGTTAGGTCTTGGGTTAGGGTTAGGCTTAGGATTAGGGTTAGGGTTTGGGTTTGGGTTAGGGTTTCGGTTAGGGTTAGGATTAGGCTTAGGGTTAGAGTTAGGGTTTGGGTTAGGGTTAGTGTTAGGGTTAGGGTTTGGGTTAGTGTTAGGGTTATGGTTAGGGTTTGGATTTTGGTTAGGGTTAGGGTTAGGGTTTGAGTTTGGGTTGGGGTTAGGGTTTGGGTTTCGGTTAGGGTTAGGGTTAGGGTTTGGGTTAGGGTTAGGTTTAGGGTTAGTTTTCGGGTTAGGGTTAGGGTTAGGGTTAGGTTTTGGGTTTGGGTAAGGGTTAGGGTTAGGGGTAGGGTTAGGGTTTCAGTTAGGGTTAGGTTTGGTTTAGGGTTAGGGTTACATTTACGGTTAGGGTTAGGGTTAGGGTTTGGATTAGGGTTAGGGTTTGCGTTTGGTTATGGTTAGGTTTAGGTTTAGGTTTTGCGTGGGTTAGGGTTAGGGTTATGGTTAGGGTTAGGGTTAGGGTTAGTGTTAGGGTTAGGGTTAGGGTTAGTGTTATGTTTAGGTTTTGGATTAGGGTTAGGGTTAGGGTTTGAGTTTGGTTTAGGGTAAGGGTTTGGGTTTGGGTTGGGGTTAGGGTTTGGGTAAGGTTTAGGGTTAGGGTTAGGGTTACGTTTAGGTTTAGGGTTAGGCTTTGGGTTTGTGTTAGGGTTAGGTTTAGGCTTAGGTTTTGGGTTTGGTAAGGGTTAGGGTTAGGATTACGGTTCGGGTTAGGTTTAGGGTTAGGCTTTGGTTTTGGGTTAGGGTTAGGGTTAGGGTTAGGGTTAGGGTTAGAGTTAGGGTTTGAGTTAATGTTAGTGTTAGTGTTTGGGTTAAGGTTAGGGTTAGGGTTAGGCTTAGGGTTAGAGTTAGGTTTTGGTTTAGGGTTACATTTACGGTTATGGTTAGGGTTAGGGTCAGGTTTAGGTTTAAGGTTAGGATTAGGGTTAGGTTTAGGCTTAGGGTTAGGGTAAGGGTTTTGGTTAGGGTTAGGTTTAAAATTAGGGTTAGGGTTAAGCCTTCGGTTTGGGATAGGGTAAGGGTTAGAGTTAGGGTTAGGCTTAGGGTTTGGGTTAGGCTTAGGGTTTGGGTTAGGTTTAGGTTTAGGTTTAGCGTTAGGGTTAGGGTTAGGGTTAGGGTTAGGGTTAGGCTTTCGATTAGCGTGTTGGCTTGGGTTAGGATTTGGGTTAGGGTTAGGGTTACATTTAGGGTTAG
>CM069550.1:51992500-51995000 GCA_035773235.1 Eospalax fontanierii | reverse complement strand
TTAGGGTTAGGGTTAGGGTTTGGTTTAGGGTTAGGGTTAGAATTAGGGTTAGGGTTAGGTTTTGGGTTTGGGTTAGGCTTAGGGTTAGGGTTAGGGTTAGGATTTGGGTTTGGGTAAGGGTTAGGGTTAGGGTTAGGATTAGGGTTAGGGTTTGCCTGTGTTAGGGTTAGGGTTTGGGTTAGTGTTAGGGTTAGGGTTAGGGTTTGGGTTCGGGTAAGGGTAAGGGTTATGGTTAGGGTTAGTGATAGATTTAGGGTTTGGTTAGGTTGGGGTCAGGATTATGGTTTTGTTTAGTGTTTGGGTTAGGTTTAGGGTTAGGGTTAGGATTAGGCTTGGGTTAGAGTTAGCTTTTGGGTTAGGGTTAGGGTTAGTTTTAGGGATTGGGTTAGGGTTAGGGTTATGGTTATGGTTTGGGTTTTGATTAGGGTTAGGGTTAGGGTTAAAGTTAGGGTTAGAGTTTGGATTAGGCTTAGATTTAGGGTTAGGGTTACACTTAGGGTTAGGGTTAGGGGTAGGTTTTCGGTTAGGGTTAGGGTTAGGTTTATGTTCAGTGTTAGGGTTAGGGTTAGGGTTAGGGTTAGAATTAGGGTTAGGGTTAGGGTTTGGGTTTGGGTTAGGGTTAGGTTTAGGGTTAGGGTTAGGATTTGGGTTTGGGTAAGGGTTAGGGTTAGGGTTAGGATTATATTATGGTTAGGCTTTGGGTTTGTGTTAGGGTTATGGTTATGGTTAGGGTTTGGGTTTGGGTTAGGGTTAGGGGTAGGGTTAACGTTATGGTTAGGGTTTGGGGTTAGGGTTAGGGTTAGTATTAGGGTTAGGCTTTGGATTAGCTTGTGGGCTTGGGTTAGGGTTTGGTTTAGGGTTAGGGTTACATTTAGGGTTAGGGTTAGGGTTTGGGTTAGGGTTAGGGTTAGGGTTAGGGTTAGGGTTAGATTTAGGGTTAGGGTTTGGGTTAGGGTTAGGGTTACATTTAGGGTTACAGTTAGTGTTTGGGTTTGGGTTAAGGTAAGAGTTAGGGTTAGGGTTAGGTTTAGGATTACGGTTAGATTTAGGGTTAAGCTTTGGGTTTGTGTTAGGGTTATGGTTAGGGTTTGGTTTAGGGTTAGTGTTAGGGTAAGTGTTAGGCTTTGGTGAGCGTGAGGGCTTGTGATAGGTTTTGGTTTAGGGTTAGGGTTACATTTAGGTTTAGGGTTAGGGTTAGGATTAGGGTTAGGTTTACGCTTAGGTTTAGTTTTCAGGGTTAGGGGTTAGGATGAGGGTTATGGTTAGGATTTGGGTTATGGTTAGAGTCAGGGTTAGGGTTAGGGTTAGGGTTAGGGTTAGGGTTTGCCTGTGTTAGGGTTAGGGTTTGGGTTTGGGTTAGGGTTAGTGTTAGGGTTAGGGTTTCGGTTAGGGTTAGGTTTAGGTTTAGGGTTTGGGTTATGGTCAGGGTAAGGGTTATGGTTAGGGTTAGTGATAGATTTAGGTTTTGGGTTAGGTTGGGGTCAGGGTTATGGTTACGGTTAGGGTTTGGGTTAGGGTTAGGGTTAGGGTTAGGGTTAGGATTAGGTTTAGGGTTAGGGTTAGGTTTTGGGTTAAGGTTAGGGTTAGGTGTAGGGTTAGGGTTTGGGTTAAAGTTATGGTTAGGGTTTGGTTTAGGTTTAGGGTTATGGTTAGTTTTGGGCTTTTGGGTTAGTGTGTGGGCTTGGGATAGGTTTGGGTTAGGGTTAGGGTTACATTTATGTTTAGGGTTAGGGTTACGGTTAGGGTTAGTTTTCATTGTTAGGGGTTAGGAGTTAGGATTAGGGTTAGCATTAGGGTTTGGGCTATGGTTAGGGTTAGAGTTCGGGTTAGGGTTAGGGTTAGGGTTAGGGTTAGGGTTAGGGTTTGCCTGTGTTAGGGTTAGGGTTTGGGTTTGGGTTAGGGTTAGTGTTACAGTTAGTGTTTGGTTTAGGGTTAAGGTTATGGTTAAAGTTATGGTTAGGGTTTGGTTTAGGGTTAGTGTTAGGGTTAGTGTTAGTCTTTGGTGACCGTGAGGGCTTGGGATAGGGTTTGGGTTAGGGTTAGGGTTACATTTAGGTTTAGGGTTAGGGTTAGGGTTAGGGTTAGGTTTAGGGCTAGGGTTAGTTTTCAGGGTTAGGTGTTAGGAGTTAGGATTAAGGTTAGGGTTAGGGTTTGGGTTATGGTTAGGGTCAGGGTTAGGTTCAGGGTTAGGGTTAGGATTTGCCTGTGTTAGGGTTAGTGTTTGGGTTTCAGTTAGGGTTAGTGTTAGGGTTAGGGTTTGGGTTAGGGTTAGGTTTAGGGTTAGGGTTGGGGTTATGGTTAGAGTAAGGGTTATGGTTAGGGTTAGTGATAGATTTAGGTTTTGGGTTAGGTTGGGGTCAGTTTTATGGTTAGGGTTAGGGTTTGGGTTAGGGTTAGGGTTAGGGTTTGAGTTTGGGTTAGGATTTGGGTTAGGGTTAGGGTTAGGGTTTGGGTTAAGGTTAGGGTTAGGGGTAGGGTTAGGGTTAGGATTTGAGTTTGG
>CM069550.1:51987500-51990000 GCA_035773235.1 Eospalax fontanierii | reverse complement strand
TTAGGGTTTGGTTTAGGGTTAGGGTTAGTGTTAGGCTTTGGGTTAGCATGTGGGCTTGGGATAGGGTTTGGGTTAGGGTTAGGGTTACATTTATGTTTAGGGTTAGGGTTACGGTTAGGGTTAGTTTTCAGGGATAGGGGTTAGGAGTTAGGATTAGGGTTAGCGTTAGGGTTTGGGTTATGGTTAGGGTTAGTGTTAGGGTTAGGGTTAGGGTTAGGTTTAGGTTTAGGGTTTGCCTCTGGTAGGCTTAGGGTATGGGTTAGGGTTAGGGTTAGGGTTTGGGTTAGGGTAATGGTAAGGGTTATGGTTAGGGTTAGTGATAGATTTAGGGTTTGGTTAGGTTGGGGTCAGGATTATGGTTAGGGTTAGTGTTTGGGTTAGGTTTAGGGTTAGGGTTAGGATTAGGCTTAGGGTTAGAGTTAGCTTTTGGGTTAGGGTTAGGGTTAAGGTTTGTGTTAGGGTTAGGGTTATGGTTAGGGTTTGGGTTTTGATTAGGGTTAGGGTTAGGGTTAAAGTTAGGATTAGAGTTTGGATTAGGCTTATGTTTAGGGTTAGGGTTTCACTTAGGGTCAGGGTTAGGGGTAGGGTTTGGGTTAGGGTTAGGGTTAGGGTTAGGTTGAGTGTTAGGTTTAGGGTTAGGGTTAGGGTTAGGGTTAGGGTTTGGTTTAGGGTTAGGGTTAGAATTAGGGTTAGGGTTAGGGTTTGGGTTTGGGTTAGGTTTAGGGTTAGGGTTAGGGTTAGGATTTGGGTTTGGGTAAGGGTTAGGGTTAGGGTTAGGATTAGGGTTAGGGTTTGCCTGTGTTAGGGTTAGGGTTTTGGTTAGTGTTAGGGTTAGGGTTAGGGTTTGGGTTCGGGTTCGGGTAAGGGTTATGGTTAGGGTTAGTGATAGATTTAGGGTTTGGTTAGGTTGGGGTCAGGATTATGGTTTTGGTTAGTGTTTGGGTTAGGTTTAGGGTTAGGGTTAGGATTAGGCTTGGGTTAGAGTTAGCTTTTGGGTTAGGGTTAGGGTTAGTTTTAGGGATTGGGTTAGGGTTAGGGTTATGGTTAGGGTTTGGGTTTAATTAGGGTTAGGGTTAGGGTTAAAGTTAGGATTAGAGTTTGGATTAGGCTTAGGTTTAGGGTTAGGGTTACACTTAGGGTTAGGGTTAGGGGTAGGGTTTCGGTTAGGGTTAGGGTTAGGGTTAGGTTCAGTGTTAGGGTTAGGGTTAGGGTTAGGGTTCGGGTTAGGGTTAGGGTTTGGTTTAGGGTTAGGGTTAGAATTAGGGTTAGGGTTAGGGTTTGGGTTTGGGTTAGGGTTAGGTTTAGGGTTAGGGTTAGGATTTGGGTTTGGGTAAGGGTTAGGGTTAGGGTTAGGATTAGATTTAGGGTTAGGCTTTGGGTTTGTGTTAGGGTTATGGTTATGGTTAGGGTTTGGGTTTGGGTTAGGGTTAGGGTTAGGGTTAACGTTATGGTTAGGTTTTAGGGTTAGGGTTAGGGATAGTATTAGGGTTAGGCTCTGGATTAGCTTGTGGGCTTGTGTTAGGGTTTGGTTTAGGGTTAGGGTTACATTTAGGGTTAGGGTTAGGGTTTGGGTTAGGATTAGGGTTAGGTTTAGGGTTAGGGTTAGGATTAGATTTAGGGTTAGGGTTTGGGTTAGGGTTAGGGTTACATTTAGGGTTACAGTTAGTGTTTGGGTTTGGGTTACGGTAAGAGTTACGGTTAGGGTTAGGTTTAGGATTAGGTTTAGGATTAGGGTTAGGGTTTGGGTTTGTGTTAGGGTTATGGTTAGGGTTTGGTTTAGGGTTAGTTTTAGGGTAAGTGTTAGGCTTTGGTGAGCGTGAGGGCTTGGGATAGGGTTTGGTTTAGGGTTAGGGTTACATTTAGGTTTAGGGTTAGGGTTAGGATTAGGGTTAGGTTTACGCTTAGGTTTAGTTTTCAGGGTTAGGGGTTAGGATTAGGGTTATGGTTAGGGTTTGGCTTATGGTTAGGGTCAGGGTTAGGGTTAGGGTTAGGGTTAGACTTTGCCTGTGTTAGGGTTAGGGTTTGGGTTTGGGTTAGGATTAGTGTTAGTGTTAGCGTTTGGGTTAGGTTTAGGTTTAGAGTTAGGGTTTGGGTTTTGGTTAGGGTAAGGGTTATGGTTAGGGTTAGTCATAGATTTAGGGTTTGGGTTAGGTTGGGGTCAGGGTTATGGTTAGGGTTAGGGTTTGAGTTAGGTTTAGGGTTAGGATTAGGTTTAGGGTTAGGGTTAGGGTTTGGGTTAAGGTTAGGGTTAGGTGTAGGGTTAGGGTTTGGGTTAAAGTTATGGTTAGAGTTTGGTTTAGGTTTAGGGTTAGGGTTAGTTTTGGGCTTTGGGTTAGTGTGTGGGCTTTGATAGGTTTGGGTTAGTGTTAGGGTTACATTTATGTTTAGGGTTAGGGTTACGGTTAGGGTTAGTTTTCATTGTTAGGGGTTAGGAGTTAGGATTAGGGTTAGCGTTAGGGTTTGGGCTATGGTTAGGGTTAGAGTTCGGGTTAGGGTTAGG
>CM069550.1:51982500-51985000 GCA_035773235.1 Eospalax fontanierii | reverse complement strand
GGGTTTGGGTTAGGGTTAGTTTTACATTTATGTTTAGGGTTAGGGTTACGGTTAGGGTTAGTTTTCAGGGTTAGGGGTTAGGAGTTAGGATTAGGGTTAGCGTTAGGGTTTGGGTTATGGTTAGGGTTAGAGTTAGGGTTAGGGTTAGGGTTAGGTTTAGGGTTTGCCTGTGTTAGGGTTAGGGTTTGGGTTAGTGTTAGAGTTAGGGTAAGGGTTTGGGTTGGGGTAAGGGTAAGGGTTATGGTTAGGGTAATTGATAGATTTAGGTTTTGGTTAGGTTGGGGTCAGGATTATGGTTAGGGTTAGTGTTTGGGTTACGTTTAGGGTTAGGGTTAGGATTAGGCTTAGGGTTAGAGTTAGCTTTTGGGTTAGGGTTAGGGTTAGGGATTGGGTTAGGGTTAGGGTTATGGTTAGGGTTTGGGTTTTGATTAGGGTTAGGGTTAGGGTTAAAGTTAGGATTAGAGTTTGGATTAGGCTTAGGTTTAGGTTTAGGGTTACACTTAGGGTTAGGGTTAAGGGTAGGGTTTGGGTTACGGTTAGGGTTAGGGTTAGGTTCAGTGTTAGGTTTAGGGTTAGGGTTAGGGTTAGGGTTTGGTTTAGGGTTAGGGTTAGAATTAGGGTTAGGGTTAGGGTTTGGGTTTGGGTTAGGCTTAGGGTTAGGGTTAGGGTTAGGTTTAGGGTTAGGCTTTGGGTTTGGGTTAGGCTTACGGTTATGGTTAGGGTTTGGGTTTGGGTTAGGGTTAGGGTTAGGGTTAAAGTTATGGTCAGGGTCTGGGGCTAGGGTTAGGGTTAGTATTAGGGTTAGGCTTTGGACTAGCGTGCGGGCTTGGGTTAGGGTTTGGGTTAGGGTTAGGGTTACATTTAGGGTTAGGGTTAGGGTTAGGTTTTGGGTTAGGATTAGGGTTAATGTTAGGGTTCAGTTTAGGGTTAGGTTTTGGGTTAGGGTTAGGGTTACTGTTAGGTTTAGGTTTAGGGTTTGGGTTTCCATTAGGTTTAGGGTTTGGGTTAGGGTTAGGGTTACATTTAGGGTTAGAGTTAGGATTAGGGTTTGCGTTAGGGTTAAGGTTATTGTTAGGGTTAGGATTAATGTTAGGTTTAGGGTTCGGGTTAGGGTTAGTGTTTGGTTTATGGTTAGGGTTAGAATTAGGGTTAGAGTTAGGGGAAGGGTTTGGGTTAGGGTTAGGGTTATGGTTAGGTTCAGTGTTAGGGTTAGGGTTAGGGTTAGGGTTAGGGTTAGGTTTAGGGTTTGGTTTAGGGTTAGGGTTAGAATTAGGGTTAGGGTTAGGGTTTGGGTTTGGGTTAGGCTTAGAGTTAGGGTTAGGGTTAGGATTTGGGTTTGGGTAAGGGTTAGGGTTAGGGTTAGGATTAGGGTTAGGGTTTGCCTGTGTTAGGGTTAGGGTTTGGGTTAGTGTTAGGGTTAGGGTTAGGGTTTGGGTTCGGGTAAGGTTAAGGGTTATGGATAGGGTTAGTGATAGATTTAGGGTTTGGTTAGGTTGGGGTCAGGATTATGGTTTTGGTTAGTGTTTGGGTTAGGTTTAGGGTTAGGGTTAGGATTAGGCTTGGGTTAGATTTAGCTTTTGGGTTAGGGTTAGGGTTAGTTTTAGGGATTGGGTTAGGGTGAGGGTTATGGTTAGGGTTTGGGTTTTGATTAGGGTTAGGGTTAGGGTTAAAGTTAGGATTAGAGTTTGGATTAGGTTTAGGTTTAGGTTTAAGGTTACACTTAGGGTTAGGGTTAGGGGTAGGGTTTGGGTTAGGGTTAGGGTTAGGGTTAGGTTCAGTGTTAGGTTTAGGGTTAGGATTAGGGTTAGGGTTAGGGTTTGGTTTAGGGTTAGGGTTAGAATTAGAGTTAGGGTTAGGGTTTGGGTTTGGGTTAGGCTTAGGGTTAGGGTTAGGGTTAGGTTTAGGGTTAGGCTTTGGGTTTGGGTTAGGCTTACGGTTATGGTTAGGGTTTGGGTTTGGGTTAGGGTTAGGGTTAGGGTTAAAGTTATGGTTAGGGTTTGGGGTTAGGGTTAGGGTTAGTATTAGGGTTAGGCTTTGGATTAGCGTGCGGGCTTTGGTTAGGGTTTGGGTTAGGGTTAGGGTTACATTTAGGGTTAGGGTTAGGGTTAGGGTTTGGGTTAGGGTTAGGGTTAGTGTTAGGGTTCGGTTTAGGGTTAGGTTTTGGGTTAGGGTTAGGGTTACTGTTAGGTTTAGGTTTAGGGTTAGGCTTTCCATTAGGTTTAGCTTTTCGGTTAGGGTTAGGGTTACATTTAGGGTTAGAGTTAGGATTAGGGTTTGCGTTAGGGTTAGCGTTATTGTTAGGGTTAGGATTAATGTTAGGTTTAGGGTTCGGGTTAGGGTTAGTGTTTGGTTTAGGGTTAGGGTTAGAATTAGGGTTAGAGTTAGGGGTAGGGTTTGGGTTAGGGTTAGGGTTAGGGTTAGGTTCAGTGTTAGGGTTAGGGTTAGGGTTAGGGTTAGGGTTTGGTTTAGGGTTAGGGTTAGAATTAGGGTTAGGGTTAGG
>CM069550.1:51967500-51972500 GCA_035773235.1 Eospalax fontanierii | reverse complement strand
TAGGGTTAGGGTTACATTTAGGGTTAGGGTTAGGGTTTGGGTTAGGGTTAGGGTTAGGGTTAGGGTTAGGGTTAGATTTAGGGTTAGGCTTTGGGTTAGGTTTAGGGTTATATTTAGGGTTACAGTTAGTGTTTGGGTTTGGGTTACGGTAAGAGTTAGGGTTAGGGTTAGGTTTAGGATTAGGGTTAGGTTTAGGGTTAGGGTTTGGGTTTGTGTTAGGGTTATGGTTAGGGTTTGGTTTAGGGTTAGTGTTAGGGTAAGTGTTAGGCTTTGGTGAGCGTGAGGGCTTGGGATAGGGTTTGGTTTAGGGTTAGGGTTACATTTAGGTTTACGGTTAGGGTTAGGATTAGGGTAAGTTTTACGCTTAGGGTTAGTTTTCAGGGTTAGGGGTTAGGATTAGGGTTATGGTTAGGGTTTGGGTTATGGTTAGGGTCAGGGTTAGTGTTAGGGTTAGGGTTAGGGTTTGCCTGTGTTAGGGTTAGGGTTTGGGTTTGGGTTAGGGTTAGTGTTAGGGTTAGGGTTTGGGTTAGGTTTAGGTTTAGGGTTAGGTTTTGGGTTATGGTTAGGGTAAGGGTTATGGTTAGGGTTAGTGATAGATTTAGGGTTTGGGTTAGGTTGGGGTCAGGGTTATGGTTAGGGTTAGGGTTTGGGTTAGGGTTAGGGTTAGGGTTAGGATTAGGTTTAGGGTTAGGGTTAGGGTTTGGGTTAAGGTTAGGGTTAGGTGTAGGGTTAGGGTTTGGGTTAAAGTTATGGTTAGGGTTTGGTTTAGGTTAAGGGTTAGGGTTAGTTTTGGGCTTTGGGTTAGTGTGTGGGCTTGGGATAGGTTTGGGTTAGGGTTAGGGTTACATTTATGTTTAGGGTTAGGGTTACGGTTAGGGTTAGTTTTCATTGTTAGGGGTTAAGAGTTAGGATTAGGGTTAGCGTTTGGGTTTGGGCTATGGTTAGGGTTAGAGTTCGGGTTAGGGTTAGGGTTAGGGTTAGGGTTTGCCTGTGTTAGGGTTAGGGTTTGAGTTTGGGTTAGGGTTAGTGTTACGGTTAGTGTTTGGTTTAGGGTTAAGGTTATGGTTAAAGTTATGGTTAGGGTTTGGTTTAGGGTTAGTGTTAGGTTTAGTGTTAGTCTTTGGTGACCGTGAGGGTTGGGATAGGGTTTGGGTGAGGGTTAGGGTTACATTTAGGTTTAGGGTTAGGGTTAGGGTTAGGGTTAGGTTTAGGGCTAGGATTAGTTTTCAGCGTTAGGTGTTAGGAGTTAGGATTAGGGTTAGGGTTAGGGTTTGGGTTATGGTTAGGGTCAGGGTTAGGTTTAGGGTTAGGGTAAGGATTTGCCTGTGTTAGGATAAGGTTTTGGGTTTCGGTTAGGGTTAGTGTTATGGTTAGTGTTTGGGTTAGGGTTAGGTTTAGGGTTAGGGTTTGGGTTATGGTTAGGGTAAGGGTTATGGTTAGGGTTAGTGATAGATTTAGGTTTTGGGTTAGGTTGGGGTCAGTTTATGGTTAGGGTTAGGGTTTGGGTTAGGGTTAGGGTTAGGGTTAGGTTTTGAGTTTGGGTTAGGATTTGGGTTAGGGTTAGGGTTAGGGTTTGGGTTAAGTTTAGGGTTAGGGGTAGGGTTAGGGTTAGGATTTGAGTTTGGGTTAGGGTTTGGGTTAGGGTTAGGGTTACGGTTTGGGTTAAGGTTAGGGTTAGGGGTAGGGTTATGGTTTGGGTTAGGTTTAGGGTTAGGGTTAGTGTTTGGGTTAGGGTTTGGGTGAGGATTGCATTTAGGTTTATGGTTAGTGTTAGGGTTTGGGTAAGGTTAGGGTTAGGGTTAGTGTTAGGATTAGGGTTAGGTTTAGGGTTAGGGTTAGGGTTAGGTTTTGGGTTAGGGTTAGGGTTAGAATTAGGGTTAGGTTTAGGTTTTGGGTTTGGGTTACGGTAAGGGTTATGGTTAGGGTGAGGTTTAGGGTTAGGGTTTGGGTTTGGATTTGGGTTAGGTTTAGGGTTAGGGTTTGGGTTTGGGTTAGGGTTAGAGTTAGGGATAGGGTTAGGGTTTGCGTTTGGTTTAGGGTTAGGGTTTGGTTTGGGTTAGGGTTAGGGTTTGGGTTAAGGTTAGGTTTAGGGTTAGTATTAGGTTTCGGGTTATGGTTAGGCTTTGGATTAGCGTGTGTGCTTGAGTTAGGTTTTGGGTTAGGGTTAGGGTTACATTTAGGGTTAGGGTTAGGGTTAGTGTTTGGGTTAGGGTTAGGGTTAGGGTTAGGGTTCGGTTTAGGGTTAGGTTTTGGATTAGAGTTAGGGTTACTGTTAGGTTTAGGTTTAGGGTTAGGGTTTCCGTTAGGTTTAGGGTTTGCGTTAGGGTTAGGTTTACATTTACGGTTAGAGTTAGGATTAGGGTTTGCGTTAGGGTTAGGGTTATTGTTAGGGTTAGTATTAATGTTAGATTTAGGGTTCGGGTTAGGGTTAGTGTTTGGTTTAGGGTTAGAGTTAGCTTTTGGGTTAGGGTTAGGGTTAGGGATTGGGTTAGGGTTAGGGTTATGGTTAGGGTTTGGGTTTTGATTAGGGTTAGGGTTAGGGTTAAAGTTAGGATTAGAATTTGGATTAGGCTTAGGTTTAGGTTTAGGGTTACACTTAGGGTTAGGGTTAGGGGTAGGGTTTGGGTTAGGGTTAGGGTTAGGGTTAGGTTCAGTGTTAGGTTTAGGGTTAGGGTTAGGGTTAGGGTTAGGGTTTGGTTTAGGGTTAGGGTTAGAATTAGGGTTAGGGTTAGGGTTTGGGTTTGGGTTAGGCTTAGGGTTAGGGTTAGGGTTAGGTTTAAGGTTAGGCTTTGGGTTTGGGTTAGGCTTACGGTTATGGTTAGGGTTTGGGTTTGGGTTAGGGTTAGGGTTAGGGTTAAAGTTATGTTTAGGGTTTGGGGTTAGGGTTAGGGTTAGTATTAGGGTTAGGCTTTGGATTAGCGTGCGGGCTTGGGTTAGGGTTTGGGTTAGGGTTAGGGTTACATTTAGGGTTAGGGTTAGGGTTAGGGTTTGGGTTAGGGTTAGGGTTAGTGTTAGGGTTCGGTTTAGGGTTAAGTTTTGGGTTAGGGTTAGGGTTACTGTTAGGTTTAGGTTTAGGGTTAGGGTTTCCATTAGGTTTAGGGTTTGGGTTAGGGTTAGGGTTACATTTAGGGTTAGAGTTAGGATTAGGGTTTGCGTTAGGGTTAGGGTTATTGTTAGGGTTAGGATTAATGTTAGGTTTAGGGTTCGGGTTAGGGTTAGTGTTTGGTTTAGGGTTAGGGTTAGAATTAGGGTTAGAGTTAGGGGTAGTGTTTGGGTTAGGGTTAGGGTTAGGGTTAGGTTCAGTGTTAGGGTTAGGGTTAGGGTTAGGGTTAGGGTTAGGGTTAGGGTTAGGTTTGGTTTAGGGTTAGGGTTAGAATTAGGGTTAGGGTTAGGGTTTGGTTTTGGGTTAGGGTTAGGGTTAGGGTTAGGGTTAGGATTTGGGTTTGGGTAAGGGTTAGGGTTAGGGTTAGGATTAGGGTTAGGGTTTGCCTGTGTTAGGGTTAGGGTTTGGGTTAGTGTTAGGGTTAGGGTTTGAGTTTGGGTTAGGATTTGGTTTAGGGTTAGGGTTAGGGTTTGGGTTAAGGTTAGGGTTAGGGGTAGGGTTAGGGTTAGGATTTGAGTTTGGGTTAGGGTTTGGGTTAGGGTTAGGGTTACGGTTTGGGTTAAGGTTAGGGTTAGGGGTAGGGTTAGGGTTTGGGTTAGGGTTAGGGTTAGGGTTAGTGTTTGGCTTAGGGTTTGGGTGAGGGTTACATTTAGGTTTATGGTTAGGGTTAGGGTTTGGGTAAGGTTAGGGTTAGGGTTAGTGTTAGGATTAGGGTTAGGTTTAGGGTTAGGGTTAGGGTTAGGTTTTGGTTTAGGGTTAGGGTTAGAATTAGGGTTAGGTTTATGTTTTGGGTTTGGGTTAGGGTAAGGGTTATGGTTAGGGTTAGGTTTAGGTTTAGGGTTTGGGTTTGGATTTGGGTTAGGTTTAGGGTTAGGGTTTGGGTTTGGGTTAGGGTTAGAGTTAGGGATAGGGTTAGGGTTTGTGTTTGGTTTAGTGTTAGGGTTGGGGTTTGGGTTAGGTGTAGGGTTTGGGTTAAGGTTAGATTTAGGGTTAGTGTTAGGTTTCGGGTTATGGTTAGGCTTTGGATTAGCGTGTGTGCTTGGGTTAGGTTTTGGGTTAGGGTTAGGGTTACATTTAGGGTTAGGGTTAGGGTTAGTGTTTGGGTTAGGGTTAGGGTTAGGGTTAGGGTTCGGTTTAGGGTTAGGTTTTGGATTAGAGTTAGGGTTACTGTTAGGTTTAGGTTTAGGGTTAGGGTTTCCGTTAGGTTTAGGGTTTGGGTTAGGGTTAGGTTTACATTTACGGTTAGAGTTAGGATTAGGGTTTGCGTTAGGGTTAGGGTTATTGTTAGGGTTAGGATTAATGTTAGGTTTAGGGTTCGGGTTAGGGTTAGTGTTTGGTTTAGGGTTAGAGTTAGGTTTTGGGTTAGGGTTAGGGATTGGGTTAGGGTTAGGGTTATGGTTAGGGTTTGGGTTTTGATTAGGGTTAGGGTTAGGGTTAAAGTTAGGATTAGAGTTTGGATTAGGCTTAGGTTTAGGTTTAGGGTTACATTTAGGGTTAGGGTTAGGGGTAGGGTTTGGGTTAGGGTTAGGGTTAGGGTTAGGTTCAGTGTTAGGTTTAGGTTTAGGGTTAGGGTTAGGGTTAGGGTTTGGTTTAGGGTTAGGGTTAGAAGTAGGGTTAGGGTTAGGGTTTGGCTTTGGGTTAGGCTTAGGGTTAGGGTTAGGGTTTGGGTTTGGGTTAGGGTTAGGGTTAGGGTTAAAGTTATGGTTAGGGTTTGGGGTTAGGGTTAGGGTTAGTGTTGGGGTTAGGCTTTGGATTAGCGTGCCGGCGTGGGTTAGGGTTTGGGTTAGGGTTAGGGTTAGGGTTATATTTAGGGTTAGGGTTAGGGTTATGGTTTGGGTTAGGGTTAGGGTTAGTGTTAGGGTTCGGTTTAGGGTTAGGTTTTGGGTTAGGGTTAGGG
>CM069550.1:51960000-51962500 GCA_035773235.1 Eospalax fontanierii | reverse complement strand
AGGGTTAGGGTTAGTGTTTGGGTTAGGGTTTGGGTGAGGGTTACATTTAGGTTTAGGGTTAGGGTTAGGGTTTGGTTAAGGTTATGGTTAGGGTTAGTGTTAGGATTAGGGTTAGGTTTAGGTTTAGGGTTAGGGTTAGGTTTTGGGTTAGGGTTACGGTTAGGGTTAGAGTTAGGTTTTAGATTAGGGTTAGGGTTAGGGTTAGGGTTAGGGATAGGGTTATGGTTAGGGTTAGGGTTAGGGTTTGGGTTCGGGTTTGGGTGAGGGTTACATTTAGGTTTAGGGTTAGGGTTTGGGTAAGTTTATGGTTAGGGTTAGTGTTAGGATTAGGGTTAGGTTTAGGTTTAGGGTTAGGGTTAAGTTTTGGGTAACGGTTAGGGTTATGGTTAGGGTTAGGGTTAGGGTTAGGGTTAGGGATCGGGTTAGGGTTTGGGTTTGGTTTAGGGTTAGGGTTTGGGTTTGGGTTAGGGTTAGGGTTAGCATTAGCGTTTGGGTTTGGGTTAGGGTTAGGGTTAGGATTAGGGTTAGGGTTTGCCTGTGTTAGGGTTAGGGTTTGGGTTAGTGTTAGGGTTAGGGTTAGGGTTTGGGTTCGGGTAAGGGTAAGGGTTATGGTTAGGGTTAGTGATAGATTTAGGGTTTGGTTAGGTTGGGGTCAGGATTATGGTTTTGGTTAGTGTTTGGGTTATTTTTAGGGTTAGGGTTAGGATTAGGCTTGGGTTAGAGTTAGCTTTTGGGTTAGGGTTAGGGTTAGTTTTAGGGATTGGGTTAGGGTTAGGGTTATGGTTAGGGTTTGGGTTTTGAATAGGGTTAGGGTTAGGGTTAAAGTTAGGATTAGAGTTTGGATTAGGCTTAGGTTTAGGGTTAGGTTTACACTTAGAGTTAGGGTTAGGGGTAGGGTTTCGGTTAGGGTTAGGGTTAGGGTTAGGTTCAGTGTTAGGGTTAGGGTTAGGGTTAGGGTTAGGGTTAGGGTTTGGTTTAGGGTTAGGGTTAGAATTAGGGTTAGGTTTAGGGTTTGGGTTTGGGTTAGGGTTAGGTTTAGGGTTAGGGTTAGGATTTGGGTTTGGGTAAGGGTTAGGGTTAGGGTTAGGATTAGATTTAGGGTTAGGCTTTGGGTTTGGGTTAGGGTTATGGTTATGGTTAAGGTTTGGGTTTGGGTTAGGGTTAGGGTTAGGGTTAAAGTTATGGTTAGGGTTTGGGGTTAGGGTTAGGGTTAGTATTAGGGTTAGGCTTTGGATTAGCTTGTGGGCTTGCGTTAGGGTTTTGTTTATGGTTAGGGTTACATTTAGGGTTAGGGTTAGGGTTTGGATTAGGGTTAGGGTTAGGGTTAGGGTTAGGGTTAGGGTTTGGGTTAGGGTTAGGGTTACATTTAGGGTTACAGTTAGTGTTTGGGTTTGGGTTACGGTAAGAGTTAGGGTTAGGGTTAGGTTTAGGATTAGGGTTAGGTTTAGGGTTAGGGTTTGTGTTTGTGTTAGGGTTATGGTTAGGGTTTGGTTTAGGGATAGTGTTAGGGTAAGTGTTAGGCTTTGGTGAGCGTGAGGGCTTGGGATAGGATTTGGTTTAGGGTTAGGGTTACATTTAGGTTTAGGGTTAGGTTTAGGATTAGGGTTAGGTTTACGCTTAGGGTTAGTTTTCAGGGTTAGGGGTTAGGATTAGGGTTATGGTTAGGGTTTGGGTTATGGTTAGGGTCAGGGTTAGCGTTAGGGTTAGGGTTAGGGTTTGCCTGTGTTAGGGTTGGGTTTGGGTTTGGGTTAGGGTTAGTGTTATTGTTAGGGTTTGGGTTAGGGTTAGGTTTAGGGTTAGGGTTTGGGTTATGGTTAGGGTAAGGGTTATGGTTAGGGTTAGTGATAGATTTAGGGTTTGGGTTAGGTTGGGGTCAGGGATATGGTTAGGGTTAGGGTTTGGGTTAGGGTTAGGGTTAGGGTTAGGATTAGGATTAGGTTTAGGGTTAGGGTTAGGGTTTGGGTTAAGGTTCGGGTTAGGTGTAGGGTTAGGGTTTGGGTTAAAGTTATGGTTAGGGTTTGGTTTAGGTTTAGGGTTAGGGTTAGTTTTGGGCTTTGCGTTAGTGTGTGGGCTTGGGATAGGTTTGGGTTAGGGTTAGGGTTACATTTATGTTTAGGCTTAGGGTTACGGTTAGGGTTAGTTTTCATTGTTAGGGGTTAGGAGTTAGGATTAGGGTTAGCGTTAGGGTTTGGGCTATGGTTAGGGTTAGAGTTCGGGTTAGGGTTAGGGTTAGGGTTTGCCTGTGTTAGGGTTAGGGTTTGGGTTTGGGTTAGGGTTAGTGTTACGGTTAGTGTTTGGTTTAGGGTTAAGTTTATGGTTAAAGTTAAGGTTAGGGTTTGGTTTAGGGTTAGTGTTAGGGTTAGTGTTAGTCTTTGGTGACCGTGAGGGCTTGGGATAGGGTTTGGGTTAGGGTTAGGGTTACATTTAGGTTTAGGGTGAGGGTTAGGGTTAGGTTTAGGGCTAGGGTTAGTTTTCAGGGTTAGGTGTTAGGAGTTAGGAT
>CM069550.1:51952500-51955000 GCA_035773235.1 Eospalax fontanierii | reverse complement strand
TTAGGGTTAGGGTTAGGGTTTGGTTTAGGGTTAGGGTTAGAATTAGGGTTAGGTTTAGGGTTTGGGTTTGGGTTAGGGTTAGGTTTAGGGTTAGGGTTAGGATTTGGGTTTGGGTAAGGGTTAGGGTTAGGGTTAGGATTAGATTTAGGGTTAGGCTTTGGGTTTGGGTTAGGGTTATGGTTATGGTTAAGGTTTGGGTTTGGGTTAGGGTTAGGGTTAGGGTTAAAGTTATGGTTAGGGTTTGGGGTTAGGGTTAGGGTTAGTATTAGGGTTAGGCTTTGGATTTGCTTGTGGGCTTGCGTTAGGGTTTTGTTTATGGTTAGGGTTACATTTAGGGTTAGGGTTAGGGTTTGGATTAGGGTTAGGGTTAGGGTTAGGGTTAGGGTTAGGGTTTGGGTTAGGGTTAGGGTTACATTTAGGGTTACAGTTAGTGTTTGGGTTTGGGTTACGGTAAGAGTTAGGGTTAGGGTTAGGTTTAGGATTAGGGTTAGGTTTAGGGTTAGGGTTTGTGTTTGTGTTAGGGTTATGGTTAGGGTTTGGTTTAGGGATAGTGTTAGGGTAAGTGTTAGGCTTTGGTGAGCGTGAGGGCTTGGGATAGGATTTGGTTTAGGGTTAGGGTTACATTTAGGTTTAGGGTTAGGTTTAGGATTAGGGTTAGGTTTACGCTTAGGGTTAGTTTTCAGGGTTAGGGGTTAGGATTAGGGTTATGGTTAGGGTTTGGGTTATGGTTAGGGTCAGGGTTAGCGTTAGGGTTAGGGTTAGGGTTTGCCTGTGTTAGGGTTGGGTTTGGGTTTGGGTTAGGGTTAGTGTTATTGTTAGGGTTTGGGTTAGGGTTAGGTTTAGGGTTAGGGTTTGGGTTATGGTTAGGGTAAGGGTTATGGTTAGGGTTAGTGATAGATTTAGGGTTTGGGTTAGGTTGGGGTCAGGGATATGGTTAGGGTTAGGGTTTGGGTTAGGGTTAGGGTTAGGGTTAGGATTAGGATTAGGTTTAGGGTTAGGGTTAGGGTTTGGGTTAAGGTTCGGGTTAGGTGTAGGGTTAGGGTTTGGGTTAAAGTTATGGTTAGGGTTTGGTTTAGGTTTAGGGTTAGGGTTAGTTTTGGGCTTTGCGTTAGTGTGTGGGCTTGGGATAGGTTTGGGTTAGGGTTAGGGTTACATTTATGTTTAGGCTTAGGGTTACGGTTAGGGTTAGTTTTCATTGTTAGGGGTTAGGAGTTAGGATTAGGGTTAGCGTTAGGGTTTGGGCTATGGTTAGGGTTAGAGTTCGGGTTAGGGTTAGGGTTAGGGTTTGCCTGTGTTAGGGTTAGGGTTTGGGTTTGGGTTAGGGTTAGTGTTACGGTTAGTGTTTGGTTTAGGGTTAAGTTTATGGTTAAAGTTAAGGTTAGGGTTTGGTTTAGGGTTAGTGTTAGGGTTAGTGTTAGTCTTTGGTGACCGTGAGGGCTTGGGATAGGGTTTGGGTTAGGGTTAGGGTTACATTTAGGTTTAGGGTGAGGGTTAGGGTTAGGTTTAGGGCTAGGGTTAGTTTTCAGGGTTAGGTGTTAGGAGTTAGGATTAGGGTTAGGGTTAGGGTTAGGGTCAGGGTTAGGTTTAGGGTTAGGGTTAAGATTGGCCTGTGTTAGGGTTAGGGTTTGGGTTTCGGTTAGGGTTAGTGTTAGGTTTAGGGTTTGGGTTAGGGTTAGGTTTAGGTTTTGGTTTTGGGTTAGGGTAAGGGTTATGGTTAGGGTTAGTTTTAGGGTTAGGGTTTGGGTTTGGATTTGGGTTAGGTTTAGGGTTAGGGTTTGGGTTTGGGTTAGGGTTAGAGTTAGGGATAGGGTTAGGGTTTGGGTTTGGTTTAGGGTTAGGGTTTGGGTTTGGGTTAGGGTTAGGGTTTGGGTTAAGTTTAGGTTCAGGGTTAGTGTTAGGTTTCGGGTTATGGTTAGGCTTTGGATTAGCGTGTGTGCTTGGGTTAGGTTTTGGGTTAGGGTTAGGGTTACATTTAGGGTTAGGGTTAGGGTTAGTGTTTGGGTTAGGGTTAGGGTTAGGGTTAGGGTTCGGTTTAGGGTTAGGTTGTGGATTAGAGTTAGGGTTACTGTTAGGTTTAGGTTTAGGGTTAGGGTTTCCGTTAGGTTTAGGTTTTGGGTTAGGGTTAGGTTTACATTTAGGGTTAGAGTTAGGATTAGGGTTTGCGTTAGGGTTAGGGTTATTGTTAGGGTTAGGATTAATGTTAGGTTTAGGATTCGGGTTAGGGTTAGTGTTTGGTTTAGGGTTAGGGTTAGAATTAGGGTTAGAGTTAGGGGTAGTGTTTGGGTTAGGGTTAGGGTTAGGGTTAGGTTCAGTGTTAGGGTTAGGGTTAGGGTTAGGGTTAGGGTTAGGTTTGGTTTAGGGTTAGGGTTAGAATTAGGGTTAGGGTTAGGGTTTGGTTTTGGGTTAGGGTTAGGGTTAGGGTTAGTGTTAGGGTTAGGGTTAGGGTTTGGGTTCGGGTAAGGGTAAGGGTTATGGTTAGGGTTAGTGATAGATTTAGGGT
>CM069550.1:51942500-51950000 GCA_035773235.1 Eospalax fontanierii | reverse complement strand
GGGTTTGCCTGTGTTAGGGTTAGGGTTTGGGTTTGGGTTAGGGTTAGTGTTAGGGTTAGGGTTTGGGTTAGGTTTAGGTTTAGGATTAGGGTTTGGGTTATGGTTAGGGTAAGGGTTATGGTTAGGGTTAGTGATAGATTTAGGGTTTGGGTTAGGGTGGGGTCAGGGTTATGGTTAGGGTTAGGGTTTGGCTTAGGGTTAGGGTTAGGGTTAGATTTAGGTTTAGGGTTAGGGTTAGGGTTTGGGTTAAGGTTAGGGTTAGGTGTAGGGTTAGGGATTGGGTTAAAGTTATGGTTAGGGTTTGGTTTAGGTTTAGGGTTAGGGTTAGTTTTGGGCTTTGGGTTAGTGTGTGGGCTTGGGATAGGTTTGGCTTAGGGTTAGGGTTACATTTATGTTTAGGGTTAGGGTTACGGTTAGGGTTAGTTTTCATTATTAGGGGTTAGGAGTTAGGATTAGGGTTAGCGTTAGGGTTTGGGCTATGGTTATGGTTAGAGTTCGGGTTAGGGGTAGGGTTAGGGTTAGGGTTATGGTTTGCCTGTGTTAGGGTTAGGGTTTGAGTTTGGGTTAGGGTTAGTGTTACGGTTAGTGTTTGGTTTAGGGTTAAGGTTATGGTTAAAGTTATGGTTAGGGTTTGGTTTAGGGTTAGTGTTAGGTTTAGTGTTAGTCTTTGGTGACCGTGAGGGCTTGGGATAGGGTTTGGGTGAGGGTTAGGGTTACATTTAGGTTTAGGGTTAGGGTTAGTGTTAGGGTTAGGTTTAGGGCTAGGATTAGTTTTCAGCGTTAGGTGTTAGGAGTTAGGATTAGGGTTAGGGTTAGGGTTTGGGTTATGGTTAGGGTCAGGGTTAGGTTTAGGGTTAGGGTAAGGATTTGCCTGTGTTAGGGTTAGGGTTTGGGTTTCGGTTAGGGTTAGTGTTATGGTTAGTGTTTGGGTTAGGGTTAGGTTTAGGGTTAGGGTTTGGGTTATGGTTAGGGTAAGGGTTATGGTTAGGGTTAGTGATAGATTTAGGTTTTGGGTTAGGTTGGGGTCAGTTTATG
Source organism: Eospalax fontanierii (assembly GCA_035773235.1). Lineage (NCBI taxonomy): Eukaryota > Metazoa > Chordata > Mammalia > Rodentia > Spalacidae > Eospalax > Eospalax fontanierii. The sequence goes on along the minus strand of CM069550.1, from coordinate 51,948,965 downwards.
TTTAGGGTTAGGGTTTGGGTTAGGGTTAGGGTTAGGGTTAGGTTTTGAGTTTGGGTTAGGATTTGGGTTAGGGTTAGGGTTAGGGTTTGGGTTAAGGTTAGGGTTAGGGGTAGGGTTAGGGTTAGGATTTGAGTTTGGGTTAGGGTTTGGGTTAGGGTTAGGGTTACGGTTTGGGTTAAGGTTAGGGTTAGGGGTAGGGTTAGGGTTTGGGTTAGGGTTAGGGTTAGGGTTATTGTTTGGGTTAGGGTTTGGGTGAGGGTTACATTTAGGTTTATGGTTAGTGTTAGGGTTTGGGTAAGGTTAGGGTTAGGGTTAGTGTTAGGATTAGGGTTAGGTTTAGGGTTAGGGTTAGGGTTAGGTTTTGGGTTAGGGTTAGGGTTTGGATTTGGGTTAGGTTTAGGGTTAGGGTTTGGGTTTGGGTTAGGGTTTGGGTGAGGGTTACATTTAGGTTTATGGTTAGTGTTAGGGTTTGGGTAAGGTTAGGGTTAGGGTTAGTGTTAGGATTAGGGTTAGGTTTAGGGTTAGGGTTAGGGTTAGGTTTTGGTTTAGGGTAAGGGTTATGGTTAGGGTGAGGTTTAGGGTTAGAGTTTGGGTTTGGATTTGGGTTAGGTTTAGGGTTAGGGTTTGGGTTTGGGTTAGGGTTAGAGTTAGGGATAGGGTTAGGGTTTGCGTTTGGTTTAGGGTTAGGGTTTGGGTTTGGGTTAGGGTTAGGGTTTGGGTTAAGGTTAGGTTTAGGGTTAGTGTTAGGTTTCGGGTTATGGTTAGGCTTTGGATTAGCGTGTGTGCTTGGTTTAGGTTTTGGGTTAGGGTTAGGGTTACATTTAGGGTTAGGGTAAGGGTTAGTGTTTGGGTTAGGGTTAGGGTTAGGGTTAGGTTTGGGTTTAGGGTTAGGTTTTGGATTAGAGTTAGGGTTACTGTTAGGTTTAGGTTTAGGGTTTGGGTTAGGGTTAGGTTTACATTTACGGTTAGAGTTAGGATTAGGGTTTGAGTTAGGGTTAGGATTATTGCTAGGGTTAGGATTAATGTTAGGTTTAGGGTTCGGGTTACGGTTAGTGTTTGGTTTAGGGTTTGAGTTAGCTTTTGGGTTAGGGTTAGGGTTAGGGATTGGGTTAGGGTTAGGGTTATGGTTAGGGTTTGGGTTTTGATTAGGGTTAGGGTTAGGGTTAAAGTTAGGATTAGAATTTGGATTAGGCTTAGGTTTAGGTTTAGGGTTAGACTTAGGGTTAGGGTTAGGGGTAGGGTTTGGGTTAGGGTTAGGGTTAGGGTTAGGTTCAGTGTTAGGGTTAGGGTTAGGGTTAGGGTTAGGGTTAGGTTTGGTTTAGGGTTAGGGTTAGAATTAGGGTTAGGGTTAGGTTTAGGTTTTGGATTTGGGTTAGGCTAAGTGTTAGGGTTAGGTTTAGGGTTAGGGTTTGCTTTGGGTTAGGGTTAGGGTTAGGGTTAGGGTTTGGGTTTGGGTTAGGGTTAGAGTTAGGGTTTGGGTTCGGGTAAGGGTAAGGGTTATGGTTAGGGGTAGTGATAGATTTAGGGTTTGGTTAGGTTGGGGTCAGGATTATGGTTTTGGTTAGTGTTTGGGTTAGGTTTAGTGTTAGGGTTAGGATTAGGCTTGGGTTAGAGTTAGCTTTTGGGTTAGGGTTAGGGTTAGTTTTAGTGATTGGGTTAGGGTTAGTGTTATGGTTAGGGTTTGGGTTTTGATTAGGGTTAGGGTTAGGGTTAGGGTTAAAGTTAGGATTAGAGTTTGGATTTGGCTTAGGTTTAGGGTTAGGGTTACACTTAGGGTTAGGGTTAGGGGTAGGGTTTCGGTTAGGGTTAGGGTTAGGGTTAGGTTCAGTGTTAGGGTTAGGGTTAGGGTTAGGGTTTGGTTTAGGTTTAGGGTTAGAATTAGGGATAGGGTTAGGGTTTGGGTTTGGGTTAGGGTTAGGTTTAGGGTTAGGTTTAGGATTTGGGTTTGGGTAAGGGTTAGGGTTAGGGTTAGGATTAGATTTAGGATTAGGCTTTGGGTTTGGGTTAGGGTTATGGTTATGTTTAGGGTTTGGGTTTGGTTTAGGGTTAGGGTTAAAGTTATGGTTAGGGTTTGGGGTTAGGGTTAGGGTTAGTATTAGGGTTAGGCTTTGGATTAGCTTGTGGGCTTGCGTTAGGGTTTGGTTTAGGGTTAGGGTTACATTTAGGGTTAGGGTTAGGGTTTGGATTAGGGTTAGGGTTAGGGTTAGGGTTTGGGTTTGTGTTAGGGTTAGGGTTAGGGTTTGGGTGAGGGTTATATTTAGGTTTAGGGTTAGGGTTAGGGTTTGGTTAAGGTTATGGTTAGGGTTAGTGTTAGGATTAGGGTTAGGTTTAGGTTTAGGGTTAGGGTTAGGTTTTGGGTTAGGGTTACGGTTAGGGTTAGAGTTAGGTTTTAGATTAGGGTTAGGGTTAGGGTTAGGGTTAGGGTTAGGGTTATGGTTAGGGTTAGGGTTAGGGTTTGGGTTAGGGTTTGGGTGAGGGTTACATTTAGGTTTAGGGTTAGGGTTTGGGTAAGTTTATGGTTAGGGTTAGTGTTAGGATTAGGGTTAGGGTTAGAAGTAGGGTTAGGGTTAGGGTTAAGTTTTGGGTTACGGTTAGGGTTATGGTTAGGGTTTGGGTTTGGGTTAGCGTAAGGGTTAGGGTAAATTTAGGGTTAGGGTTTGTCTTAGCGTTAGGGTTTGGGTTTGGGTTAGAGTTAGGGTTAGGGTTAAAGTTATGGTTAGGGTTTGGTTTAGGGTTAGGGTTAGGGTTAGTGTTAGGCTTTGGGTTAGCGTGTGGGCTTGGGATATGGTTTGGGTTAGGGTTAGGGTTACATTTATGTTTAGGGTTAGGGTTACGTTTAGGGTTAGTTTTCAGGGTTAGGGGTTATGAGTTAGGATTAGGGTTAGCGTTAGGGTTTGGGTTATGGTTAGGGTTAGAGTTAGGGTTAGGGTTAGGGTTAGGTTTAGGGTTTGCCTGTGTTAGGGTTAGGGTTTGGGTTAGTGTTAGAGTTAGGGTTAGGGTTTGGGTTCGGGTAAGGGTAAGGGTTATGGTTAGGGTTAGTGATAGATTTAGGGTTTGGTTAGGTTGGGGTCAGGATTATGGTTAGGGTTAGTGTTTGGGTTAGGTTTAGGGTTAGGGTTAGGATTAGGCTTAGGGTTTGAGTTAGCTTTTGGGTTAGGGTTAGGGTTAGGGATTGGGTTAGGGTTAGGGTTATGGTTAGGGTTTGGGTTTTGATTAGGGTTAGGGTTAGGGTTAAATTTAGGATTAGAATTTGGATTAGGCTTAGGTTTAGGTTTAGGGTTACACTTAGGGTTAGGGTTAGTGGTAGGGTTTGGGTTAGGGTTAGGGTTAGGGTTAGGTTCAGTGTTAGGTTTAGGGTTAGGGTTAGGGTTAGGGTTAGGGTTTGGTTTAGGGTTAGGGTTAGAATTAGGGTTAGGGTTAGGGTTTGGGTTTGGGTTAGGCTTAGGTTTAGGGTTAGGTTTAGGTTTAGGGTTAGGCTTTGGGTTTGGGTTAGGCTTACGTTTATGGTTAGGGTTTGGGTTTAGGTTAGGGTTAGGGTTAGGGTTAAAGTTATGGTTAGGGTTTGGGGTTAGGGTTAGGGTTAGTATTAGGGTTAGGCTTTGGATTAGCGTGCGGGCTTGGGTTAGGTTTTGGGTTAGGGTTAGGGTTACTGTTAGATTTAGGTTTAGGGTTAGGGTTTCCATTAGGTTTAGGGTTTGGGTTAGGGTTAGGGTTACATTTAGGGTTAGAGTTAGGATTAGGGTTTGCGTTAGGGTTAGGGTTATTGTTAGGGTTAGGATTAATGTTAGGTTTAGGGTTCGGGTTAGGGTTAGTGTTTGGTTTAGGGTTAGGGTTAGAATTAGGGTTAGAGTTAGGGGTAGTGTTTGGGTTAGGGTTAGGGTTAGGGTTAGGTTCAGTGTTAGGGTTAGGGTTAGGGTTAGGGTTAGGGTTAGGGTTAGGGTTAGGTTTGGTTTAGGGTTAGGGTTAGAATTAGGGTTAGGGTTAGGGTTTGGTTTTGGGTTAGGGTTAGGGTTAGGGTTAGGGTTAGGGTTAGGATTTGGGTTTGGGTAAGGGTTAGGGTTAGGGTTAGGATTAGGGTTAGGGTTTGCCTGTGTTAGGGTTAGGGTTTGGGTTAGTGTTAGGGTTAGGGTTTGAGTTTGGGTTAGGATTTGGTTTAGGGTTAGGGTTAGGGTTTGGGTTAAGGTTAGGGTTAGGGGTAGGGTTAGGGTTAGGATTTGAGTTTGGGTTAGGGTTTGGGTTAGGGTTAGGGTTACGGTTTGGGTTAAGGTTAGGGTTAGGGGTAGGGTTAGGGTTTGGTTTAGGGTTAGGGTTAGGGTTAGTGTTTGGCTTAGGGTTTGGGTGAGGGTTACATTTAGGTTTATGGTTAGGGTTAGGGTTTGGGTAAGGTTAGGGTTAGGGTTAGTGTTAGGATTAGGGTTAGGTTTAGGGTTAGGGTTAGGGTTAGGTTTTGGGTTAGGGTTAGGGTTAGAATTAGGGTTAGGTTTATGTTTTGGGTTTGGGTTAGGGTAAGGGTTATGGTTAGGGTTAGGTTTAGGTTTAGGGTTTGGGTTTGGATTTGGGTTAGGTTTAGGGTTAGGGTTTGGGTTTGGGTTAGGGTTAGAGTTAGGGATAGGCTTAGGGTTTGGGGTTGGTTTAGTGTTAGGGTTTGGGTTTGGGTTAGGTTTAGGGTTTGTGTTAAGGTTAGATTTAGTGTTAGTGTTAGGTTTCGGGTTATGGTTAAGCTTTGGATTAGCGTGTGGGCTTGGGTTAGGTTTTGGGTTAGGGCTAGGGTTACATTTAGGGTTAGGGTTAGGGTCAGTGTTTGGGTTAGGGTTAGGGTTAGGGTTAGGGTCCGGTTTAGGGTTAGGCTTTGGCTTAGAGTTAGGGTTACTGTTAGGTTTAGGTTTAGGGTTAGGGTTTCCGTTAGGTTTAGGGTTTGGGTTAGGGTTAGGTTTACATTTACGGTTAGAGTTAGGATTAGGGTTTGCGTTAGGGTTAGGGTTATTGTTAGGGTTAGGATTAATGTTAGGTTTAGGGTTCGGGTTAGGGTTAGTGTTTGGTTTAGGGTTAGAGTTAGGTTTTGGGTTAGGGTTAGGGATTGGGTTAGGGTTAGGGTTATGGTTAGGGTTTGGGTTTTGATTAGGGTTAGGGTTAGGGTTAAAGTTAGGATTAGAGTTTGGATTAGGCTTAGGTTTAGGTTTAGGGTTACACTTAGGGTTAGGGTTAGGGGTAGGGTTTGGGTAGGGTTAGGGTTAGGGTTAGGTTCAGTGTTAGGTTTAGGTTTAGGGTTAGGGTTAGGGTTAGGGTTTGGTTTAGGGTTAGGGTTAGAATTAGGGTTAGGGTTAGGGTTTGGGTTTGGGTTAGGCTTGGGGTTAGGGTTAGGGTTTGGGTTTGGGTTAGGGTTAGGGTTAGGGTTAAAGTTATGGTTAGGGTTTGGGGTTAGGGTTAGGGTTAGTGTTAGGGTTAGGCTTTGGATTAGCGTGCCGGCGTGGGTTAGGGTTTGGGTTAGGGTTAGGGTTAGGGTTATATTTAGGGTTAGGGTTAGGGTTAGGGTTTGGGTTAGGGTTAGGGTTAGTGTTAGGGTTCGGTTTAGGGTTAGGTTTTGGGTTAGGGTTAGGGTTACTGTTAGCTTTAGGTTTAGGGTTAGGGTTTACATTAGGTTTAGGGTTTGGGTTAGGGTTAGGGTTACATTTAGGGTTAGAGTTAGGATTAGGGTTTGCGTTAGGTTTAGGGTTGTTGTTAGGGTTAGGATTAATGTTAGGTTTAGGATTCGGGTTAGGGTTAGTGTTTGGTTTAGGGTTAGGGTTAGAATTAGGATTAGAGTTAGGGGTAGGGTTTGGGTTAGGGTTAGGGTTAGGGTTACGTTCAGTGTTAGGGTTAGGGTTAGGTTTAGGGTTAGGTTTAGGGTTAGGGTTTGGTTTAGGGTTAGGGTTAGAATTAGGGTTAGGGTTAGGGTTAGGGTTTGGGTTTGGGTTAGGCTTAGGGTTAGGGTTAGGGTTAGGATTTGGGTTTGGGTAAGGGTTAGGGTTAGGGTTAGGATTAGGGTTAGGTTTTGCCTGTGTTAGGGTTAGGGTTTGGGTTAGTGTTAGGGTTAGGGTTAGGGTTTGGGTTCGGGTAAGGGTAAGGGTTATGGTTAGGGTTAGTGATAGATTTAGGGTTTGGTTAGGTTGGGGTCAGGATTATGGTTTTGGTTAGTGTTTGGGTTAGGTTTAGGGTTAGGGTTAGGATTAGGCTTGGGTTAGAGTTAGCTTTTGGGTTAGGGTTAAGGTTAGTTTTAGGGATTGGGTTAGGGTTAGGGTTATGGTTAGGGTTTGGGTTTTGAATAGGGTTAGGGTTAAGGTTAAAGTTAGGATTAGAGTTTGGATTAGGCTTAGGTTTAGGGTTAGGTTTACACTTAGGGTTAGGGTTAGGGGTAGGGTTTCGGTTAGGGTTAGGGTTAGGGTTAGGTTCAGTGTTAGGGTTAGGGTTAGGGTTAGGGTTAGGTTT
>CM069550.1:51932500-51937500 GCA_035773235.1 Eospalax fontanierii | reverse complement strand
GTTTAGGGATAGTGTTAGGGTAAGTGTAAGGCTTTGGTGAGCGTGAGGGCTTGGGATAGGATTTGGTTTAGGGTTAGGGTTACATTTAGGTTTAGGGTTAGGGTTAGGATTAGGGTTAGGTTTACGCTTAGGGTTAGTTTTCAGGGTTAGGGGTTAGGATTAGGGTTATGGTTAGGGTTTGGGTTATGGTTAGGGTCAGGGTTAGCGTTAGGGTTAGGGTTAGGGTTTGCCTGTGTTAGGGTTGGGTTTGGGTTTGGGTTAGGGTTAGTGTTATTGTTAGGGTTTGGGTTAGGGTTAGGTTTAGGGTTAGGGTTTGGGTTATGGTTAGGGTAAGGGTTATGGTTAGGGTTAGTGATAGATTTAGGGTTTGGGTTAGGTTGGGGTCAGGGATATGGTTAGGGTTAGGGTTTGGGTTAGGGTTAGGGTTAGGGTTAGGATTAGGATTAGGTTTAGGGTTAGGGTTAGGGTTTGGGTTAAGGTTAGGGTTAGGTGTAGGGTTAGGGTTTGGGTTAAAGTTATGGTTAGGGTTTGGTTTAGGTTTAGGGTTAGGGTTAGTTTTGGGCTTTGCGTTAGTGTGTGGGCTTGGGATAGGTTTGGGTTAGGGTTAGGGTTACATTTATGTTTAGGGTTAGGGTTACGGTTAGGGTTAGTTTTCATTGTTAGGGGTTAGGAGTTAGGATTAGGGTTAGCGTTAGGGTTTGGGCTATGGTTAGGGTTAGAGTTCGGGTTAGGGTTAGGGTTAGGGTTAGGGTTTGCCTGTGTTAGGGTTAGGGTTTGGGTTTGGGTTAGGGTTTGTGTTAAGCTTAGTGTGTGGTCCAGGGTTAGGGTTAGGGTTAGGGTTAGGGTTAGGGTTAGGGTTAGGGTTAGGGTTAGGGTTAGGGTTAGGGTTAGGGTTAGGGTTAGGGTTAGGGTTTGGTTTAGGGTTAGTGTTAGGGTTAGTGTTAGTCTTTGGTGACCGTGAGGGCTTGGGATAGGGTTTGGGTTAGGGTTAGGGTTACATTTCGGTTTAGGGTGAGGGTTAGGGTTAGGGTTAGGTTTAGGGCTAGGGTTAGTTTTCAGGGTTAGGTGTTAGGAGTTAGGATTAGGGTTAGGGTTAGGGTTAGGGTCAGGGTTAGGTTTAGGGTTAGGGTTAAGATGGGCCTGTGTTAGGGCTAGGGTTTGGGTTTCGGTTAGGGTTAGTGTTAGGTTTAGGGTTTGGGTTAGGGTTAGGTTTAGGGTTAGGGTTTGGGTTATGGTTAGGGTAAGGGTTATGGTTAGGGTTAGTGATAGATTTAGGTTTTGGGTTAGGTTGGGGTCAGGTTTATGGTTAGGGTTAGGGTTTGGGTTAGGGTTAGGGTTAGGGTTTGAGTTTGAGTTAGGATTTGGGTTAGGGTTAGGGTTAGGGTTTGGGTTAAGGTTAGGGTTAGGGTTAGGGTTAGAGTTAGGGGTTAGGGTTAGGGTTAGGGTTAGGGTTAGGGTTAGGTTTTGGTTTTGGGTTAGGGTAAGGGTTATGGTTAGGGTTAGTTTTAGGGTTAGGGTTTGGGTTTGGATTTGGGTTGGGTTTGGGGTTGGGGTTTGGGTTTGGGTTAGGGTTAGAGTTAGGGATAGGGTTAGGGTTTGGGTTTGGTTTAGGGTTAGGGTTTGGGTTTGGGTTAGGGTTAGGGTTTGGGTTAAGGTTAGGTTTAGGGTTAGTGTTAGGTTTCGGGTTATGGTTAGGCTTTGGATTAGCGTGTGTGCTTGGGTTAGGTTTTGGGTTAGGGTTAGGGTTACATTTAGGGTTAGGGTTAGGGTTAGTGTTTGGGTTAGGGTTAGGGTTAGGGTTAGGGTTCGGTTTAGGGTTAGGTTGTGGATTAGAGTTAGGGTTACTGTTAGGTTTAGGTTTAGGGTTAGGGTTTCCGTTAGGTTTAGGTTTTGGGTTAGGGTTAGGTTTACATTTAGGGTTAGAGTTAGGATTAGGGTTTGCGTTAGGGTTAGGGTTATTGCTAGGGTTAGGATTAATGTTAGGTTTAGGGTTCGGGTTAGGGTTAGTGTTTGGTTTAGGGTTAGGGTTAGAATTAGGGTTAGAGTTAGGGTTTGGGTTTCTGTTAGGGTACGGGTTCGGGTTAGGGTTAAGTTTAGGGTTAGGGTTAGGGTTAGGGTTTGGGTTAGGGTTAGGGTTTGGGTTAGGGTTAGGGTTAGGGTTAGAATTTGGGTTTGGGTAAGGGTTAGGCTTAGGGTTAGGTTTAGGGTTAGGGATTGGCTGTGGTTTAGGGTTACGGTTATGATTAGGGTATTGGTTTGGGTTAGGGTTACGGTTAGGGTTAAAGTTATGGTTAGGGTTGGGGTTAGGTTTAGGGTTAGGGTTAGGCTTTGGGTTAGCATGTGGGCTTGGAATAGGGTTTGGGTTAGGGTTAGGTTTACCGTTAGTGTTAGGGTTACAGTTAGGGTTAGAGTTAGGTTTTAGATTAGGGTTAGGGTTAGGGTTAGGGTTAGTGTTTGGTTTAGGGTTTGGGTGAGGGTTACATTTAGGTTTAGGGTTAGGGTTAGGGTTTGGTTAAGGTTATGGTTAGGGTTAGTGTTAGGATTAGGGTTAGGTTTAGGTTTAGGGTTAGGGTTAGGTTTTGGGTTAGGGTTACGGTTAGGGTTAGAGTTAGGTTTTAGATTAGGGTTAGGGGTAGGGTTAGGGTTAGGGTTAGGGTTATGGTTAGGGTTAGGGTTAGGGTTTGGGTTAGGGTTTGGGTGAGGGTTACATTTAGGTTTTGGGTTAGGGTTTGGGTAAGTTTATGGTTAGGGTTAGTGTTAGGATTAGGGTTAGATTTAGGTTTAGGGTTAGGGTTAAGTTTTGGGTTACGGTTAGGGTTATGGTTAGGGTTTGGGTTTGGGTTAGCGTAAGGGTTAGGGTTAAATTTAGGGTTAGGGTTTGTCTTAGCGTTAGGGTTTGGGTTTGGGTTAGAGTTAGGGTTAGGGTTAAAGTTATGGTTAGGGTTTGGTTTAGGGTTAGGGTTAGGGTTAGTGTTAGGCTTTGGGTTAGCGTGTGGGCTTGGGATAGTGTTTGGGTTAGGGTTAGGGTTACATTTATGTTTAGGGTTAGGGTTCCGGTTAGGGGTGGTTTTCAGGGTTAGGGGTTATGAGTTAGGATTAGGGTTAGCGTTAGGGTTTGGGTTATGGTTAGGGTTAGAGTTAGGGTTAGGGTTAGGGTAGGTTTAGGGTTTGCCTGTGTTAGGGTTAGGGTTTGGGTTAGTGTTAGAGTTAGGGTTAGGGTTTGGGTTCGGGTAAGGGTAAGGGTTATGGTTAGGGTTAGTGATAGATTTAGGGTTTGGTTAGGTTGGGGTCAGGATTATGGTTAGGGTTAGTGTTTGGGTTAGGTTTAGGGTTAGGGTTAGGATTAGGCTTAGGGTTAGAGTTAGCTTTTGGGTTAGGGTTAGGGTTAGGGATTGGGTTAGGGTTAGGGTTATGGTTAGGGTTTGAGTTTTGATTAGGGTTAGGGTTAGGGTTAAAGTTAGGATTAGAGTTTGGATTAGGCTTAGGTTTAGGTTTAGGGTTACACTTAGGGTTAGGGGTAGGGGTAGGGTTTGGGTTAGGGTTAGGGTTAGGGTTAGGTTCAGTGTTAGGTTTAGGGTTAGGGTTAGGGTTAGGGTTAGGTTTTGCCTGTGTTAGGGTTAGGGTTTGGGTTAGTGTTAGGGTTAGGGTTAGGGTTTGGGTTCGGGTAAGGGTAAGGGTTATGGTTAGGGTTAGTGATAGATTTAGGGTTTGGTTAGGTTGGGGTCAGGATTATGGTTTTGGTTAGTGTTTGGGTTAGGTTTAGGGTTAGGGTTAGGATTAGGCTTGGGTTAGATTTAGCTTTTGGGTTAGGGTTAGGGTTAGTTTTAGGGATTGGGTTAGGGTTAGGGTTATGGTTAGTTTTTGGGTTTTGAATAGGGTTAGGGTTAGGGTTAAAGTTAGGATTAGAGTTTGGATTAGGCTTAGGTTTAGGGTTAGGTTTACACTTAGGGTTAGGGTTAGGGGTAGGGTTTCGGTTAGGGTTAGGGTTAGGGTTAGGTTCAGTGTTAGGGTTAGGGTTAGGGTTAGGGTTAGGTTTAGGGTTTGGTTTAGGGTTAGGGTTAGAATTAGGGTTAGGTTTAGGGTTTGGGTTTGGGTTAGGGTTAGGTTTAGGGTTAGGGTTAGGATTTGGGTTTGGGTAAGGGTTAGGGTTAGGGTTAGGATTAGATTTAGGGTTAGGCTTTGGGTTTGGGTTAGGGTTATGGTTATGGTTAGGGTTTGGTTTGGGTTAGGGTTAGGGTTAGGGTTAAAGTTATGGTTAGGGTTTGGGGTTAGGGTTAGGGTTAGTATTAGGGTTAGGCTTTGGATTAGCTTGTGGGCTTGCGTTAGGGTTTTGTTTATGGTTAGGGTTACATTTAGGGTTAGGGTTAGGGTTTGGATTAGGGTTAGGGTTAGGGTTAGGGTTAGGATTTGGGTTAGGGTTAGGGTTACATTTAGGGTTACAGTTAGTGTTTGGGTTTGGGTTACGGTAAGAGTTAGGGTTAGGGTTAGGTTTAGGATTAGGGTTAGGTTTAGGGTTAGGGTTTGTGTTTGTGTTAGGGTTATGGTTAGGGTTTGGTTTAGGGATAGTGTTAGGGTAAGTGTTAGGCTTTGGTGAGCGTGAGGGCTTGGGATAGGATTTGGTTTAGGGTTAGGGTTACATTTAGGTTTAGGGTTAGGGTTAGGATTAGGGTTAGGTTTACGCTTAGGGTTAGTTTTCAGGGTTAGGGGTTAGGATTAGGGTTATGGTTAGGGTTTGGGTTATGGTTAGGGTCAGGGTTAGCGTTAGGGTTAGGGTTAGGGTTTGCCTGTGTTAGGGTTGGGTTTGGGTTTGGGTTAGGGTTAGTGTTATTGTTAGGGTTTGGGTTAGGGTTAGGTTTAGGGTTAGGGTTTGGGTTATGGTTAGGGTAAGGGTTATGGTTAGGGTTAGTGATACATTTAGGGTTTGGGTTAGGTTGGGGTCAGGGATATGGTTAGGGTTAGGGTTTGGGTTAGGGTTAGGGTTAGGGTTAGGATTAGGATTA
>CM069550.1:51920000-51927500 GCA_035773235.1 Eospalax fontanierii | reverse complement strand
GTTAGGAGTAAGGATTAGGGTTAGGAGTAGGGTTTGGGGTCTGGTTAGGGTCAGGGTTAGGTGTAGGGTTAGGGTAAGGATTTGCCTGTGTTAGGGTTAGGGTTTGGGTTTCGGTTAGGGTTAGTGTTATGGTTAGTGATTGGGTTAGGGTTAGGTTTAGGGTTAGGGTTTGGGTTATGGTTAGGGTAAGGGTTATGGTTAGGGTTAGTGATAGATTTAGGTTTTGGGTTAGGTTGGGGTCAGTTTATGTTTAGGGTTAGGGTTTGGGTTAGGGTTAGGGTTAGGGTTAGGTTTTGAGTTTGGGTTAGGATTTGGGTTAGGGTTAGGGTTAGGGTTTGGGTTAAGGTTAGGGTTAGGGGTAGGGTTAGGGTTAGGATTTGAGTTTGGGTTAGGGTTTGGGTTAGGGTTAGGGTTACGGTTTGGGTTAAGGTTAGGGTTAGGGGTAGGGTTAGGGTTTGGGTTAGGGTTAGGGTTAGGGTTATTGTTTGGGTTAGGGTTTGGGTGAGGGTTACATTTAGGTTTATGGTTAGTGTTAGGGTTTGGGTAAGGTTAGGGTTAGGGTTAGTGTTAGGATTAGGGTTAGGTTTAGGGTTAGGGTTAGGGTTAGGTTTTGGGTTAGGGTTAGGGTTTGGATTTGGGTTAGGTTTAGGGTTAGGGTTTGGGTTTGGGTTAGGGTTTGGGTGAGGGTTACATTTAGGTTTATGGTTAGTGTTAGGGTTTGGGTAAGGTTAGGGTTAGGGTTAGTGTTAGGATTAGGGTTAGGTTTAGGGTTAGGGTTAGGGTTAGGTTTTGGTTTAGGGTAAGGGTTATGGTTAGGGTGAGGTTTAGGGTTAGAGTTTGGGTTTGGATTTGGGTTAGGTTTAGGGTTAGGGTTTGGGTTTGGGTTAGGGTTAGAGTTAGGGATAGGGTTAGGGTTTGCGTTTGGTTTAGGGTTAGGGTTTGGGTTTGGGTTAGGGTTAGGGTTTGGGTTAAGGTTAGGTTTAGGGTTAGTGTTAGGTTTCGGGTTATGGTTAGGCTTTGGATTAGCGTGTGTGCTTGGTTTAGGTTTTGGGTTAGGGTTAGGGTTACATTTAGGGTTAGGGTAAGGGTTAGTGTTTGGGTTAGGGTTAGGGTTAGGGTTAGGTTTGGGTTTAGGGTTAGGTTTTGGATTAGAGTTAGGGTTACTGTTAGGTTTAGGTTTAGGGTTTGGGTTAGGGTTAGGTTTACATTTACGGTTAGAGTTAGGATTAGGGTTTGAGTTAGGGTTAGGATTATTGCTAGGGTTAGGATTAATGTTAGGTTTAGGGTTCGGGTTAGGGTTAGTGTTTGGTTTAGGGTTTGAGTTAGCTTTTGGGTTAGGGTTAGGGTTAGGGATTGGGTTAGGGTTAGGGTTATGGTTAGGGTTTGGGTTTTGATTAGGGTTAGGGTTAGGGTTAAAGTTAGGATTAGAATTTGGATTAGGCTTAGGTTTAGGTTTAGGGTTAGACTTAGGGTTAGGGTTAGGGGTAGGGTTTGGGTTAGGGTTAGGGTTAGGGTTAGGTTCAGTGTTAGGGTTAGGGTTAGGGTTAGGGTTAGGGTTAGGTTTGGTTTAGGGTTAGGGTTAGAATTAGGGTTAGGGTTAGGTTTAGGTTTTGGATTTGGGTTAGGCTAAGTGTTAGGGTTAGGTTTAGGGTTAGGGTTTGCTTTGGGTTAGGGTTAGGGTTAGGGTTAGGGTTTGGGTTTGGGTTAGGGTTAGAGTTAGGGTTTGGGTTCGGGTAAGGGTAAGGGTTATGGTTAGGGGTAGTGATAGATTTAGGGTTTGGTTAGGTTGGGGTCAGGATTATGGTTTTGGTTAGTGTTTGGGTTAGGTTTAGTGTTAGGGTTAGGATTAGGCTTGGGTTAGAGTTAGCTTTTGGGTTAGGGTTAGGGTTAGTTTTAGTGATTGGGTTAGGGTTAGTGTTATGGTTAGGGTTTGGGTTTTGATTAGGGTTAGGGTTAGGGTTAGGGTTAAAGTTAGGATTAGAGTTTGGATTTGGCTTAGGTTTAGGGTTAGGGTTACACTTAGGGTTAGGGTTAGGGGTAGGGTTTCGGTTAGGGTTAGGGTTAGGGTTAGGTTCAGTGTTAGGGTTAGGGTTAGGGTTAGGGTTTGGTTTAGGTTTAGGGTTAGAATTAGGGATAGGGTTAGGGTTTGGGTTTGGGTTAGGGTTAGGTTTAGGGTTAGGTTTAGGATTTGGGTTTGGGTAAGGGTTAGGGTTAGGGTTAGGATTAGATTTAGGATTAGGCTTTGGGTTTGGGTTAGGGTTATGGTTATGTTTAGGGTTTGGGTTTGGTTTAGGGTTAGGGTTAAAGTTATGGTTAGGGTTTGGGGTTAGGGTTAGGGTTAGTATTAGGGTTAGGCTTTGGATTAGCTTGTGGGCTTGCGTTAGGGTTTGGTTTAGGGTTAGGGTTACATTTAGGGTTAGGGTTAGGGTTTGGATTAGGGTTAGGGTTAGGGTTAGGGTTTGGGTTTGTGTTAGGGTTAGGGTTAGGGTTTGGGTGAGGGTTATATTTAGGTTTAGGGTTAGGGTTAGGGTTTGGTTAAGGTTATGGTTAGGGTTAGTGTTAGGATTAGGGTTAGGTTTAGGTTTAGGGTTAGGGTTAGGTTTTGGGTTAGGGTTACGGTTAGGGTTAGAGTTAGGTTTTAGATTAGGGTTAGGGTTAGGGTTAGGGTTAGGGTTAGGGTTATGGTTAGGGTTAGGGTTAGGGTTTGGGTTAGGGTTTGGGTGAGGGTTACATTTAGGTTTAGGGTTAGGGTTTGGGTAAGTTTATGGTTAGGGTTAGTGTTAGGATTAGGGTTAGGGTTAGAAGTAGGGTTAGGGTTAGGGTTAAGTTTTGGGTTACGGTTAGGGTTATGGTTAGGGTTTGGGTTTGGGTTAGCGTAAGGGTTAGGGTAAATTTAGGGTTAGGGTTTGTCTTAGCGTTAGGGTTTGGGTTTGGGTTAGAGTTAGGGTTAGGGTTAAAGTTATGGTTAGGGTTTGGTTTAGGGTTAGGGTTAGGGTTAGTGTTAGGCTTTGGGTTAGCGTGTGGGCTTGGGATATGGTTTGGGTTAGGGTTAGGGTTACATTTATGTTTAGGGTTAGGGTTACGTTTAGGGTTAGTTTTCAGGGTTAGGGGTTATGAGTTAGGATTAGGGTTAGCGTTAGGGTTTGGGTTATGGTTAGGGTTAGAGTTAGGGTTAGGGTTAGGGTTAGGTTTAGGGTTTGCCTGTGTTAGGGTTAGGGTTTGGGTTAGTGTTAGAGTTAGGGTTAGGGTTTGGGTTCGGGTAAGGGTAAGGGTTATGGTTAGGGTTAGTGATAGATTTAGGGTTTGGTTAGGTTGGGGTCAGGATTATGGTTAGGGTTAGTGTTTGGGTTAGGTTTAGGGTTAGGGTTAGGATTAGGCTTAGGGTTTGAGTTAGCTTTTGGGTTAGGGTTAGGGTTAGGGATTGGGTTAGGGTTAGGGTTATGGTTAGGGTTTGGGTTTTGATTAGGGTTAGGGTTAGGGTTAAATTTAGGATTAGAATTTGGATTAGGCTTAGGTTTAGGTTTAGGGTTACACTTAGGGTTAGGGTTAGTGGTAGGGTTTGGGTTAGGGTTAGGGTTAGGGTTAGGTTCAGTGTTAGGTTTAGGGTTAGGGTTAGGGTTAGGGTTAGGGTTTGGTTTAGGGTTAGGGTTAGAATTAGGGTTAGGGTTAGGGTTTGGGTTTGGGTTAGGCTTAGGTTTAGGGTTAGGTTTAGGTTTAGGGTTAGGCTTTGGGTTTGGGTTAGGCTTACGTTTATGGTTAGGGTTTGGGTTTAGGTTAGGGTTAGGGTTAGGGTTAAAGTTATGGTTAGGGTTTGGGGTTAGGGTTAGGGTTAGTATTAGGGTTAGGCTTTGGATTAGCGTGCGGGCTTGGGTTAGGTTTTGGGTTAGGGTTAGGGTTACTGTTAGATTTAGGTTTAGGGTTAGGGTTTCCATTAGGTTTAGGGTTTGGGTTAGGGTTAGGGTTACATTTAGGGTTAGAGTTAGGATTAGGGTTTGCGTTAGGGTTAGGGTTATTGTTAGGGTTAGGATTAATGTTAGGTTTAGGGTTCGGGTTAGGGTTAGTGTTTGGTTTAGGGTTAGGGTTAGAATTAGGGTTAGAGTTAGGGGTAGTGTTTGGGTTAGGGTTAGGGTTAGGGTTAGGTTCAGTGTTAGGGTTAGGGTTAGGGTTAGGGTTAGGGTTAGGGTTAGGGTTAGGTTTGGTTTAGGGTTAGGGTTAGAATTAGGGTTAGGGTTAGGGTTTGGTTTTGGGTTAGGGTTAGGGTTAGGGTTAGGGTTAGGGTTAGGATTTGGGTTTGGGTAAGGGTTAGGGTTAGGGTTAGGATTAGGGTTAGGGTTTGCCTGTGTTAGGGTTAGGGTTTGGGTTAGTGTTAGGGTTAGGGTTTGAGTTTGGGTTAGGATTTGGTTTAGGGTTAGGGTTAGGGTTTGGGTTAAGGTTAGGGTTAGGGGTAGGGTTAGGGTTAGGATTTGAGTTTGGGTTAGGGTTTGGGTTAGGGTTAGGGTTACGGTTTGGGTTAAGGTTAGGGTTAGGGGTAGGGTTAGGGTTTGGTTTAGGGTTAGGGTTAGGGTTAGTGTTTGGCTTAGGGTTTGGGTGAGGGTTACATTTAGGTTTATGGTTAGGGTTAGGGTTTGGGTAAGGTTAGGGTTAGGGTTAGTGTTAGGATTAGGGTTAGGTTTAGGGTTAGGGTTAGGGTTAGGTTTTGGGTTAGGGTTAGGGTTAGAATTAGGGTTAGGCTTATGTTTTGGGTTTGGGTTAGGGTAAGGGTTATGGTTAGGGTTAGGCTTAGGTTTAGGGTTTGGGTTTGGATTTGGGTTAGGTTTAGGGTTAGGGTTTGGGTTTGGGTTAGGGTTAGAGTTAGGGATAGGGTTAGGGTTTGGGTTTGGTTTAGGGTTAGGGTTTGGGTTTGGGTTAGGTTTAGGGTTTGGGTTAAGGTTAGATTTAGGGTTAGTGTTAGGTTTCGGGTTATGGTTAGGCTTTGGATTAGCGTGTGTGCTTGGGTTAGGTTTTGGGTTAGGGCTAGGGTTACATTTAGGGTTAGGGTTAGGGTTAGTGTTTGGGTTAGGGTTAGGGTTAGGGTTAGGGTTCGGTTTAGGGTTAGGTTTTGGATTAGAGTTAGGGTTACTGTTAGGTTTAGGTTTAGGGTTAGGGTTTCCGTTAGGTTTAGGGTTTGGGTTAGGGTTAGGTTTACATTTACGGTTAGAGTTAGGATTAGGGTTTGCGTTAGGGTTAGGGTTATTGTTAGGGTTAGGATTAATGTTAGGTTTAGGGTTCGGGTTAGGGTTAGTGTTTGGTTTAGGGTTAGAGTTAGGTTTTGGGTTAGGGTTAGGGATTGGGTTAGGGTTAGGGTTATGGTTAGGGTTTGGGTTTTGATTAGGGTTAGGGTTAGGGTTAAAGTTAGGATTAGAGTTTGGATTAGGCTTAGGTTTAGGTTTAGGGTTACACTTAGGGTTAGGGTTAGGGGTAGGGTTTGGGTAGGGTTAGGGTTAGGGTTAGGTTCAGTGTTAGGTTTAGGTTTAGGGTTAGGGTTAGGGTTAGGGTTTGGTTTAGGGTTAGGGTTAGAATTAGGGTTAGGGTTAGGGTTTGGGTTTGGGTTAGGCTTAGGGTTAGGGTTAGGGTTTGGGTTTGGGTTAGGGTTAGGGTTAGGGTTAAAGTTATGGCAAGGGTTTGGGGTTAGGGTTAGGGTTAGTGTTAGGGTTAGGCTTTGGATTAGCGTGCCGGCGTGGGTTAGGGTTTGGGTTAGGGTTAGGGTTAGGGTTATATTTAGGGTTAGGGTTAGGGTTAGGGTTTGGGTTAGGGTTAGGGTTAGTGTTAGGGTTCGGTTTAGGGTTAGGTTTTGGGTTAGGGTTAGGGTTACTGTTAGCTTTAGGTTTAGGGTTAGGGTTTACATTAGGTTTAGGGTTTGGGTTAGGGTTAGGGTTACATTTAGGGTTAGAGTTAGGATTAGGGTTTGCGTTAGGTTTAGGGTTGTTGTTAGGGTTAGGATTAATGTTAGGTTTAGGATTCGGGTTAGGGTTAGTGTTTGGTTTAGGGTTAGGGTTAGAATTAGGATTAGAGTTAGGGGTAGGGTTTGGGTTAGGGTTAGCGTTAGTGTTACGTTCAGTGTTAGGGTTAGGGTTAGGTTTAGGGTTAGGTTTAGGGTTAGGGTTTGGTTTAGGGTTAGGGTTAGAATTAGGGTTAGGGTTAGGGTTAGGGTTTGGGTTTGGGTTAGGCTTAGGGTTAGGGTTAGGGTTAGGATTTGGGTTTGGGTAAGGGTTAGGGTTAGGGTTAGGATTAGGGTTAGGTTTTGCCTGTGTTAGGGTTAGGGTTTGGGTTAGTGTTAGGGTTAGGGTTAGGGTTTGGGTTCGGGTAAGGGTAAGGGTTATGGTTAGGGTTAGTGATAGATTTAGGGTTTGGTTAGGTTGGGGTCAGGATTATGGTTTTGGTTAGTGTTTGGGTTAGGTTTAGGGTTAGGGTTAGGATTAGGCTTGGGTTAGAGTTAGCTTTTGGGTTAGGGTTAAGGTTAGTTTTAGGGATTGGGTTAGGGTTAGGGTTATGGTTAGGGTTTGGGTTTTGAATAGGGTTAGGGTTAAGGTTAAAGTTAGGATTAGAGTTTGGATTAGGCTTAGGTTTAGGGTTTGGTTTACGCTTAGGGGTAGGGTTAGGGGTAGGGTTTCGTTGAGGGTGAGGGTTAGGGTTAGGTTCAGTGTTAGGGTTAGGGTTAGGGTTAGGGTTAGGTTTAGGGTTTGGTTTAGGGTTAGGGTTAGAATTAGGGTTAGGTTTAGGGTTTGGGTTTGGGTTAGGGTTAGGTTTAGGGTTAGGGTTAGGATTTGGGTTTGGGTAAGGGTTAGGGTTAGGGTTAGGATTAGATTTAGGGTTAGGCTTTGGGTTTGGGTTAGGGTTATGGTTATGGTTAGGGTTTGGTTTGGGTTAGGGTTAGGGTTAGGGTTAAAGTTATGGTTAGGGTTTGGGGTTAGCGTTAGGGTTAGTATTAGGGTTAGGCTTTGGATTAGCTTGTGGGCTTGCGTTAGGGTTTTGTTTATGGTTAGGGTTACATTTAGGGTTAGGGTTAGGGTTTGGATTAGGGTTAGGGTTAGGGTTAGGGTTAGGGTTTGGGTTAGGTTTAGGGTTACATTTAGGGTTACAGTTAGTGTTTGGGTTTGGGTTACGGTAAGAGTTAGGGTTAGGGTTAGGTTTAGGATTAGGGTTAGGTTTAGGGTTAGGGTTTGTGTTTGTGTTAGGGTTATGGTTAGGGTTTGGTTTAGGGATAGTGTTAGGGTAAGTGTTAGGCTTTGGTGAGCGTGAGGGCTTGGGATAGGATTTGGTTTAGGGTTAGGGTTACATTTAGGTTTAGGGTTAGGGTTAGGATTAGGGTTAGGTTTACGCTTAGGGTTAGTTTTCAGGGTTAGGGGTTAGGATTAGGGTTATGGTTAGGGTTTGGGTTATGGTTAGGGTCAGGGTTAGCGTTAGGGTTAGGGTTAGGGTTTGCCTGTGTTAGGGTTGGGTTTGGGTTTGGGTTAGGGTTAG
>CM069550.1:51910000-51917500 GCA_035773235.1 Eospalax fontanierii | reverse complement strand
GTTAGCGTAAGGGTTAGGGTTAAATTTAGGGTTAGGGTTTGTCTTAGCGTTAGGGTTTGGGTTTGGGTTAGAGTTAGGGTTAGGGTTAAAGTTATGGTTAGGGTTTGGTTTAGGGTTAGGGTTAGGGTTAGTGTTAGGCTTTGGGTTAGCGTGTGGGCTTGGGATAGTGTTTGGGTTAGGGTTAGGGTTACATTTATGTTTAGGGTTAGGGTTCCGGTTAGGGTTAGTTTTCAGGGTTAGGGGTTATGAGTTAGGATTAGGGTTAGCGTTAGGGTTTGGGTTATGGTTAGGGTTAGAGTTAGGGTTAGGGTTAGGGTAGGTTTAGGGTTTGCCTGTGTTAGGGTTAGGGTTTGGGTTAGTGTTAGAGTTAGGGTTAGGGTTTGGGTTCGGGTAAGGGTAAGGGTTATGGTTAGGGTTAGTGATAGATTTAGGGTTTGGTTAGGTTGGGGTCAGGATTATGGTTAGGGTTAGTGTTTGGGTTAGGTTTAGGGTTAGGGTTAGGATTAGGCTTAGGGTTAGAGTTAGCTTTTGGGTTAGGGTTAGGGTTAGGGATTGGGTTAGGGTTAGGGTTATGGTTAGGGTTTGAGTTTTGATTAGGGTTAGGGTTAGGGTTAAAGTTAGGATTAGAGTTTGGATTAGGCTTAGGTTTAGGTTTAGGGTTACACTTAGGGTTAGGGGTAGGGGTAGGGTTTGGGTTAGGGTTAGGGTTAGGGTTAGGTTCAGTGTTAGGTTTAGGGTTAGGGTTAGGGTTAGGGTTAGGTTTTGCCTGTGTTAGGGTTAGGGTTTGGGTTAGTGTTAGGGTTAGGGTTAGGGTTTGGGTTCGGGTAAGGGTAAGGGTTATGGTTAGGGTTAGTGATAGATTTAGGGTTTGGTTAGGTTGGGGTCAGGATTATGGTTTTGGTTAGTGTTTGGGTTAGGTTTAGGGTTAGGGTTAGGATTAGGCTTGGGTTAGATTTAGCTTTTGGGTTAGGGTTAGGGTTAGTTTTAGGGATTGGGTTAGGGTTAGGGTTATGGTTAGGGTTTGGGTTTTGAATAGGGTTAGGGTTAGGGTTAAAGTTAGGATTAGAGTTTGGATTAGGCTTAGGTTTAGGGTTAGGTTTACACTTAGGGTTAGGGTTAGGGGTAGGGTTTCGGTTAGGGTTAGGGTTAGGGTTAGGTTCAGTGTTAGGGTTAGGGTTAGGGTTAGGGTTAGGTTTAGGGTTTGGTTTAGGGTTAGGGTTAGAATTAGGGTTAGGTTTAGGGTTTGGGTTTGGGTTAGGGTTAGGTTTAGGGTTAGGGTTAGGATTTGGGTTTGGGTAAGGGTTAGGGTTAGGGTTAGGATTAGATTTAGGGTTAGGCTTTGGGTTTGGGTTAGGGTTATGGTTATGGTTAGGGTTTGGTTTGGGTTAGGGTTAGGGTTAGGGTTAAAGTTATGGTTAGGGTTTGGGGTTAGGGTTAGGGTTAGTATTAGGGTTAGGCTTTGGATTAGCTTGTGGGCTTGCGTTAGGGTTTTGTTTATGGTTAGGGTTACATTTAGGGTTAGGGTTAGGGTTTGGATTAGGGTTAGGGTTAGGGTTAGGGTTAGGGTTTGGGTTAGGGTTAGGGTTACATTTAGGGTTACAGTTAGTGTTTGGGTTTGGGTTACGGTAAGAGTTAGGGTTAGGGTTAGGTTTAGGATTAGGGTTAGGTTTAGGGTTAGGGTTTGTGTTTGTGTTAGGGTTATGGTTAGGGTTTGGTTTAGGGATAGTGTTAGGGTAAGTGTTAGGCTTTGGTGAGCGTGAGGGCTTGGGATAGGATTTGGTTTAGGGTTAGGGTTACATTTAGGTTTAGGGTTAGGGTTAGGATTAGGGTTAGGTTTACGCTTAGGGTTAGTTTTCAGGGTTAGGGGTTAGGATTAGGGTTATGGTTAGGGTTTGGGTTATGGTTAGGGTCAGGGTTAGCGTTAGGGTTAGGGTTAGGGTTTGCCTGTGTTAGGGTTGGGTTTGGGTTTGGGTTAGGGTTAGTGTTATTGTTAGGGTTTGGGTTAGGGTTAGGTTTAGGGTTAGGGTTTGGGTTATGGTTAGGGTAAGGGTTATGGTTAGGGTTAGTGATAGATTTAGGGTTTGGGTTAGGTTGGGGTCAGGGATATGGTTAGGGTTAGGGTTTGGGTTAGGGTTAGGGTTAGGGTTAGGATTAGGATTAGGTTTAGGGTTAGGGTTAGGGTTTGGGTTAAGGTTAGGGTTAGGTGTAGGGTTAGGGTTTGGGTTAAAGTTATGGTTAGGGTTTGGTTTAGGTTTAGGGTTAGGGTTAGTTTTGGGCTTTGCGTTAGTGTGTGGGCTTGGGATAGGTTTGGGTTAGGGTTAGGGTTACATTTATGTTTAGGGTTAGGGTTACGGTTAGGGTTAGTTTTCATTGTTAGGGGTTAGGAGTTAGGATTAGGGTTAGCGTTAGGGTTTGGGCTATGGTTAGGGTTAGAGTTCGGGTTAGGGTTAGGGTTAGGGTTAGGGTTTGCCTGTGTTAGGGTTAGGGTTTGGGTTTGGGTTAGGGTTAGTGTTACGGTTAGTGTTTGGTTAGGGTTAGGGTTAGGGTTAGGGTTAGGGTTAGGGTTAGGGTTAGGGTTAGGGTTAGGGTTAGGGTTAGGGTTAGGGTTAGGGTTAGGGTTAGGGTTTGGTTTAGGGTTAGTGTTAGGGTTAGTGTTAGTCTTTGGTGACCGTGAGGGCTTGGGATAGGGTTTGGGTTAGGGTTAGGGTTACATTTCAGTTTAGGGTGAGGGTTAGGGTTAGGGTTAGGTTTAGGGCTAGGGTTAGTTTTCAGGGTTAGGTGTTAGGAGTTAGGATTAGGGTTAGGGTTAGGGTTAGGGTCAGGGCTAGGTTTAGGGTTAGGGTTAAGATGGGCCTGTGTTAGGGCTAGGGTTTGGGTTTCGGTTAGGGTTAGTGTTAGGTTTAGGGTTTGGGTTAGGGTTAGGTTTAGGGTTAGGGTTTGGGTTATGGTTAGGGTAAGGGTTATGGTTAGGGTTAGTGATAGATTTAGGTTTTGGGTTAGGTTGGGGTCAGGTTTATGGTTAGGGTTAGGGTTTGGGTTAGGGTTAGGGTTAGGGTTTGAGTTTGAGTTAGGATTTGGGTTAGGGTTAGGGTTAGGGTTTGGGTTAAGGTTAGGGTTAGGGTTAGGGTTAGAGTTAGGGGTTAGGGTTAGGGTTAGGGTTAGGGTTAGGGTTAGGTTTTGGTTTTGGGTTAGGGTAAGGGTTATGGTTAGGGTTAGTTTTAGGGTTAGGGTTTGGGTTTGGATTTGGGTTGGGTTTGGGGTTGGGGTTTGGGTTTGGGTTAGGGTTAGAGTTAGGGATAGGGTTAGGGTTTGGGTTTGGTTTAGGGTTAGGGTTTGGGTTTGGGTTAGGGTTAGGGTTTGGGTTAAGGTTAGGTTTAGGGTTAGTGTTAGGTTTCGGGTTATGGTTAGGCTTTGGATTAGCGTGTGTGCTTGGGTTAGGTTTTGGGTTAGGGTTAGGGTTACATTTAGGGTTAGGGTTAGGGTTAGTGTTTGGGTTAGGGTTAGGGTTAGGGTTAGGGTTCGGTTTAGGGTTAGGTTGTGGATTAGAGTTAGGGTTACTGTTAGGTTTAGGTTTAGGGTTAGGGTTTCCGTTAGGTTTAGGTTTTGGGTTAGGGTTAGGTTTACATTTAGGGTTAGAGTTAGGATTAGGGTTTGCGTTAGGGTTAGGGTTATTGCTAGGGTTAGGATTAATGTTAGGTTTAGGGTTCGGGTTAGGGTTAGTGTTTGGTTTAGGGTTAGGGTTAGAATTAGGGTTAGAGTTAGGGTTTGGGTTTCTGTTAGGGTACGGGTTCGGGTTAGGGTTAAGTTTAGGGTTAGGGTTAGGGTTAGGGTTTGGGTTAGGGTTAGGGTTTGGGTTAGGGTTAGGGTTAGGGTTAGAATTTGGGTTTGGGTAAGGGTTAGGCTTAGGGTTAGGTTTAGGGTTAGGGATTGGCTGTGGTTTAGGGTTACGGTTATGATTAGGGTATTGGTTTGGGTTAGGGTTACGGTTAGGGTTAAAGTTATGGTTAGGGTTGGGGTTAGGTTTAGGGTTAGGGTTAGGCTTTGGGTTAGCATGTGGGCTTGGAATAGGGTTTGGGTTAGGGTTAGGTTTACCGTTAGTGTTAGGGTTACAGTTAGGGTTAGAGTTAGGTTTTAGATTAGGGTTAGGGTTAGGGTTAGGGTTAGTGTTTGGTTTAGGGTTTGGGTGAGGGTTACATTTAGGTTTAGGGTTAGGGTTAGGGTTTGGTTAAGGTTATGGTTAGGGTTAGTGTTAGGATTAGGGTTAGGTTTAGGTTTAGGGTTAGGGTTAGGTTTTGGGTTAGGGTTACGGTTAGGGTTAGAGTTAGGTTTTAGATTAGGGTTAGGGGTAGGGTTAGGGTTAGGGTTAGGGTTATGGTTAGGGTTAGGGTTAGGGTTTGGGTTAGGGTTTGGGTGAGGGTTACATTTAGGTTTTGGGTTAGGGTTTGGGTAAGTTTATGGTTAGGGTTAGTGTTAGGATTAGGGTTAGATTTAGGTTTAGGGTTAGGGTTAAGTTTTGGGTTACGGTTAGGGTTATGGTTAGGGTTTGGGTTTGGGTTAGCGTAAGGGTTAGGGTTAAATTTAGGGTTAGGGTTTGTCTTAGCGTTAGGGTTTGGGTTTGGGTTAGAGTTAGGGTTAGGGTTAAAGTTATGGTTAGGGTTTGGTTTAGGGTTAGGGTTAGGGTTAGTGTTAGGCTTTGGGTTAGCGTGTGGGCTTGGGATAGTGTTTGGGTTAGGGTTAGGGTTACATTTATGTTTAGGGTTAGGGTTCCGGTTAGGGGTGGTTTTCAGGGTTAGGGGTTATGAGTTAGGATTAGGGTTAGCGTTAGGGTTTGGGTTATGGTTAGGGTTAGAGTTAGGGTTAGGGTTAGGGTAGGTTTAGGGTTTGCCTGTGTTAGGGTTAGGGTTTGGGTTAGTGTTAGAGTTAGGGTTAGGGTTTGGGTTCGGGTAAGGGTAAGGGTTATGGTTAGGGTTAGTGATAGATTTAGGGTTTGGTTAGGTTGGGGTCAGGATTATGGTTAGGGTTAGTGTTTGGGTTAGGTTTAGGGTTAGGGTTAGGATTAGGCTTAGGGTTAGAGTTAGCTTTTGGATTAGGGTTAGGGTTAGGGATTGGGTTAGGGTTAGGGTTATGGTTAGGGTTTGAGTTTTGATTAGGGTTAGGGTTAGGGTTAAAGTTAGGATTAGAGTTTGGATTAGGCTTAGGTTTAGGTTTAGGGTTACACTTAGGGTTAGGGGTAGGGGTAGGGTTTGGGTTAGGGTTAGGGTTAGGGTTAGGTTCAGTGTTAGGTTTAGGGTTAGGGTTAGGGTTAGGGTTAGGTTTTGCCTGTGTTAGGGTTAGGGTTTGGGTTAGTGTTAGGGTTAGGGTTAGGGTTTGGGTTCGGGTAAGGGTAAGGGTTATGGTTAGGGTTAGTGATAGATTTAGGGTTTGGTTAGGTTGGGGTCAGGATTATGGTTTTGGTTAGTGTTTGGGTTAGGTTTAGGGTTAGGGTTAGGATTAGGCTTGGGTTAGATTTAGCTTTTGGGTTAGGGTTAGGGTTAGTTTTAGGGATTGGGTTAGGGTTAGGGTTATGGTTAGTTTTTGGGTTTTGAATAGGGTTAGGGTTAGGGTTAAAGTTAGGATTAGAGTTTGGATTAGGCTTAGGTTTAGGGTTAGGTTTACACTTAGGGTTAGGGTTAGGGGTAGGGTTTCGGTTAGGGTTAGGGTTAGGGTTAGGTTCAGTGTTAGGGTTAGGGTTAGGGTTAGGGTTAGGTTTAGGGTTTGGTTTAGGGTTAGGGTTAGAATTAGGGTTAGGTTTAGGGTTTGGGTTTGGGTTAGGGTTAGGTTTAGGGTTAGGGTTAGGATTTGGGTTTGGGTAAGGGTTAGGGTTAGGGTTAGGATTAGATTTAGGGTTAGGCTTTGGGTTTGGGTTAGGGTTATGGTTATGGTTAGGGTTTGGTTTGGGTTAGGGTTAGGGTTAGGGTTAAAGTTATGGTTAGGGTTTGGGGTTAGGGTTAGGGTTAGTATTAGGGTTAGGCTTTGGATTAGCTTGTGGGCTTGCGTTAGGGTTTTGTTTATGGTTAGGGTTACATTTAGGGTTAGGGTTAGGGTTTGGATTAGGGTTAGGGTTAGGGTTAGGGTTAGGATTTGGGTTAGGGTTAGGGTTACATTTAGGGTTACAGTTAGTGTTTGGGTTTGGGTTACGGTAAGAGTTAGGGTTAGGGTTAGGTTTAGGATTAGGGTTAGGTTTAGGGTTAGGGTTTGTGTTTGTGTTAGGGTTATGGTTAGGGTTTGGTTTAGGGATAGTGTTAGGGTAAGTGTTAGGCTTTGGTGAGCGTGAGGGCTTGGGATAGGATTTGGTTTAGGGTTAGGGTTACATTTAGGTTTAGGGTTAGGGTTAGGATTAGGGTTAGGTTTACGCTTAGGGTTAGTTTTCAGGGTTAGGGGTTAGGATTAGGGTTATGGTTAGGGTTTGGGTTATGGTTAGGGTCAGGGTTAGCGTTAGGGTTAGGGTTAGGGTTTGCCTGTGTTAGGGTTGGGTTTGGGTTTGGGTTAGGGTTAGTGTTATTGTTAGGGTTTGGGTTAGGGTTAGGTTTAGGGTTAGGGTTTGGGTTATGGTTAGGGTAAGGGTTATGGTTAGGGTTAGTGATACATTTAGGGTTTGGGTTAGGTTGGGGTCAGGGATATGGTTAGGGTTAGGGTTTGGGTTAGGGTTAGGGTTAGGGTTAGGATTAGGATTAGGTTTAGGGTTAGGGTTAGGGTTTGGGTTAAGGTTAGGGTTAGGTGTAGGGTTAGGGTTTGGGTTAAAGTTATGGTTAGGGTTTGGTTTAGGTTTAGGGTTAGGGTTAGTTTTGGGCTTTGCGTTAGTGTGTGGGCTTGGGATAGGTTTGGGTTAGGGTTAGGGTTACATTTATGTTTAGGGTTAGGGTTACGGTTAGGGTTAGTTTTCATTGTTAGGGGTTAGGAGTTAGGATTAGGGTTAGCGTTAGGGTTTGGGCTATGGTTAGGGTTAGAGTTCGGGTTAGGGTTAGGGTTAGGGTTAGGGTTTGCCTGTGTTAGGGTTAGGGTTTGGGTTTGGGTTAGGGTTAGTGTTACGGTTAGTGTTTGGTTTAGGGTTAAGGTTATGGTTAAAGTTAAGGTTAGGGTTTGGTTTAGGGTTAGTGTTAGGGTTAGTGTTAGTCTTTGGTGACCGTGAGGGCTTGGGATAGGGTTTGGGTTAGGGTTAGGGTTACATTTAGGTTTAGGGTGAGGGTTAGGGTTAGGGTTAGGTTTAGGGCTAGGGTTAGTTTTCAGGGTTAGGTGTTAGGAGTTAGGATTAGGGTTAGGGTTAGGGTTAGGGTCAGGGTTAGGTTTAGGGTTAGGGTTAAGATTGGCCTGTGTTAGGGCTAGGGTTTGGGTTTCGGTTAGGGTTAGTGTTAGGTTTAGGGTTTGGGTTAGGGTTAGGTTTAGGGTTAGGGTTTGGGTTATGGTTAGGGTAAGGGTTATGGTTAGGGTTAGTGATAGATTTAGGTTTTGGGTTAGGTTGGG
>CM069550.1:51900000-51905000 GCA_035773235.1 Eospalax fontanierii | reverse complement strand
TTTTGGTTTAGGGTAAGGGTTATGGTTAGGGTGAGGTTTAGGGTTAGAGTTTGGGTTTGGATTTGGGTTAGGTTTAGGGTTAGGGTTTGGGTTTGGGTTAGGGTTAGAGTTAGGGATAGGGTTAGGGTTTGCGTTTGGTTTAGGGTTAGGGTTTGGGTTTGGGTTAGGGTTAGGGTTTGGGTTAAGGTTAGGTTTAGGGTTAGTGTTAGGTTTCGGGTTATGGTTAGGCTTTGGATTAGCGTGTGTGCTTGGTTTAGGTTTTGGGTTAGGGTTAGGGTTACATTTAGGGTTAGGGTAAGGGTTAGTGTTTGGGTTAGGGTTAGGGTTAGGGTTAGGTTTGGGTTTAGGGTTAGGTTTTGGATTAGAGTTAGGGTTACTGTTAGGTTTAGGTTTAGGGTTTGGGTTAGGGTTAGGTTTACATTTACGGTTAGAGTTAGGATTAGGGTTTGAGTTAGGGTTAGGATTATTGCTAGGGTTAGGATTAATGTTAGGTTTAGGGTTCGGGTTAGGGTTAGTGTTTGGTTTAGGGTTTGAGTTAGCTTTTGGGTTAGGGTTAGGGTTAGGGATTGGGTTAGGGTTAGGGTTATGGTTAGGGTTTGGGTTTTGATTAGGGTTAGGGTTAGGGTAAAAGTTAGGATTAGAATTTGGCTTAGATTTAGGTTTAGGTTTAGGGTTAGACTTAGGGTAAGGGTAAGGGGTAGGGTTTGGGTTAGGGTTAGGGTTAGGGTTAGGTTCAGTGTTAGGGTTAGGGTTAGGGTTAGGGTTAGGGTTAGGTTTGGTTTAGGGTTAGGGTTAGAATTAGGGTTAGGGTTAGGTTTAGGTTTTGGATTTGGGTTAGGCTAAGTGTTAGGGTTAGGTTTAGGGTTAGGGTTTGCTTTGGGTTAGGGTTAGGGTTAGGGTTAGGGTTTGGGTTTGGGTTAGGGTTAGAGTTAGGGTTTGGGTTCGGGTAAGGGTAAGGGTTATGGTTAGGGGTAGTGATAGATTTAGGGTTTGGTTAGGTTGGGGTCAGGATTATGGTTTTGGTTAGTGTTTGGGTTAGGTTTAGTGTTAGGGTTAGGATTAGGCTTGGGTTAGAGTTAGCTTTTGGGTTAGGGTTAGGGTTAGTTTTAGTGATTGGGTTAGGGTTAGTGTTATGGTTAGGGTTTGGGTTTTGATTAGGGTTAGGGTTAGGGTTAGGGTTAAAGTTAGGATTAGAGTTTGGATTTGGCTTAGGTTTAGGGTTAGGGTTACACTTAGGGTTAGGGTTAGGGGTAGGGTTTCGGTTAGGGTTAGGGTTAGGGTTAGGTTCAGTGTTAGGGTTAGGGTTAGGGTTAGGGTTTGGTTTAGGTTTAGGGTTAGAATTAGGGATAGGGTTAGGGTTTGGGTTTGGGTTAGGGTTAGGTTTAGGGTTAGGTTTAGGATTTGGGTTTGGGTAAGGGTTAGGGTTAGGGTTAGGATTAGATTTAGGATTAGGCTTTGGGTTTGGGTTAGGGTTATGGTTATGTTTAGGGTTTGGGTTTGGTTTAGGGTTAGGGTTAAAGTTATGGTTAGGGTTTGGGGTTAGGGTTAGGGTTAGTATTAGGGTTAGGCTTTGGATTAGCTTGTGGGCTTGCGTTAGGGTTTGGTTTAGGGTTAGGGTTACATTTAGGGTTAGGGTTAGGGTTTGGATTAGGGTTAGGGTTAGGGTTAGGGTTTGGGTTTGTGTTAGGGTTAGGGTTAGGGTTTGGGTGAGGGTTATATTTAGGTTTAGGGTTAGGGTTAGGGTTTGGTTAAGGTTATGGTTAGGGTTAGTGTTAGGATTAGGGTTAGGTTTAGGTTTAGGGTTAGGGTTAGGTTTTGGGTTAGGGTTACGGTTAGGGTTAGAGTTAGGTTTTAGATTAGGGTTAGGGTTAGGGTTAGGGTTAGGGTTAGGGTTATGGTTAGGGTTAGGGTTAGGGTTTGGGTTAGGGTTTGGGTGAGGGTTACATTTAGGTTTAGGGTTAGGGTTTGGGTAAGTTTATGGTTAGGGTTAGTGTTAGGATTAGGGTTAGGGTTAGAAGTAGGGTTAGGGTTAGGGTTAAGTTTTGGGTTACGGTTAGGGTTATGGTTAGGGTTTGGGTTTGGGTTAGCGTAAGGGTTAGGGTAAATTTAGGGTTAGGGTTTGTCTTAGCGTTAGGGTTTGGGTTTGGGTTAGAGTTAGGGTTAGGGTTAAAGTTATGGTTAGGGTTTGGTTTAGGGTTAGGGTTAGGGTTAGTGTTAGGCTTTGGGTTAGCGTGTGGGCTTGGGATATGGTTTGGGTTAGGGTTAGGGTTACATTTATGTTTAGGGTTAGGGTTACGTTTAGGGTTAGTTTTCAGGGTTAGGGGTTATGAGTTAGGATTAGGGTTAGCGTTAGGGTTTGGGTTATGGTTAGGGTTAGAGTTAGGGTTAGGGTTAGGGTTAGGTTTAGGGTTTGCCTGTGTTAGGGTTAGGGTTTGGGTTAGTGTTAGAGTTAGGGTTAGGGTTTGGGTTCGGGTAAGGGTAAGGGTTATGGTTAGGGTTAGTGATAGATTTAGGGTTTGGTTAGGTTGGGGTCAGGATTATGGTTAGGGTTAGTGTTTGGGTTAGGTTTAGGGTTAGGGTTAGGATTAGGCTTAGGGTTTGAGTTAGCTTTTGGGTTAGGGTTAGGGTTAGGGATTGGGTTAGGGTTAGGGTTATGGTTAGGGTTTGGGTTTTGATTAGGGTTAGGGTTAGGGTTAAATTTAGGATTAGAATTTGGATTAGGCTTAGGTTTAGGTTTAGGGTTACACTTAGGGTTAGGGTTAGTGGTAGGGTTTGGGTTAGGGTTAGGGTTAGGGTTAGGTTCAGTGTTAGGTTTAGGGTTAGGGTTAGGGTTAGGGTTAGGGTTTGGTTTAGGGTTAGGGTTAGAATTAGGGTTAGGGTTAGGGTTTGGGTTTGGGTTAGGCTTAGGTTTAGGGTTAGGTTTAGGTTTAGGGTTAGGCTTTGGGTTTGGGTTAGGCTTACGTTTATGGTTAGGGTTTGGGTTTAGGTTAGGGTTAGGGTTAGGGTTAAAGTTATGGTTAGGGTTTGGGGTTAGGGTTAGGGTTAGTATTAGGGTTAGGCTTTGGATTAGCGTGCGGGCTTGGGTTAGGTTTTGGGTTAGGGTTAGGGTTACTGTTAGATTTAGGTTTAGGGTTAGGGTTTCCATTAGGTTTAGGGTTTGGGTTAGGGTTAGGGTTACATTTAGGGTTAGAGTTAGGATTAGGGTTTGCGTTAGGGTTAGGGTTATTGTTAGGGTTAGGATTAATGTTAGGTTTAGGGTTCGGGTTAGGGTTAGTGTTTGGTTTAGGGTTAGGGTTAGAATTAGGGTTAGAGTTAGGGGTAGTGTTTGGGTTAGGGTTAGGGTTAGGGTTAGGTTCAGTGTTAGGGTTAGGGTTAGGGTTAGGGTTAGGGTTAGGGTTAGGGTTAGGTTTGGTTTAGGGTTAGGGTTAGAATTAGGGTTAGGGTTAGGGTTTGGTTTTGGGTTAGGGTTAGGGTTAGGGTTAGGGTTAGGGTTAGGATTTGGGTTTGGGTAAGGGTTAGGGTTAGGGTTAGGATTAGGGTTAGGGTTTGCCTGTGTTAGGGTTAGGGTTTGGGTTAGTGTTAGGGTTAGGGTTTGAGTTTGGGTTAGGATTTGGTTTAGGGTTAGGGTTAGGGTTTGGGTTAAGGTTAGGGTTAGGGGTAGGGTTAGGGTTAGGATTTGAGTTTGGGTTAGGGTTTGGGTTAGGGTTAGGGTTACGGTTTGGGTTAAGGTTAGGGTTAGGGGTAGGGTTAGGGTTTGGTTTAGGGTTAGGGTTAGGGTTAGTGTTTGGCTTAGGGTTTGGGTGAGGGTTACATTTAGGTTTATGGTTAGGGTTAGGGTTTGGGTAAGGTTAGGGTTAGGGTTAGTGTTAGGATTAGGGTTAGGTTTAGGGTTAGGGTTAGGGTTAGGTTTTGGGTTAGGGTTAGGGTTAGAATTAGGGTTAGGTTTATGTTTTGGGTTTGGGTTAGGGTAAGGGTTATGGTTAGGGTTAGGTTTAGGTTTAGGGTTTGGGTTTGGATTTGGGTTAGGTTTAGGGTTAGGGTTTGGGTTTGGGTTAGGGTTAGAGTTAGGGATAGGGTTAGGGTTTGGGTTTGGTTTAGGGTTAGGGTTTGGGTTTGGGTTAGGTTTAGGGTTTGGTTTAAGGTTAGATTTAGGGTTAGTGTTAGGTTTCGGGTTATGGTTAGGCTTTGGATTAGCGTGTGTGCTTGGGTTAGGTTTTGGGTTAGGGCTAGGGTTACATTTAGGGTTAGGGTTAGGGTTAGTGTTTGGGTTAGGGTTAGGGTTAGGGTTAGGGTTCGGTTTAGGGTTAGGTTTTGGATTAGAGTTAGGGTTACTGTTAGGTTTAGGTTTAGGGTTAGGGTTTCCGTTAGGTTTAGGGTTTGGGTTAGGGTTAGGTTTACATTTACGGTTAGAGTTAGGATTAGGGTTTGCGTTAGGGTTAGGGTTATTGTTAGGGTTAGGATTAATGTTAGGTTTAGGGTTCGGGTTAGGGTTAGTGTTTGGTTTAGGGTTAGAGTTAGGTTTTGGGTTAGGGTTAGGGATTGGGTTAGGGTTAGGGTTATGGTTAGGGTTTGGGTTTTGATTAGGGTTAGGGTTAGGGTTAAAGTTAGGATTAGAGTTTGGATTAGGCTTAGGTTTAGGTTTAGGGTTACACTTAGGGTTAGGGTTAGGGGTAGGGTTTGGGTAGGGTTAGGGTTAGGGTTAGGTTCAGTGTTAGGTTTAGGTTTAGGGTTAGGGTTAGGGTTAGGGTTTGGTTTAGGGTTAGGGTTAGAATTAGGGTTAGGGTTAGGGTTTGGGTTTGGGTCAGGCTTAGGGTTAGGGTTAGGGTCTGGGTTTGGGTTAGGGTTAGGGTTAGGGTTAAAGTTATGGTTAGGGTTTGGGGTTAGGGTTAGGGTTAGTGTTAGGGTTAGGCTTTGGATTAGCGTGCCGGCGTGGGTTAGGGTTTGGGTTAGGGTTAGGGTTAGGGTTATATTTAGGGTTAGGGTTAGGGTTAGGGTTTGGG
>CM069550.1:51892500-51895000 GCA_035773235.1 Eospalax fontanierii | reverse complement strand
TAGGGTTTGGGTTAGTGTTAGGGTTAGGGTTAGGGTTTGGGTTCGGGTAAGGGTAAGGGTTATGGTTAGGGTTAGTGATAGATTTAGGGTTTGGTTAGGTTGGGGTCAGGATTATGGTTTTGGTTAGTGTTTGGGTTAGGTTTAGGGTTAGGGTTAGGATTAGGCTTGGGTTAGATTTAGCTTTTGGGTTAGGGTTAGGGTTAGTTTTAGGGATTGGGTTAGGGTTAGGGTTATGGTTAGGGTTTGGGTTTTGAATAGGGTTAGGGTTAGGGTTAAAGTTAGGATTAGAGTTTGGATTAGGCTTAGGTTTAGGGTTAGGTTTACACTTAGGGTTAGGGTTAGGGGTAGGGTTTCGGTTAGGGTTAGGGTTAGGGTTAGGTTCAGTGTTAGGGTTAGGGTTAGGGTTAGGGTTAGGTTTAGGGTTTGGTTTAGGGTTAGGGTTAGAATTAGGGTTAGGTTTAGGGTTTGGGTTTGGGTTAGGGTTAGGTTTAGGGTTAGGGTTAGGATTTGGGTTTGGGTAAGGGTTAGGGTTAGGGTTAGGATTAGATTTAGGGTTAGGCTTTGGGTTTGGGTTAGGGTTATGGTTATGGTTAGGGTTTGGTTTGGGTTAGGGTTAGGGTTAGGGTTAAAGTTATGGTTAGGGTTTGGGGTTAGGGTTAGGGTTAGTATTAGGGTTAGGCTTTGGATTAGCTTGTGGGCTTGCGTTAGGGTTTTGTTTATGGTTAGGGTTACATTTAGGGTTAGGGTTAGGGTTTGGATTAGGGTTAGGGTTAGGGTTAGGGTTAGGGTTTGGGTTAGGGTTAGGGTTACATTTAGGGTTACAGTTAGTGTTTGGGTTTGGGTTACGGTAAGAGTTAGGGTTAGGGTTAGGTTTAGGATTAGGGTTAGGTTTAGGGTTAGGGTTTGTGTTTGTGTTAGGGTTATGGTTAGGGTTTGGTTTAGGGATAGTGTTAGGGTAAGTGTTAGGCTTTGGTGAGCGTGAGGGCTTGGGATAGGATTTGGTTTAGGGTTAGGGTTACATTTAGGTTTAGGGTTAGGGTTAGGATTAGGGTTAGGTTTACGCTTAGGGTTAGTTTTCAGGGTTAGGGGTTAGGATTAGGGTTATGGTTAGGGTTTGGGTTATGGTTAGGGTCAGGGTTAGCGTTAGGGTTAGGGTTAGGGTTTGCCTGTGTTAGGGTTGGGTTTGGGTTTGGGTTAGGGTTAGTGTTATTGTTAGGGTTTGGGTTAGGGTTAGGTTTAGGGTTAGGGTTTGGGTTATGGTTAGGGTAAGGGTTATGGTTAGGGTTAGTGATAGATTTAGGGTTTGGGTTAGGTTGGGGTCAGGGATATGGTTAGGGTTAGGGTTTGGGTTAGGGTTAGGGTTAGGGTTAGGATTAGGATTAGGTTTAGGGTTAGGGTTAGGGTTTGGGTTAAGGTTAGGGTTAGGTGTAGGGTTAGGGTTTGGGTTAAAGTTATGGTTAGGGTTTGGTTTAGGTTTAGGGTTAGGGTTAGTTTTGGGCTTTGCGTTAGTGTGTGGGCTTGGGATAGGTTTGGGTTAGGGTTAGGGTTACATTTATGTTTAGGGTTAGGGTTACGGTTAGGGTTAGTTTTCATTGTTAGGGGTTAGGAGTTAGGATTAGGGTTAGCGTTAGGGTTTGGGCTATGGTTAGGGTTAGAGTTCGGGTTAGGGTTAGGGTTAGGGTTAGGGTTTGCCTGTGTTAGGGTTAGGGTTTGGGTTTGGGTTAGGGTTAGTGTTACGGTTAGTGTTTGGTTAGGGTTAGGGTTAGGGTTAGGGTTAGGGTTAGGGTTAGGGTTAGGGTTAGGGTTAGGGTTAGGGTTAGGGTTAGGGTTAGGGTTAGGGTTAGGGTTAGGGTTTGGTTTAGGGTTAGTGTTAGGGTTAGTGTTAGTCTTTGGTGACCGTGAGGGCTTGGGATAGGGTTTGGGTTAGGGTTAGGGTTACATTTCGGTTTAGGGTGAGGGTTAGGGTTAGGGTTAGGTTTAGGGCTAGGGTTAGTTTACAGGGTTAGGTGTTAGGAGTTAGGATTAGGGTTAGGGTTAGGGTTAGGGACAGGGTTAGGTTTAGGGTTAGGGTTAAGATGGGCCTGTGTTAGGGCTAGGGTTTGGGTTTCGGTTAGGGTTAGTGTTAGGTTTAGGGTTTGGGTTAGGGTTAGGTTTAGGGTTAGGGTTTGGGTTATGGTTAGGGTAAGGGTTATGGTTAGGGTTAGTGATAGATTTAGGTTTTGGGTTAGGTTGGGGTCAGGTTTATGGTTAGGGTTAGGGTTTG
The DNA here is from genome assembly GCA_035773235.1 of Eospalax fontanierii. NCBI lineage: Eukaryota > Metazoa > Chordata > Mammalia > Rodentia > Spalacidae > Eospalax > Eospalax fontanierii. Next base: position 51,892,737 of record CM069550.1, on the reverse strand, counting down.
GGTTAGGGTTAGGGTTAGGGTTTGAGTTTGAGTTAGGATTTGGGTTAGGGTTAGGGTTAGGGTTTGGGTTAAGGTTAGGGTTAGGGTTAGGGTTAGAGTTAGGGGTTAGGGTTAGGGTTAGGGTTAGGGTTAGGGTTAGGTTTTGGTTTTGGGTTAGGGTAAGGGTTATGGTTAGGGTTAGTTTTAGGGTTAGGGTTTGGGTTTGGATTTGGGTTAGGTTTAGGGTTAGGGTTTGGG
>CM069550.1:51880000-51885000 GCA_035773235.1 Eospalax fontanierii | reverse complement strand
TTAGGATTAGGGTTTGCGTTAGGGTTAGGGTTTTTGTTAGGGTTAGGATTAATGTTAGGTTTAGGGTTCGGGTTAGGGTTAGTGTTTGGTTTAGGGTTAGGGTTAGAATTAGGGTTAGAGTTAGGGGTAGGTTTTGGGTTAGGGTTAGGTTTAGGGTTAGGGTTAGGTTTAGGGTTAGGGTTTGGTTTAGGGTTAGGGTTAGAATTAGGGTTAGGGTTAGGGTTTGGGTTTGGGTTAGCCTTAGGGTTAGGGTTAGGGTTAGTATTTGTGTTTGGGTAAGGGTTAGGGTTAGGGTTAGGATTAGGGTTAGGGTTTGCCTGTGTTAGGGTTAGGGTTTGGGTTAGTGTTAGGGTTAGGGTTAGGGTCTGGGTTCGGGTAAGGGTAAGGGTTATGGTTAGGGTTAGTGATAGATTTAGGGTTTGGTTAGGTTGGGGTCAGGATTATGGTTTTGGTTAGTGTTTGGGTTAGGTTTAGGGTTAGGGTTAGGATTAGGCTTGGGTTAGAGTTAGCTTTTGGATTAGGGTTAGGGTTAGTTTTAGGGATTGGGTTAGGGTTAGGGTTATGGTTAGGGTTTGGGTTTTGATTAGGCTTAGGGTTAGGGTTAAAGTTAGGATTAGAGTTTGGATTAGGCTTAGGTTTAGGGTTAGGTTTACACTTAGGGTTAGGGTTAGGGGTAGGGTTTCGGTTAGGGTTAGGGTTAGGGTTAGGTTCAGTGTTAGGGTTAGGGTTAGGGTTAGGGTTAGGGTTAGGGTTAGGGTTTGGTTTAGGGTTAGGGTTAGAATTAGGGTTAGGTTTAGGGTTTGGGTTTGGGTTAGGGTTAGGTTTAGGGTTAGGGTTAGGATTTGGGTTTGGGTAAGGGTTAGGATTAGGGTTAGGATTAGATTTAGGGTTAGGCTTTGGGTTTGGGTTAGGGTTATGGTTATGGTTATGGTTAGGGTTTGTGTTTGGGTTAGGGTTAGGGTTAGGGTTAAAGTTATGGTTAGGGTTTGGGGTTAGGGTTAGGTTTAGTATTAGGTTTAGGCTTTGGATTAGCTTGTGGGCTTGCGTTAGGGTTTGGTTTAGGGTTAGGGTTACATTTAGGGTTAGGGTTAGGGTTTGGATTAGGGTTAGGGTTAGGGTTAGGGTTAGGGTTACATTTAGGGTTAGGGTTTGGGTTAGGGTTAGGGTTACATTTAGGGTTACAGTTAGTGTTTGGGTTTGGGTTACGGTAAGAGTTAGGGTTAGGGTTAGGATTAGGATTAGGGTTAGGTTTAGGGTTAGGGTTTGGGTTTGTGTTAGGGTTATGGTTAGGGTTTGGTTTAGGGTTAGTGTTAGGGTAAGTGTTAGGCTTTGGTGAGCGTGAGGGCTTGGGATAGGGTTTGGTTTAGGGTTAGGGTTACATTTAGGTTTAGGGTTAGGGTTAGGATTAGGGTTAGGTTTACGCTTAGGGTTAGTTTTCATGGTTAGGGGTTAGGATTAGGGTTATGGTTAGGGTTTGGGTTATGGTTAGGGTCAGGGTTAGGGTTAGTGTTAGGGTTAGGGTTAGGGTTTGCCTGTGTTAGGGTTAGGGTTTGCGTTTGGGTTAGGGTTAGTGTTAGGGTTAGGGTTTGGGTTAGGGTTAGGTTTAGGGTTAGGGTTTGGGTTATGGTTAGGGTAAGGGTTATGGTTAGGGTAAGGGTTATGGTTAGGGTTAGTGATAGATTTAGGGTTTGGGTTAGGTTGGGGTCAGGTTTATGGTTAGGGTTAGGGTTTGGGTTAGGGTTAGGGTTGGGGTTTGGGTTTGGGTTGGGATGTGGGTTAGGGTTAGGGTTAGGGTTTGGGTTAAGGTTGGGGTTGGGGGTAGGGTTAGGGTTAGGATTTGAGTTTGGGTTAGGGTTTGGGTTAGGGTTAGGGTTACGGTTTGGGTTAAGGTTAGTGTTAGGGTTAGTGTTTGGGTTAGGATTTGGGTGAGGGTTACATTTAGGTTTATGGTTAGGGTTAGGGTTAGTGTTAGGATTAGGGTTAGGTTTAGGGTTAGGGTTAGGGTTAGGTTTTGGGTTAGGGTTAGGGTTAGAATTAGGGTTAGGTTTAGGTTTTGGGTTTGGGTTAGGGTAAGGGTTATGGTTAGGGTTAGGTTTAGGGTTAGGGTTTGGGTTTGGATTTGGGTTAGGTTTAGGGTTAGGTTTTGGGTTAGGGTTAGGGTTACTGTTAGATTTAGGTTTACGGTTAGGGCTTCCATTAGGTTTAGGTTTTGGGTTAGGGTTAGGGGTACATTTAGGGTTAGAGTTAGGATTAGGGTTTGCGTTAGGGTTAGGGTTTTTGTTAGGGTTAGGATTAATGTTAGGTTTAGGGTTCGGGTTAGGGTTAGTGTTTGGTTTAGGGTTAGGGTTAGAATTAGGGTTAGAGTTAGGGGTAGGTTTTGGGTTAGGGTTAGGTTTAGGGTTAGGGTTAGGTTTAGGGTTAGGGTTTGGTTTAGGGTTAGGGTTAGAATTAGGGTTAGGGTTAGGGTTTGGGTTTGGGTTAGCCTTAGGGTTAGGGTTAGGGTTAGTATTTGTGTTTGGGTAAGGGTTAGGGTTAGGGTTAGGATTAGGGTTAGGGTTTGCCTGTGTTAGGGTTAGGGTTTGGGTTAGTGTTAGGGTTAGGGTTAGGGTTTGGGTTCGGGTAAGGGTAAGGGTTATGGTTAGGGTTAGTGATAGATTTAGGGTTTGGTTAGGTTGGGGTCAGGATTATGGTTTTGGTTAGTGTTTGGGTTAGGTTTAGGGTTAGGGTTAGGATTAGGCTTGGGTTAGAGTTAGCTTTTGGCTTAGGGTTAGGGTTAGTTCTAGGGATTGGGTTAGGGTTAGGGTTATGGCTAGGGTTTGGGTTTTGCCTAGGCTTAGGGTTAGGGTTAAAGTTAGGATTAGAGATTGGATTAGGCTTAGGTTTAGGGTTAGGTTTACACTTAGGGTTAGGGTTAGGGGTAGGGTTTCGGTTAGGGTTAGGGTTAGGGTTAGGTTCAGTGTTAGGGTTAGGGTTAGGGTTAGGGTTAGGGTTAGGGTTAGGGTTTGGTTTAGGGTTACGGTTAGAATTAGGGTTAGGTTTAGGGTTTGGGTTTGGGTTAGGGTTAGGTTTAGGTTAGGGTTTGGGTTAGAGTTAGGGTTAGGTGAGGTGTTGGATTAGGGTTATGGTTAGGGTTAGGGTTTGTGTTTGTGTTAGGGTTATGGTTAGGGTTTGGTTTAGGGATAGTGTTAGGGTAAGTGTTAGGCTTTGGTGAGCGTGAGGGCTTGGGATAGCATTTGGTTTAGGGTTAGGGTTACATTTAGGTTTAGGGTTAGGGTTAGGATTAGGGTTAGGTTTCCGCTTAGGGTTAGTTTTCAGGGTTAGGGGTTAGGATTAGGGTTATGGTTAGGGTTTGGGTTATGGTTAGGGTCAGGGTTAGCGTTAGGGTTAGGGTTAGGGTTTGCCTGTGTTAGGGTTGGGTTTGGGTTTGGGTTAGGGTTAGTGTTATTGTTAGGGTTTGGGTTAGGGTTAGGTTTAGGGTTAGGGTTTGGGTTATGGTTAGGGTAAGGGTTATGGTTAGGGTTAGTGATAGATTTAGGGTTTGGGTTAGGTTGGGGTCAGGGATATGGTTAGGGTTAGGGTTTGGGTTAGGGTTAGGGTTAGGGTTAGGATTAGGATTAGGTTTAGGGTTAGGGTTAGGGTTTGGGTTAAGGTTAGGGTTAGGTGTAGGGTTAGGGTTTGGGTTAAAGTTATGGTTAGGGTTTGGTTTAGGTTTAGGGTTAGGGTTAGTTTTGGGCTTTGCGTTAGTGTGTGGGCTTGGGATAGGTTTGGGTTAGGGTTAGGGTTACATTTATGTTTAGGGTTAGGGTTACGGTTAGGGTTAGTTTTCATTGTTAGGGGTTAGGAGTTAGGATTAGGGTTAGCGTTAGGGTTTGGGCTATGGTTAGGGTTAGAGTTCGGGTTAGGGTTAGGGTTAGGGTTAGGGTTTGCCTGTGTTAGGGTTAGGGTTTGGGTTTGGGTTAGGGTTAGTGTTACGGTTAGTGTTTGGTTAGGGTTAGGGTTAGGGTTAGGGTTAGGGTTAGGGTTAGGGTTAGGGTTAGGGTTAGGGTTAGGGTTAGGGTTAGGGTTAGGGTTAGGGTTAGGGTTAGGGTTTGGTTTAGGGTTAGTGTTAGGGTTAGTGTTAGTCTTTGGTGACCGTGAGGGCTTGGGATAGGGTTTGGGTTAGGGTTAGGGTTACATTTCAGTTTAGGGTGAGGGTTAGGGTTAGGGTTAGGTTTAGGGCTAGGGTTAGTTTTCAGGGTTAGGTGTTAGGAGTTAGGATTAGGGTTAGGGTTAGGGTTAGGGTCAGGGCTAGGTTTAGGGTTAGGGTTAAGATGGGCCTGTGTTAGGGCTAGGGTTTGGGTTTCGGTTAGGGTTAGTGTTAGGTTTAGGGTTTGGGTTAGGGTTAGGTTTAGGGTTAGGGTTTGGGTTATGGTTAGGGTAAGGGTTATGGTTAGGGTTAGTGATAGATTTAGGTTTTGGGTTAGGTTGGGGTCAGGTTTATGGTTAGGGTTATGGTTTGGGTTAGGGTTAGGGTTAGGGTTTGAGTTTGAGTTAGGATTTGGGTTAGGGTTAGGGTTAGGGTTTGGGTTAAGGTTAGGGTTAGGGTTAGGGTTAGAGTTAGGGGTTAGGGTTAGGGTTAGGGTTAGGGTTAGGGTTAGGTTTTGGCTTTGGGTTAGGGTAGGGGTTATGGTTAGGGTTAGTTTTAGGGTTAGGGTTTGGGTTTGGATTTGGGTTAGGTTTAGGGTTAGGGTTTGGGTTTGGGTTAGGGTTAGAGTTAGGGATAGGGTTAGGGTTTGGGTTTGGTTTAGGGTTAGGGTTTGGGTTTGGGTTAGGGTTAGGGTTTGGGTTAAGGTTAGGTTTAGGGTTAGTGTTAGGTTTCGGGTTATGGTTAGGCTTTGGATTAGCGTGTGTGCTTGGGTTAGGTTTTGGGTTAGGGTTAGGGTTACATTTAGGGTTAGGGTTAGGGTTAGTGTTTGGGTTAGGGTTAGGGTTAGGGTTAGGGTTCGGTTTAGGGTTAGGTT
>CM069550.1:51862500-51872500 GCA_035773235.1 Eospalax fontanierii | reverse complement strand
TAGGGTTAGGATTAGGGTTAGGGTTTGCCTGTGTTAGGGTTAGGGTTTGGGTTAGTGTTAGGGTTAGGGTTAGGGTTTGGGTTCGGGTAAGGGTAAGGGTTATGGTTAGGGTTAGTGATAGATTTAGGGTTTGGTTAGGTTGGGGTCAGGATTATGGTTTTGGTTAGTGTTTGGGTTAGGTTTAGGGTTAGGGTTAGGATTAGGCTTGGGTTAGAGTTAGCTTTTGGATTAGGGTTAGGGTTAGTTTTAGGGATTGGGTTAGGGTTAGGGTTATGGTTAGGGTTTGGGTTTTGATTAGGCTTAGGGTTAGGGTTAAAGTTAGGATTAGAGTTTGGATTAGGCTTAGGTTTAGGGTTAGGTTTACACTTAGGGTTAGGGTTAGGGGTAGGGTTTCGGTTAGGGTTAGGGTTAGGGTTAGGTTCAGTGTTAGGGTTAGGGTTAGGGTTAGGGTTAGGGTTAGGGTTAGGGTTTGGTTTAGGGTTAGGGTTAGAATTAGGGTTAGGTTTAGGGTTTGGGTTTGGGTTAGGGTTAGGTTTAGGGTTAGGGTTAGGATTTGGGTTTGGGTAAGGGTTAGGGTTAGGGTTAGGATTAGATTTAGGGTTAGGCTTTGGGTTTGGGTTAGGGTTATGGTTATGGTTATGGTTAGGGTTTGTGTTTGGGTTAGGGTTAGGGTTAGGGTTAAAGTTATGGTTAGGGTTTGGGGTTAGGGTTAGGTTTAGTATTAGGTTTAGGCTTTGGATTAGCTTGTGGGCTTGCGTTAGGGTTTGGTTTAGGGTTAGGGTTACATTTAGGGTTAGGGTTAGGGTTTGGATTAGGGTTAGGGTTAGGGTTAGGGTTAGGGTTACATTTAGGGTTAGGGTTTGGGTTAGGGTTAGGGTTACATTTAGGGTTACAGTTAGTGTTTGGGTTTGGGTTACGGTAAGAGTTAGGGTTAGGGTTAGGATTAGGATTAGGGTTAGGTTTAGGGTTAGGGTTTGTGTTTGTGTTAGGGTTATGGTTAGGGTTTGGTTTAGGGTTAGTGTTAGGGTAAGTGTTAGGCTTTGGTGAGCATGAGGGCTTGCGATAGGGTTTGGTTTAGGGTGAGGGTTACATTTACGTTTAGGGTTAGGGTTAGGATTAGGGTTAGGTTTACGCTTAGGGTTAGTTTTCATGGTTAGGGGTTAGGATTAGGGTTATGGTTAGGGTTTGGGTTATGGTTAGGGTCAGGGTTAGGGTTAGTGTAAGGGTTAGGGTTAGGGTTTGCCTGTGTTAGGGTTAGGGTTTGCGTTTGGGTTAGGGTTAGTGTTAGGGTTAGGGTTTGGGTTAGGGTTAGGTTTAGGGTTAGGGTTTGGGTTATGGTTAGGGTAAGGGTTATGGTTAGGGTAAGGGTTATGGTTAGGGTTAGTGATAGATTTAGGGTTTGGGTTAGGTTGGGGTCAGGTTTATGGTTAGGGTTAGGGTTTGGGTTAGGGTTAGGGTTAGGGTTTGAGTTTGGGTTAGGATTTGGGTTAGGGTTAGGGTTAGGGTTTGGGTTAAGGTTAGGGTTAGGGGTAGGGTTAGGGTTAGGATTTGAGTTTGGGTTAGGGTTTGGGTTAGGGTTAGGGTTACGGTTTGGGTTAAGGTTAGTGTTAGGGTTAGTGTTTGGGTTAGGATTTGGGTGACGGTTACATTTAGGTTTATGGTTAGGGTTAGGGTTAGTGTTAGGATTAGTGTTAGGTTTAGGGTTAGGGTTAGGGTTAGGTTTTGGGTTAGGGTTAGGGTTAGAATTAGGGTTAGGTTTAGGTTTTGGGTTTGGGTTAGGGTAAGGGTTATGGTTAGGGTTAGGTTTAGGGTTAGGGTTTGGGTTTGGATTTGGGTTAGGTTTAGGGTTAGGTTTTGGGTTAGGGTTAGGGTTACTGTTAGATTTAGGTTTACGGTTAGGGCTTCCATTAGGTTTAGGTTTTGGGTTAGGGTTAGGGGTACATTTAGGGTTAGAGTTAGGATTAGGGTTTGCGTTAGGGTTAGGGTTTTTGTTAGGGTTAGGATTAATGTTAGGTTTAGGGTTCGGGTTAGGGTTAGTGTTTGGTTTAGGGTTAGGGTTAGAATTAGGGTTAGAGTTAGGGGTAGGTTTTGGGTTAGGGTTAGGTTTAGGGTTAGGGTTAGGTTTAGGGTTAGGCTTTGGGTTAGCATGTGGGCTTGGAATAGGGTTTGGGTTAGGGTTAGGTTTACCGTTAGTGTTAGGGTTACAGTTAGGGTTAGAGTTAGGTTTTAGATTAGGGTTAGGGTTAGGGTTAGGGTTAGTGTTTGGTTTAGGGTTTGGGTGAGGGTTACATTTAGGTTTAGGGTTAGGGTTAGGGTTTGGTTAAGGTTATGGTTAGGGGTAGGGTTAGGATTAGGGTTAGGTTTAGGTTTAGGGTTAGGGTTAGGTTTTGGGTTAGGGTTACGGTTAGGGTTAGAGTTAGGTTTTAGATTAGGGTTAGGGTTAGGGTTAGGGTTAGGTTTAGGGTTATGGTTAGGGTTAGGGTTAGGGTTTGGGTTAGGGTTTGGGTGAGGGGTACATTTAGGTTTTGGGTTAGGGTGTGTGTAGGTTTATGCTTAGGGTTAGTGTTAGGATTAGGGTTAGAGTTAGGTTTAGGGTTGGCGTTAAGTTTTGGGTTATGGTTAGGGTTATGGTTAGGGTTTGGGTTTGGGTTAGCGTAAGGGTTAGGGTTAAATTTAGGGTTAGGGTTTGTCTTAGCGTTAGGGTTTGGGTTCGGGTTAGAGTTAGGGTTAGGGTTAAAGTTATGGTTAGGGTTTGGTTTAGGGTTAGGGTTAGGGTTAGTGTTAGGCTTTGGGTTAGCGTGAGGGCTTGGGATAGTGTTTGGGTTAGGGTTAGGGTTACATTTATGTTTAGGGTTAGGGTTCCGGTTAGGGTTAGTTTTCAGGGTTAGGAGTTATGAGTTAGGATTAGGGTTAGCGTTAGGGTTTGGGTTATGGTTAGGGTTAGAGTTAGGGTTAGGGTTAGGGTAGGTTTAGGGTTTGCCTGTGTTAGGGTTAGGGTTTGGGTTAGTGTTAGAGTTAGGGTTAGGGTTTGGGTTCGGGTAAGGGTAAGGGTTATGGTTAGGGTTAGTGATAGATTTAGGGTTTGGTTAGGTTGGGGTCAGGATTATGGTTAGGGTTAGTGTTTGGGTTAGGTTTAGCTTTAGGGTTAGGATTAGGCTTAGGGTTAGAGTTAGCTTTTGGGTTAGGGTTAGGGTTAGGGATTGGGTTAGGGTTAGGGTTATGGTTAGGGTTTGGGTTTTGATTAGGGTTAGGGTTACGGTTAAAGTTAGGATTAGAGTTTGGATTAGGCTTAGGTTTAGGTTTAGGGTTACACTTAGGGTTAGGGGTAGGGGTAGGGTTTGGGTTAGGGTTAGGGTTAGGGTTAGGTTCAGTGTTAGGTTTAGGGTTAGGGTTAGGGTTAGGGTTAGGGTTTGGTTTAGGGTTAGGGTTAGAATTAGGGTTAGGGTTAGGGTTTGGGTTTGGGTTAGGCTTAGGTTTAGGGTTAGGGTTAGGTTTAGGGTTAGGCTTTGGGTTTGGGTTAGGCTTACGGTTATGGTTAGCGTTTGGGTTTGGGTTAGGGTTAGGGTTAGGGTTAAAGTTATGCTTAGGGTTTGGTGTTAGGGTTAGGGTTAGTATTAGGGTTAGGCTTTGGATTAGCGTGCGGGCTTGGGTTAGGGTTTGGGTTAGGGTTAGGGTTACATTTAGGGTTAGGGTTAGGGTTAGGGTTTGGGTTAGGGTTAGGGTTAGTGTTAGGGTTCGGTTTAAAGTTAGGTTTTGGGTTAGGGTTAGGGTTACTGTTAGATTTAGGTTTACGGTTAGGGTTTCCATTAGGTTTAGGTTTTGGGTTAGGGTTAGGGGTACATTTAGGGTTAGAGTTAGGATTAGGGTTTGCGTTAGGGTTAGGGTTTTTGTTAGGGTTAGGATTAATGTTAGGTTTAGGGTTCGGGTTAGGGTTAGTGTTTGGTTTAGGGTTAGGGTTAGAATTAGGGTTAGAGTTAGGGGTAGGTTTTGGGTTAGGGTTAGGTTTAGGGTTAGGGTTAGGTTTAGGGTTAGGGTTTGGTTTAGGGTTAGGGTTAGAATTGGGGTTAGGGTTAGGGTTTGGGTTTGGGTTAGCCTTAGGGTTAGGGTTAGGGTTAGTATTTGTGTTTGGGTAAGGGTTAGGGTTAGGGTTAGGATTAGGGTTAGGGTTTGCCTGTGTTAGGGTTAGGGTTTGGGTTAGTGTTAGGGTTAGGGTTAGGGTTTGGGTTCGGGTAAGGGTAAGGGTTATGGTTAGGGTTAGTGATAGATTTAGGGTTTGGTTAGGTTGGGGTCAGGATTATGGTTTTGGTTAGTGTTTGGGTTAGGTTTAGGGTTAGGGTTAGGATTAGGCTTGGGTTAGAGTTAGCTTTTGGATTAGGGTTAGGGTTAGTTTTAGGGATTGGGTTAGGGTTAGGGTTATGGTTAGGGTTTGGGTTTTGATTAGGCTTAGGGTTAGGGTTAAAGTTAGGATTAGAGTTTGGATTAGGCTTAGGTTTAGGGTTAGGTTTACACTTAGGGTTAGGGTTAGGGGTAGGGTTTCGGTTAGGGTTAGGGTTAGGGTTAGGTTCAGTGTTAGGGTTAGGGTTAGGGTTAGGGTTAGGGTTAGGGTTAGGGTTTGGTTTAGGGTTAGGGTTAGAATTAGGGTTAGGTTTAGGGTTTGGGTTTGGGTTAGGGTTAGGTTTAGGGTTAGGGTTAGGATTTGGGTTTGGGTAAGGGTTAGGGTTAGGGTTAGGATTAGATTTAGGGTTAGGCTTTGGGTTTGGGTTAGGGTTATGGTTATGGTTATGGTTAGGGTTTGTGTTTGGGTTAGGGTTAGGGTTAGGGTTAAAGTTATGGTTAGGGTTTGGGGTTAGGGTTAGGTTTAGTATTAGGTTTAGGCTTTGGATTAGCTTGTGGGCTTGCGTTAGGGTTTGGTTTAGGGTTAGGGTTACATTTAGGGTTAGGGTTAGGGTTTGGATTAGGGTTAGGGTTAGGGTTAGGGTTAGGGTTACATTTAGGGTTAGGGTTTGGGTTAGGGTTAGGGTTACATTTAGGGTTACAGTTAGGGTTTGGGTTTGGGTTACGGTAAGAGTTAGGGTTAGGGTTAGGATTAGGATTAGGGTTAGGTTTAGGGTTAGGGTTTGGGTTTGTGTTAGGGTTATGGTTAGGGTTTGGTTTAGGGTTAGTGTTAGGGTAAGTGTTAGGCTTTGGTGAGCGTGAGGGCTTGGGATAGGGTTTGGTTTAGGGTTAGGGTTACATTTAGGTTTAGGGTTAGGGTTAGGATTAGGGTTAGGTTTACGCTTAGGGTTAGTTTTCATGGTTAGGGGTTAGGATTAGGGTTATGGTTAGGGTTTGGGTTATGGTTAGGGTCAGGGTTAGGGTTAGTGTTAGGGTTAGGGTTAGGGTTTGCCTGTGTTAGGGTTAGGGTTTGCGTTTGGGTTAGGGTTAGTGTTAGGGTTAGGGTTTGGGTTAGGGTTAGGTTTAGGGTTAGGGTTTGGGTTATGGTTAGGGTAAGGGTTATGGTTAGGGTAAGGGTTATGGTTAGGGTTAGTGATAGATTTAGGGTTTGGGTTAGGTTGGGGTCAGGTTTATGGTTAGGGTTAGGGTTTGGGTTAGGGTTAGGGTTAGGGTTTGAGTTTGGGTTAGGATTTGGGTTAGGGTTAGGGTTAGGGTTTGGGTTAAGGTTAGGGTTAGGGGTAGGGTTAGGGTTAGGATTTGAGTTTGGGTTAGGGTTTGGGTTAGGGTTAGGGTTACGGTTTGGGTTAAGGTTAGTGTTAGGGTTAGTGTTTGGGTTAGGATTTGGGTGAGGGTTACATTTAGGTTTATGGTTAGGGTTAGGGTTAGTGTTAGGATTAGGGTTAGGTTTAGGGTTAGGGTTAGGGTTAGGTTTTGGGTTAGGGTTAGGGTTAGAATTAGGGTTAGGTTTAGGTTTTGTGTTTGGGTTAGGGTAAGGGTTATGGTTAGGGTTAGGTTTAGGGTTAGGGTTTGGGTTTGGATTTGGGTTAGGTTTAGGGTTAGGTTTTGGGTTAGGGTTAGGGTTACTGTTAGATTTAGGTTTACGGTTAGGGTTTCCATTAGGTTTAGGTTTTGGGTTAGGGTTAGGGGTACATTTAGGGTTAGAGTTAGGATTAGGGTTTGCGTTAGGGTTAGGGTTTTTGTTAGGGTTAGGATTAATGTTAGGTTTAGGGTTCGGGTTAGGGTTAGTGTTTGGTTTAGGGTTAGGGTTAGAATTAGGGTTAGAGTTAGGGGTAGGTTTTGGGTTAGGGTTAGGTTTAGGGTTAGGGTTAGGTTTAGGGTTAGGGTTTGGTTTAGGGTTAGGGTTAGAATTAGGGTTAGGGTTAGGGTTTGGGTTTGGGTTAGCCTTAGGGTTAGGGTTAGGGTTAGTATTTGTGTTTGGGTAAGGGTTAGGGTTAGGGTTAGGATTAGGGTTAGGGTTTGCCTGTGTTAGGGTTAGGGTTTGGGTTAGTGTTAGGGTTAGGGTTAGGGTTTGGGTTCGGGTAAGGGTAAGGGTTATGGTTAGGGTTAGTGATAGATTTAGGGTTTGGTTAGGTTGGGGTCAGGATTATGGTTTTGGTTAGTGTTTGGGTTAGGTTTAGGGTTAGGGTTAGGATTAGGCTTGGGTTAGAGTTAGCTTTTGGATTAGGGTTAGGGTTAGTTTTAGGGATTGGGTTAGGGTTAGGGTTATGGTTAGGGTTTGGGTTTTGATTAGGCTTAGGGTTAGGGTTAAAGTTAGGATTAGAGTTTGGATTAGGCTTAGGTTTAGGGTTAGGTTTACACTTAGGGTTAGGGTTAGGGGTAGGGTTTCGGTTAGGGTTAGGGTTAGGGTTAGGTTCAGTGTTAGGGTTAGGGTTAGGGTTAGGGTTAGGGTTAGGGTTAGGGTTTGGTTTAGGGTTAGGGTTAGAATTAGGGTTAGGTTTAGGGTTTGGGTTTGGGTTAGGGTTAGGTTTAGGGTTAGGGTTAGGATTTGGGTTTGGGTAAGGGTTAGGGTTAGGGTTAGGATTAGATTTAGGGTTAGGCTTTGGGTTTGGGTTAGGGTTATGGTTATGGTTATGGTTAGGGTTTGTGTTTGGGTTAGGGTTAGGGTTAGGGTTAAAGTTATGGTTAGGGTTTGGGGTTAGGGTTAGGTTTAGTATTAGGTTTAGGCTTTGGATTAGCTTGTGGGCTTGCGTTAGGGTTTGGTTTAGGGTTAGGGTTACATTTAGGGTTAGGGTTAGGGTTTGGATTAGGGTTAGGGTTAGGGTTAGGGTTAGGGTTACATTTAGGGTTAGGGTTTGGGTTAGGGTTAGGGTTACATTTAGGGTTACAGTTAGTGTTTGGGTTTGGGTTACGGTAAGAGTTAGGGTTAGGGTTAGGATTAGGATTAGGGTTAGGTTTAGGGTTAGGGTTTGCGTTTGTGTTAGGGTTATGGTTAGGGTTTGGTTTAGGGTTATTGTTAGGGTAAGTGTTAGGCTTTGGTGAGCGTGAGGGCTTGGGATAGGATTTGGTTTAGGGTTAGGGTTACATTTAGGTTTAGGGTTAGGGTTAGGATTAGGGTTAGGTTTACGCTTAGGGTTAGTTTTCATGGTTAGGGGTTAGGATTAGGGTTATGGTTAGGGTTTGGGTTATGGTTAGGGTCAGGGTTAGGGTTAGTGTTAGGGTTAGGGTTAGGGTTTGCCTGTGTTAGGGTTAGGGTTTGCGTTTGGGTTAGGGTTAGTGTTAGGGTTAGGGTTTGGGTTAGGGTTAGGTTTAGGGTTAGGGTTTGGGTTATGGTTAGGGTAAGGGTTATGGTTAGGGTAAGGGTTATGGTTAGGGTTAGTGATAGATTTAGGGTTTGGTTTAGGTTGGGGTCAGGTTTATGGTTAGGGTTAGGGTTTGGGTTAGGGTTAGGGTTAGGGTTTGAGTTTGGGTTAGGATTTGGGTTAGGGTTAGGGTTAGGGTTTGGGTTAAGGTTAGGGTAAGGGGTAGGGTTAGGGTTAGGATTTGAGTTTGGGTTAGGGTTTGGGTTAGGGTTAGGGTTACGGTTTGGGTTAAGGTTAGTGTTAGGGTTAGTGTTTGGGTTAGGATTTGGGTGAGGGTTACATTTAGGTTTATGGTTAGGGTTAGGGTTAGTGTTAGGATTAGGGTTAGGTTTAGGGTTAGGGTTAGGGTTAGGTTTTGGGTTAGGGTTAGGGTTAGAATTAGGGTTAGGTTTAGGTTTTGGGTTTGGGTTAGGGTAAGGGTTATGGTTAGGGTTAGGTTTAGGGTTAGGGTTTGGGTTTGGATTTGGGTTAGGTTTAGGGTTAGGTTTTGGGTTAGGGTTAGGGTTACTGTTAGATTTAGGTTTACGGTTAGGGTTTCCATTAGGTTTAGGTTTTGGGTTAGGGTTAGGGGTACATTTAGGGTTAGAGTTAGGATTAGGGTTTGCGTTAGGGTTAGGGTTTTTGTTAGGGTTAGGATTAATGTTAGGTTTAGGGTTCGGGTTAGGGTTAGTGTTTGGTTTAGGGTTAGGGTTAGAATTAGGGTTAGAGTTAGGGGTAGGTTTTGGGTTAGGGTTAGGTTTAGGGTTAGGGTTAGGTTTAGGGTTAGGGTTTGGTTTAGGGTTAGGGTTAGAATTAGGGTTAGGGTTAGGGTTTGGGTTTGGGTTAGCCTTAGGGTTAGGGTGAGGGTTAGTATTTGTGTTTGTGTGAGGGTTAGGGTTAGGGTTAGGATTAGGGTTAGGGTTTGCCTGTGTTAGGGTTAGGGTTTGGGTTAGTGTTAGGGTTAGGGTTAGGGTTTGGGTTCGGGTAAGGGTAAGGGTTATGGTTAGGGTTAGTGATAGATTTAGGGTTTGGTTAGGTTGGGGTCAGGATTATGGTTTTGGTTAGTGTTTGGGTTAGGTTTAGGGTTAGGGTTAGGATTAGGCTTGGGTTAGAGTTAGATTTTGGATTAGGGTTAGGGTTAGTTTTAGGGATTGGGTTAGGGTTAGGGTTATGGTTAGGGTTTGGGTTTTGATTAGGCTTAGGGTTAGGGTTAAAGTTAGGATTAGAGTTTGGATTAGGCTTAGGTTTAGGGTTAGGTTTACACTTAGGGTTAGGGTTAGGGGTAGGGTTTCGGTTAGGGTTAGGGTTAGGGTTAGGTTCAGTGTTAGGGTTAGGGTTAGGGTTAGGGTTAGGGTTAGGGTTAGGGTTTGGTTTAGGGTTAGGGTTAGAATTAGGGTTAGGTTTAGGGTTTGGGTTTGGGTTAGGGTTAGGTTTAGGGTTAGGGTTAGGATTTGGGTTTGGGTAAGGGTTAGGGTTAGGGTTAGGATTAGATTTAGGGTTAGGCTTTGGGTTTGGGTTAGGGTTATGGTTATGGTTATGGTTAGGGTTTGTGTTTGGGTTAGGGTTAGGGTTAGGGTTAAAGTTATGGTTAGGGTTTGGGGTTAGGGTTAGGTTTAGTATTAGGTTTAGGCTTTGGATGAGCTTGTGGGCTTGCGTTAGGGTTTGGTTTAGGGTTAGGGTTACATTTAGGGTTAGGGTTGGGGTTTGGATTGGGGTTAGGGTTAGGGTTAGGGTTAGGGTTACATTTAGGGTTAGGGTTTGGGTTAGGGTTAGGGTTACATTTAGGGTTACAGTTAGTGTTTGGGTTTGGGTTACGGTAAGAGTTAGGGTTAGGGTTAGGATTAGGATTAGGGTTAGGTTTAGGGTTAGGGTTTGGGTTTGTGTTAGGGTTATGGTTAGGGTTTGGTTTAGGGTTAGTGTTAGGGTAAGTGTTAGGCTTTGGTGAGCGTGAGGGCTTGGGATAGGGTTTGGTTTAGGGTTAGGGTTACATTTAGGTTTAGGGTTAGGGTTAGGATTAGGGTTAGGTTTACGCTTAGGGTTAGTTTTCATGGTTAGGGGTTAGGATTAGGGTTATGGTTAGGGTTTGGGTTATGGTTAGGGTCAGGGTTAGGGTTAGTGTTAGGGTTAGGGTTAGGGTTTGCCTGTGTTAGGGTTAGGGTTTGCGTTTGGGTTAGGGTTAGTGTTAGGGTTAGGGTTTGGGTTAGGGTTAGGTTTAGGGTTAGGGTTTGGGTTATGGTTAGGGTAAGGGTTATGGTTAGGGTAAGGGT
>CM069550.1:51845000-51850000 GCA_035773235.1 Eospalax fontanierii | reverse complement strand
GTTAGCTTTTGGGTTAGGGTTACGGTTAGTTTTAGGGATTGGGTTAGGGTTAGGGTTATGGTTAGGGTTCGGGTTTTGATTAGGGTTAGGGTTAGGGTTAAAGTTAGGATTAGAGTTTGGATTAGGCTTAGGTTTAGGGTTAGGGTTACGCTTAGGGTTAGGGTTAGGGATAGGGTTTCGGTTAGGGTTAGGGTTAGGGTTAGGTTCAGTGTTATGGTTAGGGTTAGGGTTAGGGTTAGTGTTTGGTTTTGGGTTAGGGTTAGAATTAGTGTTACGGTTAGGGTTTGGGTCTAGGTTAGGGTTAGGTTTAGGGTTAGGGTTAGGATTTGGGTTTGGGTAAGGGTTAGGATTACTGTTAGGATTAGATTTAGGGTTAGGCTTTGGGTAAGGGTTAGGGTTATGGTTATGGTTAGGGTTGGGGTTTGGGTTAGGGTTAGGGTTAGGGTAAAAGTTATGGTTAGGGTTTGGGGTTAGGGTTAGGGTTAGTATTAGGGTTAGGCTTTGGATTAGCTTCTGGGCTTGGGTTAGGGTTAGGGTTAGGGTTAGGGTTAGGGTTAGGGTTAGATTTAGGGTTAGGGTTTGAGTTAGGGTTAGGGTTACATTTAGGGTTACAGTTAGTGTTTCGGTTTGGGTTACGGTAAGAGTTAGGTTTAGGGTTAGGTTTAGGATTCGGGTTAGGTTTAGGGTTAGGGTTTGGGTTTGTGTTAGGGTTATGGTTAGGGTTTGGTTTAGGGTTAGTGTTATGGTAAGTGTTAGGCTTTGGTGAGCGTGAGGGCTTGGGATAGGGTTTGGTTTAGGGTTAGGGTTAAATTTAGGTTTAGGGTTAGGGTTAGGATTAGGGTTAGGTTTACGCTTAGGGTTAGTTTTCAGGGTTAGGGGTTAGGATTAGGGTTATGGTTAGGGTTTGGGTTATGGTTAGGGTCAGGGTTAGGGTTAGGGTTAGAGTTAGGGTTAGGGTTAGGGTTAGGGTTAGGGTTTGCCTGTGTTAGGGTTAGGGTTTGGGTTTGGGTTAGGGTTAGTGTTAGGGTTAGGGTTTAGGTTAGGGTTAGGTTTAGGGTTAGGGTTTGGGTTATGGTTAGGGTAAGGGTTATGGTTAGGTTTAGTGATAGATTTAGGGTTTGGGTTAGGTTGGGGTCAGGGTTATGGTTAGGGTTAGGGTTTGGGTTAGGGTTAGGGTTAGGGTTAGGATTAGGTTTAGGGTTAGGGTTAGGGTTTGGGTTAAGTTTAGGGTTAGGTGTAGGGTTAGGGTTTGGGTTAAAGTTATGGTTAGGGATTGGTTTAGGTTTAGGGTTAGGGTTAGTTTTGGGCTTTGGGTTAGTGTGTGGGCTTGGGAGAGGTTTGGGTTAGGGTTAGGGTTACATTTATGTTTAGGGTTAGGGTTACGGTTAGGGTTAGTTTTCATTGTTAGGGGTTAGGAGTTAGGATTAGGGTTAGCTTTAGGTTTTGGGCTATGGTTAGGGTTAGAGTTCGGGTTAGGGTTAGGGGTAGGGTTAGGGTTAGGATTTGCCTGTGTTAGGGTTAGGGTTTGGGCTTGGGTTAGGGTTTGTGTTACAGTTAGTGTTTGGTTTAGAGTTAAGGTTATGGTTAAAGTTATGGTTAGGGTTTGGTTTAGGGTTAGTGTTAGGGTTAGTGTTAGTCTTTGGTGACCGTGAGGGCTTGGGATAGGGTTTGGGTTAGGGTTAGGGTTACATTTAGGTTTAGGGTTAGGGTTAGGGTTAGGGTTAGGGTTAGGTTTAGGGCTAGGGTTAGTTTTCAGGGTTAGGTGTTAGGAGTTAGGATTAGGGTTAGGGTTAGGGTTTGGGTTATGGTTAGGGTCAGGGTTAGGTTTAGGGTTAGGGTTAGGATTTGCCTGTGTTAGGGTTAGGGTTTGGGTTTCGGTTAGGGTTACTGTTAGGGTTAGGGTTTGGGTTAGGGTTAGGTTTAGGGTTAGGGTTTTGGTTAGGGTTAGGGTAAGGGTTATGGTTAGGGTTAGTGATAGATTTAGGTTTTGGGTTAGGTTGGGGTCAGGTTTATGGTTAGTGTTAGGGTTTGGGTTAGGGTTAGGGTTAGGGTTTGAGTTTGGGTTAGGATTTGTGTTACGGTTAGGGTTAGGGTTTGGGTTAAGGTTAGGGTTAGGGGTAGGGATAGGGTTAGGATTTGAGTTTGGGTTAGGGTTTGGGTTAGGGTTATGGTTACGGTTTGGGTTAAGGTTAGGGTTAGGGGTAGGGTTAGGGTTTGGGTTAGGGTTAGGGTTAGGGTTAGTGTTTGGGTTAGGGTTTGGGTGAGGGTTACATTTAGGTTTATGGTTAGGGTTAGGGTTTGGGTAAGGTTAGGGTTAGGGTTAGTGTTAGGATTAGGGTTAGGTTTAGGGTTAGGGTTAGGGTTAGGTTTTGGGTTAGGGTTAGGGTTAGAATTAGGGTTAGGTTTAGGTTTTGGGTTTGGGTTAGGGTAAGGGTTATGGTTAGGGTTAGGTTCAGGGTTAGGGTTTGGGTTTGGATTTGGGTTAGGTTTAGGGTTAGGGTTTGGGTTTGGGTTAGGGTTAGAGTTAGGGATAGGGTTAGGGTTTGGGTTTGGTTTAGGGTTAGGGTTTGGGTTTGGGTTAGGGTTAGGGTTTGGTTTAAGGTTAGGTTTAGGGTTATTGTTAGGTTTCGGGTTATGGTTAGGCTTTGGATTAGCGTGTGTGCTTGGGTTAGGTTTTGGGTTAGGGTTAGGGTTAGGGTTAGGGTTAGTTTTTGGGTTAGGGTTAGGGTTAGGGTTAGGGTTAGGGTTCGGTTTAGGGTTAGGTTTTGGATTAGAGTTAGGGTTACTGTTAGGTTTAGGTTTAGGGTTAGGTTTTCCGTTAGGTTTAGGGTTTGGGTTAGGGTTAGGTTTACATTTAGGGTTAGAGTTAGGATTAGGGTTTGCGTTAGGGTTAGGGTTATTGTTAGGGTTAGGATTAATGTTAGGTTTAGGGTTCGGGTTAGGGTTAGTGTTTTGTTTTCGGTTAGGGTTAGAATTAGGGTTAGAGTTAGGGTTTGGGTTTCTGTTAGGGTACGGGTTCGGGTTAGGGTTAAGTTTAGGGTTAGGGTTAGGGTTAGGGTTTGGTTTAGGGTTAGGGTTTGGGTTAGGGTTAGGGTTAGGGTTAGGATTTGGGTTTGGGTAAGGGTTAGGCTTAGGGTTAGGTTTAGGGTTAGGGATTGGCTGTGGTTTAGGGTTACAGTTATGGTTAGGGTATTGGTTTGGGTTAGGGTTAAAGTCATGGTTAGGGTTGGGGTTAGGGTTAGGGTTAGTGTTAGGCTTTGGGTTAGCGTGTGGGCTTGGAATAGGGTTTGGGTTAGGGTTAGGTTTACCGTTAGTGTTAGGGTTACGGTTAGGGTTAGAGTTAGGTTTTAGATTAGGGTTAGGGTTGGGTTAGGGTTAGGGTTAGGGTTAGGGTTAGTGTTTGGGTTAGGGTTTATGTGAGGGTTACATTTAGGTTTAGGGTTAGGGTTAGGGTTTGGTTAAGGTTATGGTTAGGGTTAGTGTTAGGATTAGGGTTAGGTTTAGGTTTAGGTTTAGGGTTAGGTTTTGGGTTAGGGTTACGGTTAGGGTTAGAGTTAGGTTTTAGATTAGGGTTAGGGTTAGGGTTAGGGTTATGGTTAGGGTTAGGGTTAGGGTTTGGGTTAGGGTTTGGGTGAGGGTTATATTTAGTTTTAGGGTTAGGTTTAGGGTTTGGGTAAGTTTATGGTTAGGGTTAGTGTTAGGATTAGGGTTAGATTTAGGTTTAGGGTTAGGGTTAAGTTTTGGGTTACGGTTAGGGTTATGGTTAGGGTTTGGGTTTGGGTTAGCGTAAGGGTTAGGGTTAAATTTAGGGTTAGGGTTTGTCTTAGGGTTAGGGTTTGGGTTTGGGTTAGAGTTAGGGTTAGGGTTAAAGTTATGGTTAGGGTTTGGTTTAGGGTTAGGGTTAGGGTTAGTGTTAGGCTTTGGGTTAGCGTGTGGGCTTGGGATAGGGTTTGGGTTAGGGTTAGGGTTACATTTATGTTTAGGGTTAGGGTTACGGTTAGGGTTACTTTTCAGGGTTAGGGGTTAGGAGTTAGGATTAGGGTTAGCGTTAGGGTTTGGGTTATGGTTAGGGTTAGAGTTAGGGTTAGGGTTAGGGTTAGGTTTAGGGTTTGCCTTTGTTAGGGTTAGGGTTTGGGTTAGTGTTAGAGTTAGGGTTAGGGTTTGGGTTCGGGTAATGGTAAGGGTAAGGGTTATGGTTAGGGTTAGTGATAGATTTAGGGTTTGGTTAGGTTGGGGTCAGGATTATGGTTAGGGTTAGTGTTTGGGTTAGGTTTAGGGTTAGGGTTAGGATTAGGCTTAGGGTTAGAGTTAGCTTTTGGGTTAGGGTTAGGGTTAGGGATTGGGTTAGGGTTAGGGTTATGGTTAGGGTTTGGGTTTTGATTAGGCTTAGGGTTAGGGTTAAAGTTAGGATTAGAGTTTGGATTAGGCTTAGGTTTAGGTTTAGGGTTACACTTAGGGTTAGGATTAGGGGTAGGGTTTGGGTTAGGGTTAGGGTTAGGGTTAAGTTCAGTGTTAGGTTTAGGGTTAGGGTTAGGGTTAGGGTTAGGGTTTGGTTTAGGGTTAGGGTTAGAATTAGGGTTAGGGTTAGGGTTTGGGTTTGGGTTAGGCTTAGGGTTAGGGTTAGGGTTATGATTTGGGTTTGGGTAAGGGTTAGGGTTAGGGTTAGGATTAGGTTTAGGGTTTGGCTTTGGGTTTGGGTTAGGCTTACGGTTATGGTTAGGGTTTGGGTTTGGGTTAGGGTTAGGGTTAGGGTTAAAGTTATGGTTAGGGTTTGGGGTTAGGGTTAGGGTTGGTATTAGGGTTAGGCTTTGGATTAGCGTGCGGGTTTGGGTTAGGGTTTGGGTTAGGGTTAGTGTTACATTTAGGGTTAGGGTTAGGATTAGGGTTTGGGTTAGGGTTAGGGTTAGTGTTAGGGTTCGGTTTAGGGTTAGGTTTTGGGTTAGGGTTAGGGTTACTGTTAGGTTTAGGTATAGGGTTAGGGTTTTAATTAGGTTTAGGGT
>CM069550.1:51822500-51840000 GCA_035773235.1 Eospalax fontanierii | reverse complement strand
GGTTCGGTTTAGGGTTAGGGTTTGGGTTATGGTTAGGGTAAGGGTTATGTTTAGGGTTAGTGATAGATTTAGGGTTTGGGTTAGGTTGGGGTCAGGGTTATGGTTAGGGTTTGGGTTTGGGTTAGGGTTAAGGTTAGGGTTAGGATTAGGTTTAGGGTTAGGGTTAGGGTTTGGGTTAAGGTTAGGGTTAGGTGTAGGGTTAGGGTTTGGGTTAAAGTTATGGTTAGGGTTTGGTTTAGGTTTAGGGTTACGGTTAGTTTTGGGCTTTGGGTTAGTGTGTTTGCTTGGGATAGGGTTTGGGTTAGGGTTAGGGTCACATTTATGTTTAGGGTTAGGGTTACGGTTAGGGTTAGTTTTCATTGTTAGGGGTTAGGAGTTAGGATTAGGGTTAGCGTTAGGGTTTGGGGTATGGTTAGGGTTAGAGTTAGGGTTGGGGTTACGGTTAGGGTTAGGGTTTGCCTGTGTTAGGGTTAGGGTTTGGGTTTGGGTTAGGGTTAATGTTTGGGTTAGGGTTTGGTTTAGGGTTAGGGTTATGATTAAAGTTATGGTTAGGGTTTGGTTTAGGGTTAGTGTTAGGGTTAGGGTTAGGGTTAGGGTTAGGTTTAGGGTTAGGGTTTGGTTTAGGTTTAGGGTTAGAATTAGGGTTAGGGTTTGGGTTTGGGTTAGGGTTAGGGTTAGGATTTGGGTTCGGGTAAGGGTTAGGGTTAGGGTTAGGGTTAGGATTAGGTTTAGGGTTAGGCTTTGGGTTTGGGTTAGGCTTATGTTTATGGTTAGCTTTTGGGTTTGGGTTAGGGTTAGGGTTAGGGTTAAAGTTATGTTTAGGGTTTGGGGTTAGGGTTAGTGTTAGTATTAGGGTTAGGCTTTGGATTAGCGTGCGGGCTTGGGTTAGGTTTTGGGTTAGGGTTAGGGTTATATTTAGGGTTAGGGTTAGGGTTAGGGTTTGGGTTAGGGTTCGGGTTAGGGTTAGGGTTAGGGTTAGATTTAGGGTTAGGGTTTGGGGTAGGGTTAGGGTTAGTGTTACGTATAGGGTTAGGATTAGGTTTTGCCTTAGGTTTAGGGATTGGGTTAGGGTCAGGGTTACATTTAGGTTTACAGTTAGGGTTTGGGTTTGGGTTACTGTAAGAGTTAGGGTTAGGTTTAGGTTTAGGATTAGGGTTAGTTTTAGGGTTAGGGTTTGGGTTTGGGTTAGGGTTATGGTTAGGGTTTGGTGTAGGGTTAGGGTTAGGGTAAGTGTTAGGCTTTGGTGAGTGTGAGGGCTTTGCATACGGTTTAGTTTAGGGTTAGGTTTACATTTAGGTTTAGGGTTAGGGTTAGGATTAGGGTTAGGTTTAGAGTTAGGGTTAGTTTTCAGGGTTAGGGATTAGGAGTTAGGATTAGGGTTAGGGTTAGGGTTTGGGTTATGGTTAGGGTCAGGGTTAGGGTTAGGGTTAGGGTTAGGGTTAGGGTTTTCCTGTGTTAGGGTTAGGGTTTGGGTTTGGGTTAGGGTTAGTGTTAGGGTTAGAGTTTGGGTTTGGGTTAGGTTTAGGGTTAGGGTTTGGGTTATGGTTAGGGTTAGTGATAGATTTAGGGTTTGGGTTAGGTTGGGGTCAGGGTTATGGTTAGGGTTAGGGTTTGGGTTAGGGTCAGGGTTAGGGTTAGAATTAGGGTTAGGGTTTGGATTTGGGTTAGGATTTGGGTTAGGGTTAGGGTTAGGGTTTGGGTTAAGGTTAGGGTTAGGGGTAGGGTTAGGGTTTGGGTTAAAGTTATGGTTAGGGTTTGGTTTAGGTTTAGGGTTAGGGTTAGTTTTAGGCTTTGGGTTAGTGTGTGGGCTTGGGATAGGGTTTGGGTTAGGGTTAGGGTTACATTTATGTTTAGGTTTATAGTTACGGTTAGGGTTAGTTTTCAGGGTTAGGGGTTAGGAGTTAGGATTAGGGTTAGCGTTAGGGTTTGGGCTATGGTTAGGGATAGGGTTAGGGTTAGGGTTTGGCTTAGGGTTAGGGTTAGGGTTAGGGTTAGGGTTTGCCTGTGTTAGGGTTAGGGTTTGGGTTTGGGTTAGGGTTAGTGTTAGGGTTAGGGTTTGGTTTAGGGTTAGGGTTATGGTTAAAGTTATGGTTAGGGTTTGGTTTAGGGTTAGGGTTAGGGTTAGTGTTAGTCTTTGGTGAGCGTGAGGGCTTGGGATAGGGTTTGGGTTAGGGTTAGGGTTACATATAGGTTTAGGGATAGGGTTAGGGTTAGGGTTAGGTTTAGGGTTAGTTTTAGTTCTCAGGGTTAGGTGTTAGGAGTTAGGATTAGGGTTAGGGTTAGGGTTAGGGTTTGGGTTATGGTTAGGGTCAGGGTTAGGGTTAGGGTTAGGGTTGGGATTTGCCTGTGTTAGGGTTAGGGTTTGGATTTCAGTTAGGGTTAGTGTTAGGGTTAGGGTTTGGGTTAGGGTTAGGGTTAGGTTTAGGTTTAGGGTTTCGGTTATGGTTAGGGTAAGGGCTATGGTTAGGGTTAGTGATAGATTTAGGTTTTGGGTTAGGTTCAGTTCAGGTTTACGGTTAGGGTTAGGGTTTGGGTTAGGGTTAGGGTTAGGGTTAGGATTAGGGTTAGGGTTTGAGTTTCTGTTAGGGTTTGTTTTAGGCTTAGGGTGAGTGTTTGAGTCTGGGTTAGGGTTTGGGTTAGGGTTAGGGTTAGGGTTTGGGTTAAGGTTAGGGTTAGGGGTAGGGTTAGGGTTTGGTTTAGGGTTAGGGTTAGTGTTTGCGTTAGGGTTTGGGTGAGGGTTACATTTAGGTTTATGGTTAGGGTTAGGGTTTGGGTAAGGTTAGGGTTAGGGTTAGGGTCAGGATTAGGGTTAGGTTTAGGGTTAGGGTTATGGTTAGATTTTGGGTTAGGGTTAGGGTTAGAATTAGGGTTAGGTTTAGATTTTGGGTTTGGGTTAGGGTAAGGGTTATG
The DNA here is from genome assembly GCA_035773235.1 of Eospalax fontanierii. Classification (NCBI taxonomy): domain Eukaryota; kingdom Metazoa; phylum Chordata; class Mammalia; order Rodentia; family Spalacidae; genus Eospalax; species Eospalax fontanierii. Next base: position 51,837,090 of record CM069550.1, on the reverse strand, counting down.
GTTAGGGTTAGGTTTACGGTTAGGGTTTGGGTTTGGATTTGGGTTAGGTTTAGGGTTAGGGTTTGGGTTTGGGTTAGGGTTAGAGTTAGGGTTAGGGTTTGGGTTTGGTTTAGGGTTAGGGTTTGGGTTTGGGTTAGGGTTAGGGTTTGGGTTAAGGTTAGGTTTAGGGTTAGTGTTAGGTTTCGGGTTACGGTTAGGCTTTGATTTAGCGTGTGTGCTTGGGTTAGGTTTTGGGTTAGGGTTAGGGTTATATTTAGGGTTAGGGTTAGGGTTAGGGTTTGGGTTAAGGTTAGGGTCAGGGTTAGGGTTCGGTTTAGGGTTAGGTTTTGGGTTACGGTTAGGGTTACTGTTAGGTTTAGGTTTAGGGTTAGGGTTTCCGTTAGGTTTAGGGTTTGGGTTAGGGTTAGGGTTACATTTAGGGTTAGAGTTAGGATTAGGGTTTGCGTTAGGGTTAGGGTTATTGTTAGGGTTAGGATTAATGTTAGGTTTAGGGTTCGGGTTAGGGTTAGTGTTTGGTTTAGGATTAGGGTTAGAGTTAGGGTTTGGGTTTGGGTTAGTGTACGGGTTCGGGTTAGGGTTGGTTTAGGGTTAGGGTTAGAGTTAGGGTTAGGGTTTGGGTTTGGGTTAGGGTTAGGGTTTGGGTTAGGGTTAGAGTTAGGGTTAGGAATTGGAATTGGGTAAGGCTTAGGGTTAGGGTTAGGGTTAGGGTTAGGAATTGGGTGTGGTTTAGGGTTACAGTTAAGGTTAGGGTTTTGGTTTGGGTTAGGGTTACTGTTACGGTTAAAATTATGGTTAGGGTTGGGGTTAGGGTTAGGGTTAGTGTTAGGCTTTGGGTTAGCGTGTGGGCTTGGAATAGGGTTTGGGTTAAGGTTAGGTTTACCGTTAGTGTTAGGGTTACGGTTAGGGTTAGAGTTAGGTTTTAGATAAGGTTAGGGTTAGGGTTAGGGTTAGGGTTAGGGTTAGGGTTAGGGTTAGGGTTAGGGTTAGGGTTAGGGTTAGTGTTTGGGTTAGGGTTTGGGTGAGGGTTACATTTAGGTTTAGGGTTAGGGTTAGGGTTTGGGTAAGGTTATGGTTAGGGTTAGTGTTAGGATTAGGGTTAGATTTAGGTTTAGGGTTAGGGTTAGGTTTTGGGTTAGGTTTAGGGTTATGGTTAGGGTTTGGGTTTGGGTTAGCGTAAGGGTTAGGGTTAAATTTAGGGTTAGGGTTTGGCTTAGGGTTAGGGTTTGGGTTTGAGTTAGAGTTAGGGTTAGGGTTAAAGTTATGGTTAGGGTTTGGTTTAGGGTTAGGGTTAGGGTTAGTGTTAGGCTTTGGGATAGCGTGTGGGCTTGGGATAGGGTTTGGGTTAGGGTTAGGTTTACATTTATGTTTAGGGATAGGGTTACGGTTAGGGTTAGTTTTCAGGGTTAGGGGTTAGGAGATAGGATTAGGGTTAGCGTTAGGGTTTGGGTTATGGTTAGGGTTAGTGTTAGGGTTAGGGTTAGGGTTAGGTTTAGGGTTTGCCTCTGTTAGGGTTAGGATTTGGGTTAGGGTTAGGGTTAGGGTTTGGGTTAGGGTAATGGTAAGGGTTATGGTTAGGTTTAGTGATCGATTTAGGGTTTGGTTATGTTGGGGTCAGGATTATGGTTAGGGTTAGTGTTTGGGTTAGGTTTATGGTTAGGGTTAGGATTAGGCTTGGGTTAGAGTTAGCTTTTGGGTTTGGGTTAGGGTTAGTTTTAGGGATTGGGTTAGGGTTAGGGTTATGGTTAGGGTTTGGGTTTTGATTAGGGTTAGTGTTAGGGTTAAAGTTAGGATTAGAGTTTTGATTAGGCTTAGGTTTAGGGTTAGGGTTACACTTAGGGTTAGGGTTAGGGCTAGGGTTTCGGTTAGGGTTAGGGTTCAGGTTAGGGTCAGTGTTAGGATTAGGGTTAGGGTTAGGGTTAGGGTTAGGGTTAGGGTTAGGGTTTGGTTAGGGTTAGGGTTAGAATTAGGGTTAGGGTTAGGGTTTGGGTTTGGGTTAGGGTTGTTTTAGGGTTAGGGTTAGGATTTGGGTTTGGGTAAGGGTTAGGGTTAGGGTTAGGATTAGATTTAGGGTTAGGCTTTGGGTTTGGGTTAGGGTTATGGTTATGGTTAGGGTTTGGGTTTATGTGAGGGTTAGGGTTAGGGTTAAAGTTATGGTTAGGGTTTGGGGTTAGGGTTAGGGTTAGTATTAGGGTTAGGCTTTGGATTAGCGTGTGGGCTTGGGTTAGGGTTTGGTTTAGGGTTAGAGTTACATTTAGGGTTAGGGTTAGGGTTTGGGTTAGGATTAGGGTTAGGGTTAGGGTTAGGGTTTGCCTGTGTTAGGGTTAGGGTTTGGGTTTGGGTTAGGGTTAGTGTTAGGGTTAGTGTTTGGTTTAGGGTTAGGGTTATGGTTAAATTTATGGTTAGGGTTTGGTTTAGGGTTAGGGTTAGGGTTAGTGTTAGTCTTTGGTGAGCATGAGGGCTTGGGATAGGATTTGGGTTAGGGTTAGGGTTACATATAGGTTTAGGGATAGGGTTAGGGTTAGGGTTAGGATTAGGGTTAGTTTTAGTTCTCAGGGTTAGGTGTTAGGAGTTAGGATTAGGGTTAGGGTTAGGGTTAGGGTTTGGGTTATGGTTAGGGTCAGGGTTAGGGTTAGGGTTAGGGCTGGGATTTGCCTGGGTTAGGGTTAGGGTTTGGATTTCAGTTAGGGTGAGTGTTAGGGTTAGGGTTTGGGTTAGGGTTAGGGTTAGGTTTAGGTTTAGGGTTTCGGTTATGGTTAGGGTAAGGGCTATGGTTAGGGTTAGTGATAGATTTAGGTTTTGGGTTAGGTTCACGTCTGGTTTGCGGTTAGGGTCAGGGTTTGGCTTAGGGTTGGGCTTAGGGTTGGGTTTAGGGTTACGGTTTGATTTTCTCTTAGGGTTTGTTTTAGGGTTAGGGTTAGGGTTTGAGTTTGGGTTAGGGTTTGGGTTAGGGTTAGGGTTAGGGTTTGGGTTAAGGTTAGGGTTAGGGGTAGGGTTAGGGTTTGGTTTAGGGTTAGGGTTAGTGTTTGCGTTAGGGTTTGGGTGAGGGTTACATTTAGGTTTATGGTTAGGGTTAGGGTTTGGGTAAGGTTAGGGTTAGGGTTAGGGTCAGGATTAGGGTTAGGTTTAGGGTTAGGGTTATGGTTAGATTTTGGGTTAGGGTTAGGGTTAGAATTAGGGTTAGGTTTAGATTTTGGGTTTGGGTTAGGGTAAGGGTTATGGTTAGGGTTAGGTTTACGGTTAGGGTTTGGGTTTGGATTTGGGTTAGGTTTAGGGTTAGGGTTTGGGTTTGGGTTAGGGTTAGAGTTAGGGTTAGGTTTGGGTTTGGTTTAGGGTTAGGGTTTGGGTTTGGGTTAGGGTTAGGGTTTGGGTTAAGCTTAGGTTTAGGGTTAGTGTTAGGTTTCGGGTTACGGTTAGGCTTTGATTTAGCGTGTGTGCTTGCGTTAGGTTTTGGGTTAGGGTTAGGGTTATATTTAGGGGTAGGGTTAGGGTTAGGGTTTGGGTTAAGGTTAGGGTCAGGGTTAGGGTTCGGTTTAGGGTTAGGTTTTGGGTTACGGTTCGGGTTACTGTTAGGTTTAGGTTTAGGGTTAGGGTTTCCGTTAGGTTTAGGGTTTGGGTTAGGGTTAGGGTTACATTTAGGGTTAGAGTTAGGATTAGGGTTTGCGTTAGGGTTAGGGTTATTGTTAGGGTTAGGATTAATGTTAGGTTTAGGGTTCGGGTTAGGGTTAGTGTTTGGTTTAGGATTAGGGTTAGAGTTAGGGTTTGGGTTTGGGTTAGTGTACGGGTTCGGGTTAGGGTTGGTTTAGGGTTAGGGTTAGAGTTAGGGTTAGGGTTTGGGTTTGGGTTAGGGTTAGGGTTTGGGTTAGGGTTAGAGTTAGGGTTAGGAATTGGGATTGGGTAAGGCTTAGGGTTAGGGTTAGGTTTAGGGTTAGGAATTGGGTGTGGTTTAGGGTTACAGTTATGGTTAGGGTTTTGGTTTGGGTTAGGGTTACTGTTACGGTTAAAATTATGGTTAGGGTTGGGGTTAGGGTTAGGGTTAGTGTTAGGCTTTGGGTTAGCGTGTGGGGTTGGAATAGGGTTTGGGTTAAGGTTAGGTTTACCGTTAGTGTTAGGGTTACGGTTAGGGTTAGAGTTAGGTTTTAGATAAGGTTAGGGTTAGGGTTAGGGTTAGGGTTAGGGTTAGGGTTAGGGTTAGGGTTAGGGTTAGGGTTAGTGTTTGGGTTAGGGTTTGGGTGAGGGTTACATTTAGGTTTAGGGTTAGGGTTAGGGTTTGGGTAAGGTTATGGTTAGGGTTAGTGTTAGGATTAGGGTTAGATTTAGGTTTAGGGTTAGGGTTAGGTTTTGGGGTAGGTTTAGGGTTATGGTCAGGGGTTGGGTTTGGGTTAGCGTAAGGGTTAGGGTTAAATTTAGGGTTAGGGTTTGGCTTAGGGTTAGGGTTTGGGTTTGAGTTAGAGTTAGGGTTAGGGTTAAAGTTATGGTTAGGGTTTGGTTTAGGGTTAGGGTTAGGGTTAGTGTTAGGCTTTGGGATAGCGTGTGGGCTTGGGATAGGGTTTGGGCTAGGGTTAGGTTTACATTTATGTTTAGGGATAGGGTTACGGTTAGGGTTAGTTTTCAGGGTTAGGGGTTAGGAGATAGGATTAGGGTTAGCGTTAGGGTTTGGGTTATGGTTAGGGTTAGTGTTAGGGTTAGGGTTAGGGTTAGGTTTAGGGTTTGCCTCTGTTAGGGTTAGGGTTTGGGTTAGGGTTAGGGTTAGGGTTTGGGTTAGGGTAATGGTAAGGGTTATGGTTAGGTTTAGTGATCGATTTAGGGTTTGGTTATGTTGGGGTCAGGATTATGGTTAGGGTTAGTGTTTGGGTTAGGTTTATGGTTAGGGTTAGGATTAGGCTTGGGTTAGAGTTAGCTTTTGGGTTTGGGTTAGGGTTAGTTTTAGGGATTGGGTTAGGGTTAGGGTTATGGTTAGGGTTAGGGTTAGGGTTAGGGTTAGGGTTAGGGTTTGGGTTTGCCTCTGTTAGGGTTAGGGTTTGGGTTTGGGTTAGGGTTAGTGTTAGGGTTAGTGTTTGGTTTAGGGTTAGGGTTATGGTTAAATTTATGGTTAGGGTTTGGTTTAGGGTTAGGGTTAGGGTTAGTGTTAGTCTTTGGTGAGCATGAGGGCTTGGGATAGGATTTGGGTTAGGGTTAGGGTTACATATAGGTTTAGGGATAGGGTTAGGGTTAGGGTTAGGTTTAGGGTTAGTTTTAGTTCTCAGGGTTAGGTGTTAGGAGTTAGGATTAGGGTTAGGGTTAGGGTTAGGGTTTGGGTTATGGTTAGGGTCAGGGTTAGGGTTAGGGTTAGGGTTGGGATTTGCCTGTGTTAGGGTTAGGGTTTGGATTTCAGTTAGGGTTAGGGTTAGGGCTAGGGTTTGGGTTAGGGTTAGGGTTAGGGTTAGGTTTAGGTTTAGGGTTTCGGTTATGGTTAGGGTAAGGGCTATGGTTAGGGTTAGTGATAGATTTAGGTTTTGGGTTAGGTTCAGGTCAGGTTTACGGTTAGTGTTAGGGTTTGGGTTAGGGTTAGGGTTAGGGTTAGGATTAGGGTTAGGGTTTGAGTTTCTGTTAGGGTTTGTTTTAGGGTTAGGGTTAGGGTTTGAGTTTGGGTTAGGGTTTGGGTTAGGGTTAGGGTTAGGGTTTGGGTTAAGGTTAGGGTTAGGGGTAGGGTTAGGGTTTGGTTTAGGGTTAGGGTTAGTGTTTGCGTTAGGGTTTGGGTGAGGGTTACATTTAGGTTTATGGTTAGGGTTAGGGTTTGGGTAAGGTTAGGGTTAGGGTTAGGGTCAGGATTAGGGTTAGGTTTAGGGTTAGGGTTATGGTTAGATTTTGGGTTAGGGTTAGGGTTAGAATTAGGGTTAGGTTTAGTTGTTGGGTTTGGGTTAGGGTAAGGGTTATGGTTAGGGTTAGGTTTACGGTTGGGGTTTGGGTTTGGATTTGGGTTAGGTTTAGGGTTAGGGTTTGGTTTTGGGTTAGGGTTAGAGTTAGGGTTAGGGTTTGGGTTTGGTTTAGGGTTAGGGTTTGGGTTTGGGTTAGGGTTAGGGTTTGGGTTAAGGTTAGGTTTAGGGTTAGTGTTAGGTTTCGGGTTACGGTTAGGCTTTGATTTAGCGTGTGTGCTTGGGTTAGGTTTTGGGTTAGGGTTAGGGTTATATTTAGGGTTAGGGTTAGGGTTAGGGTTTGGGTTAAGGTTAGGGTCAGGGTTAGGGTTCGGTTTAGGGTTAGGTTTTGGGTTACGGTTCGGGTTACTGTTAGGTTTAGGTTTAGGGTTAGTGTTTCCGTTAGGTTTAGGGTTTGGGTTAGGGTTAGGGTTACATTTAGGGTTAGAGTTAGGATTAGGGTTTGCGTTAGGGTTAGGGTTATTGTTAGGGTTAGGATTAATGTTAGGTTTAGGGTTCGGGTTAGGGTTAGTGTTTGGTTTAGGATTAGGGTTAGAGTTAGGGTTTGGGTTTGGGTTAGTGTACGGGTTCGGGTTAGGGTTGGTTTAGGGTTAGGGTTAGAGTTAGGGTTAGGGTTTGGGTTTGGGTTAGGGTAGGGTTTGGGTTAGGGTTACAGTTAGGGTTAGGAATTGGGATTGGGTAAGGCTTAGGGTTAGGGTTAGGTTTAGGGTTAGGAATTGGGTGTGGTTTAGGGTTACAGTTATGGTTAGGGTTTTGGTTTGGGTTAGGGTTACTGTTATGGTTAAAATTATGGTTAGGGTTGGGGTTAGGGTTAGGGTTAGTGTTAGGCTTTGGGTTAGCGTGTGGGCTTGGAATAGGGTTTGGGTTAAGGTTAGGTTTACCGTTAGTGTTAGGGTTACGGTTAGGGTTAGAGTTAGGTTTTAGATAAGGTTAGGGTTAGGGTTAGGGTTAGGGTTAGGGTTAGGGTTAGGGTTAGGGTTAGGGTTAGTGTTTGGGTTAGGGTTTGGGTGAGGGTTACATTTAGGTTTAGGGTTAGGGTTAGGGTTTGGGTAAGGTTATGGTTAGGGTTAGTGTTAGGATTAGGGTTAGATTTAGGTTTAGGGTTAGGGTTAGGTTTTGGGTTAGGTTTAGGGTTATGGTTAGGGTTTGGGTTTGGGTTAGCGTAAGGGTTAGGGTTAAATTTAGGGTTAGGGTTTGGCTTAGGGTTAGGGTTTGGGTTTGAGTTAGAGTTAGGGTTAGGGTTAAAGTTATGGTTAGGGTTTGGTTTAGGGTTAGCGTTAGGGTTAGTGTTAGGCTTTGGGATAGCGTGTGGGCTTGGGATAGGGTTTGGGTTAGGGTTAGGTTTACATTTATGTTTAGGGATAGGGTTACGGTTAGGGTTAGTTTTCAGGGTTAGGGGTTAGGAGATAGGATTAGGGTTAGCGTTAGGGTTTGGGTTATGGTTAGGGTTAGTGTTAGGTTTAGGGTTAGGGTTAGGTTTAGGGTTTGCCTCTGTTAGGGTTAGGGTTTGGGTTAGGGTTAGGGTTAGGGTTTGGGTTAGGGTAATGGTAAGGGTTATGGTTAGGGTTAGTGATAGATTTAGGGTTTGGTTATGTTGGTGTGAGGATTATGGTTAGGGTTAGTGCTTGGGTTAGGTTTAGGGTTAGGGTTAGGATTAGGCTTGGGTTAGAGTTAGCCTTTGGGTTAGGGTTAGGGTTAGTTTTAGGGATTGGGTTAGGGTTAAGGTTATGGTTAGGGTTTAGGTTTTGATTAGGGTTAGGGTTAGGGTTAAAGTTAGGATTAGAGTTTGAATTAGGCTTAGGTTTAGGGTTAGGGTTACACTTAGGGTTAGGGTTAGGGGTAGGGTTTCGGTTAGGGTTAGGGTTAGGGTTAGGTTCAGTGTTAGGGTTAGGGTTAGGGTTAGGGTTAGGGTTTGGTTTAGGGTTAGGGTTAGGTTTTGGGTTAGGTTTAGGGTTATGGTTAGGGTTTGGGTTTGGGTTAGCGTAAGTGTTAGGGTTAAATTTAGGGTTAGGGTTTGGCTTAGGGTTAGGGTTTGGGTTTGAGTTAGAGTTAGGGTTAGGGTTAAAGTTATGGTTAGGGTTTGGTTTAGGGTTAGGGTTAGGGTTAGTGTTAGGCTTTGGGATAGCGTGTGGGCTTGGGATAGGGTTTGGGTTAGGGTTAGGTTTACATTTATGTTTAGGGATAGGGTTACGGTTAGGGTTAGTTTTCAGGGTTAGGGGTTAGGAGATAGGATTAGGGTTAGCGTTAGGGTTTGGGTTATGGTTAGGGTTAGTGTTAGGGTTAGGGTTAGGGTTAGGTTTAGGGTTTGCCTCTGTTAGGGTTAGGGTTTGGGTTAGGGTTAGGGTTAGGGTTTGGGTTAGGGTAATGGTAAGGGTTATGGTTAGGGTTAGTGATCGATTTAGGGTTTGGTTATGTTGGGGTCAGGATTATGGTTAGGGTTAGTGTTTGGGTTAGGTTTATGGTTAGGGTTAGGATTAGGCTTGGGTTAGAGTTAGCTTTTGGGTTTGGGTTAGGGTTAGTTTTAGGGATTGGGTTAGGGTTAGGGTTATGGTTAGGGTTTGGGTTTTGATTAGGGTTAGTGTTAGGGTTAAAGTTAGGATTAGAGTTTTGATTAGGCTTAGGTTTAGGGTTAGGGTTACACTTAGGGTTAGGGTTAGGGGTAGGGTTTCGGTTAGGGTTAGGGTTAAGGTTAGGTTCAGTGTTAGGATTAGGGTTAGGGTTAGGGTTAGGGTTAGGGTTAGGGTTTGGTTAGGGTTAGGGTTAGAATTAGGGTTAGGGTTAGGGTTTGGGTTTGGGTTAGGGTTGTTTTAGGGTTAGGGTTAGGATTTGGGTTTGGGTAAGGGTTAGGGTTAGGGTTAGGATTAGATTTAGGGTTAGGCTTTGGGTTTGGGTTAGGGTTATGGTTATGGTTAGGGTTTGGGTTTATGTGAGGGTTAGGGTTAGGGTTAAAGTTATGGTTAGGGTTTGGGGTTAGGGTTAGGGTTAGTATTAGGGTTAGGCTTTGGATTAGCGTGTGGGCTTGGGTTAGGGTTTGGTTTAGGGTTAGAGTTACATTTAGGGTTAGGGTTAGGGTTTGGGTTAGGATTAGGGTTAGGGTTAGGGTTAGGGTTAGATTTAGGATTAGGGTTAGGTTTAGAGTTAGGGTTTGTGTTTGTGTTAGGGTTATGGTTAGGGTTTGGTTTAGGGTTAGTGTTAGGGTAAGTGTTAGGCTTTGGTGAGCGTGAGGGATTGGGATAGGGTTTGGTTTAGGGTTAGGGTTACATTTAGGTTTAGTGTTACGGTTAGGAGTACGGTTAGGTTTACGCTTAGGGTTAGTTTTCAGGGTTAGGTGTTAGGATTAGTGTTAGGGTTAGGGTTTGCGTTATGGTTAGGGCCAGGGTTAGGGTTAGGGTTAGGAGTCGCGTTTGGGTTTGCCTGTGTTAGGGTTAGTGTTTGGGTTTGGGTTAGGGTTAGTGTTAGGGGTAGGGTTTGGGTTAGGGTTCGGTTTAGGGTTAGGGTTTGGGTTATGGTTAGGGTAAGGGTTATGTTTAGGGATAGTGATAGATTTAGGGATTGTGTTAGGTTGGGGTCAGGGTTATGGTTAGGGTTTGGGGTTGGGTTAGGGGTAAGGTTAGGGTTAGGATTAGGTTTAGGGTTAGGGTTAAGGTTTGGGTTAAGGTTAGGGTTAGGTGTAGGGTTAGGGTTTGGGTTAAAGTTATGGTTAGGGTTTGGTTTAGGTTTAGGGTTACGGTTAGTTTTGGGCTTTGGGTTAGTGTGTTTGCTTGGGATAGGGTTTGGGTTAGGGTTAGGGTCACATTTATGTTTAGGGTTAGGGTTACGGTTAGGGTTAGTTTTCATTGTTAGGGGTTAGGAGTTAGGATTAGGGTTAGCGTTAGGGTTTGGGGTATGGTTAGGGTTAGAGTTAGGGTTAGGGTTACGGTTAGGGTTAGGGTTTGCCTGTGTTAGGGTTAGGGTTTGGGTTTGGGTTAGGGTTAATGTTTGGGTTAGTGTTTGGTTTAGGGTTAGGGTTATGATTAAAGTTATGGTTAGGGTTTGGTTTAGGGTTAGTGTTAGGGTTAGGGTTAGGGTTAGGGTTAGGTTTAGGGTTAGGGTTTGGTTTAGGTTTAGGGTTAGAATTAGGGTTAGGGTTTGGGTTTGTGTTAGGGTTAGGGTTAGGATTTGGGTTTGGGTAAGGGTTAGGGTTAGGGTTAGGATTAGGTTTAGAGTTAGGCTTTGGTTTTGGGTTAGGCTTATGGTTATGATTAGCTTGTGGGTTTGGGTTAGGGTTAGGGTTAGGGTTAGAGTTATGTTTAGGGCTTGGGGTTAGGGGTAGGGTTAGTATTAGGGGTAGGCTTTGGATTAGGGTGGGGGCTTGGGTTAGGTTTTGGGTTAGGGTTAGGGTTATATTTAGGGTTAGGGTTAGGGTTAGGGTTTGGGTTAGGGTTCGGGTTAGGGTTCGGGTTAGGGTTAGATTTAGGGTTAGGGTTTGGGTTAGGGTTAGGGTTAGTGTTACGTACAGGGTTAGGATTAGGTTTTGCGTTAGGTTTAGGGATTGGGTTAGGGTCAGGGTTACATTTAGGTTTACAGTTAGGGTTTGGGTTTGGGTTACTGTAAGAGTTAGGGTTAGGTTTAGGTTTAGGATTAGGGTTAGTTTTAGGGTTAGGGTTTGGGTTTGGGTTAGGGTTATGGTTAGGGTTTGGTGTAGGGTTAGGGTTAGGGTAAGTGTTAGGCTTTGGTGAGCGTGAGGGCTTGGCATAGAGTTTAGTTTAGGGTTAGGTTTACATTTAGGTTTAGAGTTAGGGTTAGGATTAGGGTTAGGTTTACGGTTAAGGTTAGTTTTCAGGGTTTGGGATTAGGAGTTAGGATTAGGGTTAGGGTTAGGGTTTGGGTTATGGTTAGGGTCAGGGTTAGGGTTAGGGTTTAGGGTTAGGGTTTTCCTGTGTTAGCGTTAGGGTTTGGGTTTGGGTTAGGGTTAGTGTTAGGGTTAGAGTTTGGGTTTGGTTTAGGGTTAGGTTTAGGGTTAGGGTTTGGGTTATGGTTAGGGTAAGGGTTATGGTTAGGGTTAGTGATAGATTTAGGGTTTGGGTTAGGTTGGGGTCAGGGTTATGGTTAGGGTTAGGGTTTGGGTTAGGGTCAGGTTTAGGGTTAGGATTAGGGTTAGGGTGTGGGTTTGGGTTAGGATTTGGGTTAGGGTTAGGGTTAGGGTTTGGGTTATGGTTAGGGTTAGGAGTAGGGTTAGGGTTTCGGATAAAGTTATGGTTAGGGTTTGGTTTAGGTTTAGGGTTAGGGTTAGTTTTAGGCTTTGGGTTAGTGTGTGGGCTTGGGATAGGGTTTGGGTTAGGGTTAGGGTTACATTTATCTTTAGGGTTATAGTTACGGTTAGGGTTAGTTTTCAGGGTTTGGGGTTAGGAGTTAGGATTAGGGTTAGCGTTAGGGTTTGGGCTATGGTTAGGGTTAGAGTTAGGGTTAGGGTTAGGGTTAGGGTTAGGGTTAGGGTTAGGGTTTGCCTGTGTTAGGGTTAGGGTTTGGGTTTGGGTTAGGGTTAGTGTTAGGGTTAGTGTTTGGTTTAGGGTTAGGGTTATGGTTAAAGTTATGGTTAGGGTTTGGTTTAGGGTTAGGGTTAGGGTTAGTGTTAGTCTTTGGTGAGCGTGAGGGCTTGGGATAGGGTTTGGGTTAGGGTTAGGGTTACATATAGGTTTAGGGATAGGGTTAGGGTTAGGGTTAGGTTTAGGGTTAGTTTTAGTTCTCAGGGTTAGGTGTTAGGAGTTAGGATTAGGGTTAGGGTTAGGGTTAGGGTTTGGGTTATGGTTAGGGTCAGGGTTAGGGTTAGGGTTAGGGTTCGGATTTGCCTGTGTTAGGGTTAGGGTTTGGATTTCAGTTAGGGTTAGTGTTAGGGTTAGGGTTTGGGTTAGGGTTAGGGTTAGGTTTAGGTTTAGGGTTTCGGTTGTGGTTAGGGTAAGGGCTATGGTTAGGGTTAGTGATAGATTTAGGTTTTGGGTTAGGTCCAGGTCAGGTTTACGGTTAGGGTTAGGGTTTGGGTTAGGGTTAGGGTTAGGGTTAGGATTAGGGTTAGGGTTTGAGTTTCTGTTAGGGTTTGTTTTAGGGTTAGGGTTAGGGTTTGAGTTTGGGTTAGGGTTTGGGTTAGGGTTAGGGTTAGGGTTTGGGTTAAGGTTAGGGTTAGGGGTAGGGTTAGGGTTTGGTTTAGGGTTAGGGTTAGTGTTTGCGTTAGGGTTTGGGTGAGGGTTACATTTAGGTTTATGGTTAGGGTTAGGGTTTGGGTAAGGTTAGGGTTAGGGTTAGGGTCAGGATTAGGGTTAGGTTTAGGGTTAGGGTTATGGTTAGATTTTGGGTTAGGGTTAGGGTTAGAATTAGGGTTAGGTTTAGATTTTGGGTTTGGGTTAGGGTAAGGGTTATGGTTAGGGTTAGGTTTACGGTTAGGGTTTGGGTTTGGATTTGGTTTAGGTTTAGGGTTAGGGTTTGGGTTTGGGTTAGGGTTAGAGTTAGGGTTAGGGTTTGGGTTTGGTTTAGGGTTAGGGTTTGGGTTTGGGTTAGGGTTAGGGTTTGGGTTAAGGTTAGGTTTAGGGTTAGTGTTAGGTTTCGGGTTACGGTTAGGCTTTGGATTAGCGTGTGTGCTTGGGTTAGGTTTTGGGTTAGGGTTAGGGTTATATTTAGGGTTAGGGTTAGGGTTAGGGTTTGGGTTAAGGTTAGGGTCAGGGTTAGGGTTCGGTTTAGGGTTAGGTTTTGGGTTACGGTTAGGGTTACTGTTAGGTTTAGGTTTAGGGTTAGGGTTTCCGTTAGGTTTAGGGTTTGGGTTAGGGTTAGGGTTACATTTAGGGTTAGAGTTAGGATTAGGGTTTGCGTTAGGGTTAGGGTTATTGTTAGGGTTAGGATTAATGTTAGGTTTAGGGTTCGGGTTAGGGTTAGTGTTTGGTTTAGGATTAGGGTTAGAGTTAGGGTTTGGGTTTGGGTTAGTGTACGGGTTCGGGTTAGGGTTGGTTTAGGGTTAGGGTTAGAGTTAGGGTTAGGGTTTGGGTTTGGGTTAGGGCTAGGGTTTGGGTTAGGGTTAGAGTTAGGCTTAGGAATTGGGATTGGGTAAGGCTTAGGGTTAGGGTTAGGTTTAGGGTTAGGAATTGGGTGTGGTTTAGGGTTACAGTTATGGTTAGGGTTTTGGTTTGGGTTAGGGTTACTGTTACGGTTAAAATTATGGTTAGGGTTGGGGTTAGGGTTAGGGTTAGTGTTAGGCTTTTGGTTAGCGTGTGGGCTTGGAATAGGGTTTGGGTTAAGGTTAGGTTTACCGTTAGTGTTAGGATTACGGTTAGGGATAGAGTTAGGTTTTAGATAAGGTTAGGGTTAGGGTTAGGGTTAGGGTTAGGGTTAGGGTTAGGATTAGGGTTAGGGTTAGTGTTTGAGTTAGGGTTTGGGTGAGGGTTACGTGTAGGTATAGGGTTAGGGTTAGGGTTTGGGTAAGGTTATGGTTAGGGTTAGTGTTAGGATTAGGGTTAGATTTAGGTTTAGGTTTAGGGTTAGGTTTTGGGTTAGGTTTAGGGTTATGGTTAGGGTTTGGGTTTGGGTTAGCGTAAGGGTTAGGGTTAAATTTAGGGTTAGGGTTTGGCTTAGGGTTAGGGTTTGGGTTTAGTTAGAGTTAGGGTTAGGGTTAAAGTTATGGTTAGGGTTTGGTTTAGGGTTAGGGTTAGGGTTAGTGTTAGGCTTTGGGATAGCGTGTGGGCTTGGGATAGGGTTTGGGTTAGGGTTAGGTTTACATTTATGTTTAGGGATAGGGTTACGGTTAGGGTTAGTTTTCAGGGTTAGGGGTTAGGAGTTAGGATTAGGGTTAGCGTTAGGGTTTGGGTTATGGTTAGGGTTAGTGTTAGGGTTAGGGTTAGGGTTAGGTTTAGGGTTTGCCTCTGTTAGGGTTAGGGTTTGGGTTAGGGTTAGGGTTAGGGTTTGGGTTAGGGTAATGGTAAGGGTTATGGTTAGGGTTAGTGATCGATTTAGGGTTTGGTTATGTTGGGGTCAGGATTATGGTTAGGGTTAGTGTTTGGGTTAGGTTTATGGTTAGGGTTAGGATTAGGCTTGGGTTAGAGTTAGCTTTTGGGTTTGGGTTAGGGTTAGTTTTAGGGATTGGGTTAGGGTTAGGGTTATGGTTACGGTTTGGGTTTTGATTAGGGTTAGTGTTAGGGTTAAAGTTAGGATTAGAGTTTTGATTAGGCTTAGGTTTAGGGTTAGGGTTACACTTAGGGTTAGGGTTAGGGGTAGGGTTTCGGTTAGGGTTAGGGTTAAGGTTAGGTTCAGTGTTAGGATTAGGGTTAGGGTTAGGGTTAGGGTTAGGGTTAGGGTTTGGTTAGGGTTAGGGTTAGAATTAGGGTTAGGGTTAGGGTTTGGGTTTGGGTTAGGGTTGTTTTAGGGTTAGGGTTAGGATTCGGGTTTGGGTAAGGGTTAGGGTTAGGGTTAGGATTAGATTTAGGGTTAGGCTTTGGGTTTGGGTTAGGGTTATGGTTATGGTTAGGGGTTGGGTTTATGTGAGGGTTAGGGTTAGGGTTAAAGTTATGGTTAGGGTTTGGGGTTAGGGTTAGGGTTAGTATTAGGGTTAGGCTTTGGATTAGCGTGTGGGCTTGGGTTAGGGTTTGGTTTAGGGTTAGAGTTACATTTAGGGTTAGGGTTAGGGTTTGGGTTAGGATTAGGGTTAGGGTTAGGGTTAG
>CM069550.1:51810000-51820000 GCA_035773235.1 Eospalax fontanierii | reverse complement strand
GGATTTGGGTTAGGGTTAGGGTTACATATAGGTTTAAGGATAGGGTTAGGGTTAGGGTTAGGTTTAGGGTTAGTTTTAGTTTTCAGGGTTAGGTGTTAGGAGTTAGGATTAGGGTTAGGGTTTGGGTTTGGGTTATGGTTAGGGTCAGGGTTAGGGTTAGGGTTAGGGTTGGGATTTGCCTGTGTTAGGGTTAGGGTTTGGGTTTCGGTTAGGGTTAGTGTTACGGTTAGGGTTTGGGTTTGGGTTAGGTTTAGGTTTAGGGTTTGGGTTATGGTTAGGGTAAGGGTTATTTAGGGTTAGTGATAGATTTAGGTTTTGGGTTAGGTTCAGGTCAGGTTTACGGTTAGGGTTAGGGTTTGGGTTAGGGTTAGGGTTAAGGTTAGGATTAGGGTTAGGGTTTGAGTTTCTGTTAGGGTTTGTTTTAGGGTTAGGGTTAGGGTTTGAGTTTGGGTTAGGGTTTGGGTTAGGGTTAGGGTTAGGGTTAGGGTTTGGGTTAAGGTTAGGGTTAGGGGTAGGGTTAGGGTTTGGTTTAGGGTTAGGGTTAGTGTTTGCGTTAGGGTTTGGGTGAGGGTTACATTTAGGTTTATGGTTAGGGTTAGGGTGTGGGTAAGGTTAGGGTTAGGGTTAGGGTCAGGATTAGGGTTAGGTTTAGGGTTAGGGTTATGGTTAGATTTTGGGTTAGGGTTAGGGTTAGAATTAGGGTTAGGTTTAGATTTTGGGTTTGGGTTAGGGTAAGGGTTATGGTTAGGGTTAGGTTTACGGTTAGGGTTTGGGTTTGGATTTGGGTTAGGTTTAGGGTTAGGGTTTGGGTTTGGGTTAGGGTTAGAGTTAGGGTTAGGGTTTGGGTTTGGTTTAGGGTTAGGGTTTGGGTTTGGGTTAGGGTTAGGGTTTGGGTTAAGGTTAGGTTTAGGGTTAGTGTTAGGTTTCGGGTTACGGTTAGGCTTTGGATTAGCGTGTGTGCTTGGGTTAGGTTTTGGGTTAGGGTTAGGGTTAGGGTTAGGATTAGGGTTAGGGTTTGAGTTTCTGTTAGGGTTTGTTTTAGGGTTAGGGTTAGGGTTTGAGTTTGGGTTAGGGTTAGAATTAGGGTTAGGTTTAGATTTTGGGTTTGGGTTAAGGTTAGGCTTATGGGTAGGGTTAGGGTTTGGTTTAGGGTTAGGGTTAGTGTTTGCGTTAGGGTTTGGGTGAGGGTTACATTTAGGTTTATGGTTAGGGTTAGGGTGTGGGTAAGGTTAGGGTTAGGGTTAGGGTCAGGATTAGGGTTAGGTTTAGGGTTAGGGTTATGGTTAGATTTTGGGTTAGGGTTAGGGTTAGAATTAGGGTTAGGTTTAGATTTTGGGTTTGGGTTAGGGTAAGGGTTATGGTTAGGTTTAGGTTTACGGTTAGGGTTTGGGGTTAGGGTTTGGGTTTGGGTTAGGGTTAGAGTTAGGGTTAGGGTTTGGGTTTGGTTTAGGGTTAGGGTTTGGGTTTGGGTTAGGGTTAGGGTTTGGGTTAAGGTTAGGTTTAGGGTTAGTGTTAGGTTTCGGGTTACGGTTAGGCTTTGGATTAGCGTGTGTGCTTGGGTTAGGTTTTGGGTTAGGGTTAGGGTTATATTTAGGGTTAGGGTTAGGGTTAGGGTTTGGGTTACGGTTAGGGTTACTGTTAGGTTTAGGTTTAGGGTTAGGGTTTCCGTTAGGTTTAGGGTTTGGGTTAGGGTTAGGGTTACATTTAGGGTTAGAGTTAGGATTAGGGTTTGCGTTAGGGTTAGGGTTATTGTTAGGGTTAGGATTAATGTTAGGTTTAGGGTTCGGGTTAGGGTTAGTGTTTGGTTTAGGATTAGGGTTAGAGTTAGGGTTTGGGTTTGGGTTAGTGTACGGGTTCGGGTTAGGGTTGGTTTAGGGTTAGGGTTAGAGTTAGGGTTAGGGTTTGGGTTTGGGTTAGGGTTAGGGTTTGGGTTAGGGTTAGAGTTAGGGTTAGGAATTGGGATTGGGTAAGGCTTAGGGTTAGGGTTAGGTTTAGGGTTAGCAATTGAGTGTGGTTTAGTGTTACAGTTATGGTTAGGGTTTTGGCTTGGGTTAGGGTTACTGTTCCGGTTAAAATTATGGTTAGGGTTGGGGTTAGGGTTAGGGTTAGTGTTAGGCTTTGGGTTAGCGTGTGGGCTTGGAATAGGGTTTGGGTTAAGGTTAGGTTTACCGTTAGTGTTAGGGTTACGGTTAGGGTTAGAGTTAGGTTTTAGATAAGGTTAGGGTTACGGTTAGGGTTAGGGTTAGGGTTAGGGTTAGGGTTAGGGTTAGGGTTAGGGTTAGTGTTTGGGTTAGGGTTTGGGTGAGGGTTACATTTAGGTTTAGGGTTAGGGTTAGGGTTTGGGTAAGGTTATGGTTAGGGTTAGTGTTAGGATTAGGGTTAGATTTAGGTTTAGGGTTAGGGTTAGGTTTTGGGTTAGGTTTAGGTTTATGGTTAGGGTTTGGGTTTGGGTTAGCGTAAGGGTTAGGGTTAAATTTAGGGTTAGGGTTTGGCTTAGGGTTAGGGTTTGGGTTTGAGTTAGAGTTAGGGTTAGGGTTAAAGTTATGGTTAGGGTTTGGTTTAGGGTTAGGGTTAGGGTTAGTGTTAGGCTTTGGGATAGCGTGTGGGCTTGGGATAGGGTTTGGGTTAGGGTTAGGTTTACATTTATGTTTAGGGATAGGGTTACGGTTAGGGTTAGTTTTCAGGGTTAGGGGTTAGGAGTTAGGATTAGGGTTAGCGTTAGGGTTTGGGTTATGGTTAGGGTTAGTGTTAGGGTTAGGGTTAGGGTTAGGTTTAGGGTTTGCCTCTGTTAGGGTTAGGGTTTGGGTTAGGGTTAGGGTTAGGGTTTGGGTTAGGGTAATGGTAAGGGTTATGGTTAGGGTTAGTGATCGATTTAGGGTTTGGTTATGTTGGGGTCAGGATTATGGTTAGGGTTAGTGTTTGGGTTAGGTTGAGGGTTAGGGTTAGGATTAGGCTTGGGTTAGAGTTAGCTTTTGGGTTTGGGTTAGGGTTAGTTTTAGGGATTGGATTAGGGTTAGGGTTATAGTTAGGGTTTGGGTTTTGATTAGGGTTAGGGTTAGGGTTAAAGTTAGGATTAGAGTTTGGATTAGGCTTAGGTTTAGGGTTAGGGTTACACTTAGGGTTAGGGTTAGGGGTAGGGTTTCGGTTAGGGTTAGGGTTAAGGTTAGGTTCAGTGTTAGGATTAGGGTTAGGGTTAGGGTTAGGGTTAGGGTTAGGGTTTGGTTAGGGTTAGGGTTAGAATTAGGGTTAGGGTTAGGGTTTGGGTTTGGGTTAGGGTTGTTTTAGGGTTAGGGTTAGGATTTGGGTTTGGGTAAGGGTTAGGGTTAGGGTTAGGATTAGATTTAGGGTTAGGCTTTGGGTTTGGGTTAGGGTTATGGTTATGATTAGGGTGTGTGTTTAAGTGAGGGATAGGGTTAAAGTTATGGTTAGGGTTTGGGGTTAGGGTTAGGGTTAGTATTAGGGTTAGGCTTTGGATTAGCGTGTGGGCTTGGGTTAGGGTTTGGTTTAGGGTTAGAGTTACATTTAGGGTTAGGGTTAGGGTTTGGGTTAGGATTAGGGTTAGGGTTAGAGTTAGGGTTTGGGTTTGTGTTAGGGTTATGGTTAGGGTTTGGTTTAGGGTTAGTGTTAGGGTAAGTGTTAGGCTTTGGTGAGCGTGAGGGATTGGGATAGGGTTTGGTTTAGGGTTAGGGTTACTTTTAGGTTTAGTGTTACGGTTAGGATTAGGGTTAGGTTTACGCTTAGGGTTAGTTTTCAGGGTTAGGGGTTAGGATTAGTGTTAGGGTTAGGGTTTGCGTTATGGTTAGGGTCAGGGTTAGGGTTAGGGTTAGGAGTCGCGTTTGGGTTTGCCTGTGTTAGGGTTAGTGTTTGGGTTTGGGTTAGGGTTAGTGTTAGGGTTAGGGTTTGGGTTAGGGTTCGGTTTAGGGTTAGGGTTTGGGTTATGGTTAGGGTAAGGGTTATGTTTAGGGTTAGTGATAGATTTAGGGTTTGGGTTAGGTTGGGGTCAGGGTTATGGTTAGGGTTTGGGTTTGGGTTAGGGTTAAGGTTAGGGTTAGGATTAGGTTTAGGGTTAGGGTTAGGGTTTGGGTTAAGGTTAGGGTTAGGTGTAGGGTTAGGGTTTGGGTTAAAGTTATGGTTAGGGTTTGGTTTAGGTTTAGGGTTACGGTTAGTTTTGGGCTTTGGGTTAGTGTGTTTGCTTGGGATAGGGTTTGGGTTAGGGTTAGGGTCACATTTATGTTTAGGGTTAGGGTTACGGTTAGGGTTAGTTTTCATTGTTAGGGGTTAGGAGTTAGGATTAGGGTTAGCGTTAGGGTTTGGGGTATGGTTAGGGTTAGAGTTAGGGTTAGGGTTACGGTTAGGGTTAGGGTTTGCCTGTGTTAGGGTTAGGGTTTGGGTTTGGGTTAGGGTTAATGTTTGGGTTAGTGTTTGGTTTAGGGTTAGGGTTATGATTAAAGTTATGGTTAGGGTTTGGTTTAGGGTTAGTGTTAGGGTTAGGGTTAGGGTTAGGGTTAGGTTTAGGGTTAGGGTTTGGTTTAGGTTTAGGGTTAGAATTAGGGTTAGGGTTTGGGTTTGGGTTAGGGTTAGGGTTAGGATTTGGGTTTGGGTAAGGGTTAGGGTTAGGGTTAGGATTAGGTTTAGGGTTAGGCTTTGGGTTTGGGTTAGGCTTATGGTTATGGTTAGCTTTTGGGTTTGGGTTAGGGTTAGGGTTAGGGTTAAAGTTATGTTTAGGGTTTGGGGTTAGGGTTAGTGTTAGTATTAGGGTTAGGCTTTGGATTAGCGTGCGGGCTTGGGTTAGGTTTTGGGTTAGGGTTAGGGTTATATTTAGGGTTTGGGTTAAGGTTAGGTTTAGGTTTAGTGTTAGGTTTAGGCTTACGGTTGGGTTTTGGATTAGCGTGTGTGCTTGGGTTAGGTTTTGGATTAGGGTTAGGGTTATATTTAGGGTTAGGGTTACTGTTAGGGTTTGGGTAAGGTTATGGTTAGGGTTAGTGTTAGGATTAGGGTTAGGTTTAGGTTTAGGGTTAGGGTTAGGTTTGGGGTTAGGGTTAGGTTTATGGTTAGGTTTTGTGTTTGGGTTAGCGTAAGGGTTAGGGTTAAATTTTGGGTTAGGGTTTGGCTTAGGGTTAGGGTTTGGGTTAGGGTTTGGGTTAGGGTTACGGTTAGGGTTACGGTTTGGGTTAAGGTTAGGTTTAGTGGTAGGGTTAGGGTATGGTTTAGGGTTAGGGTTAGGGTTAGTGTTTGGGTTAGGGTTTGGGTGAGGGTTATATTTAGGTTTATGGTTTGGGTTAGGGTTTGGGTAAGGTTAGGGTTAGGGTTAGGGTTAGGATTAGGGTTAGGTTTAGGGTTAGGGTTAGGGTTAGATTTTGGGTTAGGGTTAGGGTTAGAATCAGGGTTAGGTTTAGGTTTTGAGTTTGGGTTAGGGTAAGGGTTATGGTTAGGGTTAGGTTTAGGGTTAGGGTTTGCGTTTGGATTTGGGTTAGGTTTAGAGTTAGGGCTTGGGGTTGGGTTAGGGGTAGAGTTAGGGTTAGGGTTAGGGTTTGGATTTGGTTTCGGGTTAGGGTTTGGGTTTTGGATAGGGTTTGCGTTTGGGTTAAGGTTAGGTTTAGGTTTATTGTTAGGTTTAGGTTTACGGTTAGGTTTTGGATTAGCGTGTGTGCTTGGGTTAGGTTTTGGATTAGGGTTAGGGTTACCTTTAGGGTTAGGGTTACGGTTAGGGTTTGGGTAAGGTTATGGTTAGGGTTAGTGTTAGGATTAGGGTTAGGTTTAGGTTTAGGGTTAGGATTAGGTTTGGGGTTAGGGTTAGGGTTATGGTTAGGGTTTGGGTTTGGGTTAGCGTAAGGGTTAGGGTTAAATTTAGGGTTAGGGTTTGGCTTAGGGTTAGGGTTTGGGTTTGGGTTAGAGTTAGGGTTAGGGTTAAAGTTATGGTTAGGGTTTGGTTTAGGGTTAGGTTTAGGGTTAGGGTTAGGCTTTGGGTTAGCGTGTGGGCTTGGGATAGGGTTTGGGTTAGGGTTAGGGTTACATTTATGTTTAACGTTAGGGTTACAGTTAGGGTTAGTTTTCAGGGTTAGGGGTTAGGTGTTAGGATTATTGTTAGCGTTAGGGTTTGGGTTATGGTTAGGGTTAGTGTTAGGTTTAGGGTTAGGTTTATGGTTTGCCTGTGTGAGGGTTAGGGTTTGGGTTAGGGTTAGGGTTAGGGTTTGGGTTAGGGTAATGGTAAGGGTTATGGTTAGGTTAGTGATAGATTTAGGGTTTGGTTATGTTGGGGTGAGGATTATGGTTAGGGTTAGTGTTTGGGTTAGGTTTAGGGTTAGGATTAGGATTAGGCTTGGGTTAGTGTTAGCTTTTGGATTAGGGTTAGGGTTAGTTTTAGGGATTGGGTTAGAGTTAGGGTTATGGTTAGGGTTTGGGTTTTGATTAGGGTTAGGGTTAGGGTTAAAGTTAGGATTAGAGTTTGGATTAGACTTAGGTTTAGGGTTAGGGTTACACTTAGGGTTAGGGTTAGGGGTAGGGTTTCGGTTAGGTTTAATGTTAGGGATAGGTTCAGTGTTAGGGTTAGGGTTAGGGTTAGGGTTAGGGTTAGGGTTAGGGTTTGGTTTAGGGTTAGGGTTAAAATTAGGGTTAGGGTTAGGGTTTGTGTTTGGGTTAGGGTTAGGTTTAGGGTTAGGGTTATGGTTAAAGTTATGGTTATGGTTTGGTTTAGGGTTAGGGTTAGGGTTAGCGTTAGTCTTTGGTGAGCGTGAGGGCTTGTGATAGATTTGTGTTAGGGTTAGGTTTAGGGTTAGGTTTAGTTTTCAGGGTTAGGTGTTAGAAGTTACGATTAGGGTTAGGGTTAGGGTTTGGGTTATGGTTAGTGTCAGGGTTAGGGTTAGAGTTAGGGTTGGGATTTCCTGTGTTAGGGTTAGGGTTTGGGTTTCGGTTAGGTTTAGTGTTAGGGTTAGGGTTTGGGTTAGGGTTAGGTTTAGGTTTAGGGTTTGGGTTATGGTTGGGGTAAGGGTTATGGTTAGGGTTAGTGATAGATTTAGGTTTTGGGTTAGGTTGGGGTCAGGTTTACGGTTAGGGTTAGGGTTTGGGTTAGGGTTGGTTTAGGGTTAGGATTAGGGTTAGGGTTTGAGTTTGTGTTAGGGTTAGGGTTAGAGTTTGAGTTTGGGTTAGGGTTTGTGTTAGGGTTAGGGTTAGGGTTTGGGTTAAGGTTAGGGTTAGGGGTAGGGTTAGGGTTAGGGTTTGAGTTTGGGTTAGGGGTAGGGTTAGGGTTTGGTTTACGGTTAGATTTAGGGTTAGTGTTTGGGTTAGGGTTTGGGTGAGGGTTACATTTAGGTTTCTGGTTAGGGTTAGGGTTTGGGTAAGGTTAGGGTTAGGGTTAGGGTTATGATTAGGGTTAGGTTTAGGGTTAGGGTTAGGGTTAGATTTTGGGTTAGGGTTAGGGTTAGAATTAGGGTTAGGTTTCGGTTTTGGGTTTGGGTTAGGGTAAGGGTTATGGATAGGGTTAGGTTTAGGGTTAGGGTTTGGGTTTGGGTTAGGGTTAGAGTTAGGGTTAGCGTTAGGATTTGGGTTTGGTTTAGGTTTAGGGTTTGGGTTTGGGTTAGGGTTAGGGTTTGGGTTAAGGTTAGGTTTAGGGTTAGTGTTAGGTTTAGTGTTACGGTAAGGCTTTGGATTACCGTGTGTGCTTGGGTTAGGTTTTGGGTTAGGGTAAGGGTTACATTTAGGGTTAGGGTTAGGGTTAGGGTTTGGGTTAAGATTAGGGTCAGGGTTAGGGTTCGGTTTAGGGTTAGGTTTTGGGTTACGGTTAGGGTAACTGTTAGGTTTAGGTTTAGGGTTAGGGTTTCCGTTAGGTTTAGGGTTTGGGTAAGGGTTAGGGCTACATTTAGGGTTAGAGTTAGGATTAGGGTGTGCGTTACGGTTAGGGTTATTTTTAGGGTTAGGTTTAATGTTAGGTTTAGGGTTCGGGTTAGGGTTAGTGTTTGGTTTAGGATTAGGGTTAGAGTTAGGGTTTGGGTTTCGGTTAGGGTACGGGTTCGGGTTAGGGTTAGGTTTAGGGTTAGGATTAGGGTTAGGGTTAGGGTTAGGGTTTGGGTTTGGGTTAGGGTTAGGGTTTGGGTTAGGGTTAGAGTTAGGGTTAGGAATTGGGATTGGGTAAGGCTTCGGGTTAGGGTTAGGTTTAGGGTTAGGGATTGGGTGTGGTTTAGGGTTACAGTTATGGTTAGGTTTTTGGTTTGGGTTAGGGTTACTGTTACGGTTAAAGTTATGGTTAGGGTTGGGGTTAGGGTTAGGGTTAGTGTTAGGCTTTGGGTTAGCGTGTGGGCTTTGAATAGGGTTTGGGTTAGGGTTAGGTTTACCGTTAGTGTTAGGGTTACGGTTAGGGTTAGAGTTAGGTTTTAGATAAGGTTAGGGTTAGGGTTAGGGTTAGGGTTAGTGTTTGGGTTAGGGTTTGGGTGAGGGTTACATTTAGGTTTAGGTTTAGGGTTAGGGTTTGGGTAAGGTTATGGTTAGGGTTAGTGTTAGGATTAGGGTTAGATTTAGGTTTAGGGTTAGGGTTAGGTTTTGGGTTAGGTTTAGGGTTATGGTTAGGGTTTGGGTTTGGGTTAGCGTAAGGTTTAGGGTTAAATTTAGGGTTAGGGTTTGGCTTAGGGTTAGGGTTTGGGTTTGAGTTAGAGTTAGGGTTAGGGTTAAAGTTATGGTTAGGTTTTGGTTTAGGGTTAGGGTTAGGGTTAGTGTTAGGCTTTGGGATAGCGTGTGGGCTTGGGATAGGGTTTGGGTTAGGGTTAGGGTTACATTTATGTTTAGGGTTAGGGTTACGGTTAGGGTTAGTTTTCAGGGTTACGGGTTAGAAGTTAGGATTAGGGTTAGCGTTAGGGTTTGGGTTATGGTTAGTGTTAGTGTTAGGGTTAGGTTTAGGGTTTGCCTGTGTTAGGGTTAGGGTTTGGGTTAGGGTTAGGGTTAGGGTTTGGGTTAGGGTAATGGTAAGGGTTATGGTTAGGGTTAGTGATCGATTTAGGGTTTGGTTATGTTGGGGTCAGGATTATGGTTAGGGTTAGTGTTTGGGTTAGGTTTAGGGTTAGGATTAGGATTAGGCTTGGGTTAGAGTTACCTTTTGGGTTTCGGTTAGGGGTAGTTTTAGGGATTGGGTTAGGGTTAGGGTTATGGTTAGGGTTTGGGTTTTGATTAGGGTTAGTGTTAGGGTTAAAGTTAGGATTAGAGTTTGGATTAGGCTTAGGTTTAGGGTTAGGGTTACACTTAGGGTTAGGGTTAGGGGTAGGGTTTCGGTTAGGTTTAGGGTTAGGGTTAGGTTCAGTGTTAGGGTTAGAATTAGGGTTAGGGTTAGGGTTTGGGTTTGGGTTAGGGTTAGTTTTAGGGTTAGGGTTAGGATTTGGGTTTGGGTAAGGGTTAGGGTTAGGGTTAGGGTTAGGATTAGATTTAGGGTTAGGCTTTGGGTTTGGGTTAGGGTTATGGTTATGGTTATGGTTTGGGTTTCGGTGAGGGTTAGGGTTAGGGTTAAAGTTATGGTTAGGGTTTGGGGTTAGGGTTAGGGTTAGTATTAGGGTTAGGCTTTGGATTAGTGTGTGGGCTTGGGTTAGGGTTTGGTTTAGGGTTAGGGTTACATTTAGGGTTAGGGTTAGGGTTTGGGTTAGGATTAGGGTTAGGGTTAGGGTTAAGGTTAGATTTAGGATTAGGGTTAGGTTTAGGGTTAGGTTTTGGGTTTGTGTTAGGGTTATGGTTAGGGTTTGGTTTAGGATTAGTGTTAGGGTAAGTGTTAGGCTTTGGTGAGCGTGAGGGCTTGGGATAGGGTTTGGTTTAGGGTTAGGGTTACATTTTGGTTTAGTGTTACGGTTAGGATTAGGATTAGGTTTACGCTTAGGGTTAGTTTTCAGGGTTAGGGGTTAGGATTAGTGTTAGGGTTAGGGTTTGGGTTATGCTTAGGGTCAGGGTTAGGGTTAGGGTTAGGAGTAGGGTTTGGTTTTGCCTGTGTTAGGTTTAGGGTTTGGGTTTGGGTTAGGGTTAGTGTTAGGGT
>CM069550.1:51775000-51802500 GCA_035773235.1 Eospalax fontanierii | reverse complement strand
TAGGTTTTGCCTGTGTTAGGGTTAGGATTTGTGTTAGGGTTAGGATTAGGGTTTGGGTTAGGGTAAGGGTAAGGGTTATGGTTAGGGTTAGTGATAGATTTAGGGTTTGGTTAGGTTGGGGTCAGGATTAGGGTTAGGGTTAGTGTTTGGGTTAGGTTTAGGCTTAGGGTTAGGATTAGGCTTAGGGTTAGAGTTACCTTTTGGGTTAGGGTTAGGGTTAGGGTTAGGGATTGGGTTAGGTTTAGGTTTATGGTTAGGGTTAGGGTTTTGATTAGGGTTAGGGTAAGGGTTAAAGTTAGGATTAGAGTTTGGATTAGGCTTAGGTTTAGGGTTAGGGTTACACTTAGGGTTAGGGTTAGGGGTAGGGTTAGGGTTAGGGTTTGGTTTAGGGTTAGGGTTAGAATTAGGGTTAGGGTTAGTTTTTGGGTTTGGGTTAGGGTTAGGTTTAGGGTTATGGTTAGGAGTTGGGTTTGGGTAAGGGTTAGGGTTAGGGTTAGGATTAGGTTTAGGGTTAGGCTTTGGGTTTGGGTTAGGGTTACGGTTATGGTTAGGGGTTGGGTTTGGTTAGGGTTAGGGTTAGGGTTAAAGTTATGGTTAGGTTTTGGGGTTAGGGTTAGGGTTAGTATGAGGGTTAGGCTTTGGATTAGCGTGTGGGCTTGGGTTAGGTTTTGGTTTAGGGTTAGGGTTACATTTAGGGTTAGGGTTAGGGTTAGGGTTTGGATTAGGGTTAGGGTTAGGGTTAGTGTTAGGTATAGGGTTAGGATTAGGGTTTGCGTTAGGTTTAGCGTTTGGGTTAGGGTTCGGGTTACATTTAGGGTTACAGTTATTGTTTGGGTTTGGGTTACGGTAAGAGTTAGGGTTAGGGTTAGGTTTAGGATTTGGGTTAGGTTTAGGGTTAGGGTTTGGGTTTGGGTTAGGGTTATAGTTAGGGTTTGGTTTAGGGTTAGTATTAGGGTAAGTGTTAGGCTTTGGTGAGCGTGAGGGCTTGGGATAGGGTTTGGATTAGGGTTAGGGTTACATATAGGTTTAGGGTTAGGGTTAGGATTAGGTTTAGGTTTACGGTTAGGGTTAGTTTTCAGGGTTAGGGGTTAGGAGTTAGGATTAGGGTTAGGGTTAGGTTTTGGGTTATGGTTAGGGTCAGGGTTAGGGTTAGGGTTAAGGTTAGGGTTAGGGTTTGCCTGTGTTAGGGTTAGGGTTTGGGTTTGGGTTAGGGTTAGTGTTAGGGTTAGGGTTTGGGTTAGGGTTAGGTTTAGGGTTAGGGTTTGGGTTAGGGTTAGGGTTACATTTAGGGTTACAGTTAGGGTTTGGGTTTGGGTTACGGTAAGAGTTAGGGTTAGGGTTAGGTTTAGGATTTGGGTTAGGTTTAGGGTTAGGGTTTGGGTTTGGGTTAGGGTTATAGTTAGGGTTTGGTTTAGGGTTAGTATTAGGGTAAGTGTTAGGCTTTGGTGAGCGTGAGGGCTTGGGATAGGGTTTGGATTAGGGTTAGGGTTACATATAAGTTTAGGGTTAGGGTTAGGATTAGGTTTAGGTTTACGGTTAGGGTTAGTTTTCAGGGTTAGGGGTTAGGAGTTAGGATTAGGGTTAGGGTTAGGTTTTGGGTTATGGTTAGGGTCAGGGTTAGGGTTAGGGTTAAGGTTAGGGTTAGGGTTTGCCTGTGTTAGGGTTAGGGTTTGGGTTTGGGTTAGGGTTAGTGTTAGGGTTAGGGTTTGGGTTAGGGTTAGGTTTAGGGTTAGGGTTTGGGTTATGGTTAGGGTAAGGGTTATGGTTAGGGTAAGGGTTATGGTTAGGGTTAGTGATAGATTTAGGGTTTGGGTTAGGTTGGGGTCAGGGTTATGGTTAGGGTTAGGGTTTGGGTTAGGGTTAGGGTTAGGGTTAGGATTAGGGTTAGGGTTTGGGTTTGGATTAGGATTTGGGTTAGGGTTAGGGTTAGGGTTTGGGTTAAGGTTAGGGTTAGGGTTAGGGTTTGGGTTTGGGTTAAAGTTATGGTTAGGGTTTGGTTTAGGTTTAGGGTTAGGGTTAGTTTTAGGCTTTGGGTTAGTGTGTGGGCTTGGGATAGGTTTTGTTTTAGGTTAGGGTTACATTTATGTTTATTGTTAGGGTTACGTTTAGGGTTAGTTTTCAGGGTTAGGGGTTAGGAGTTAGTATTAGGGTTAGCGTTAGGGTTTGGGCTATGGTTAGGGTTAGAGTTAGGGTTAGGGTTAGTGTTAAGGTTAGGTTTTGCCTGTGTTAGGGTTAGGGTTTGGGTTTGGGTTAGGTTTAGTGTAAGGGTTAGTGTATGGTTTAGGGTAAGGGTTATGGTTAAAGTTATGGTTAGGGTTTGGTTTAGGGTTAGGGTTAGGGTTAGTGTTAGTCTTTGGTGAGCGTGAGGGCTTGGGATAGGGTTTGGGTTAGGGTTAGGGTTACATTTAGGTTTAGGGTTAGGGTTAGGGTTAGGGTTAGGTTTAGGGTTAGGGTTAGTTTTCAGGGTTAGGTGTTAGGAGTTAGGATTAGGGTTAGGGTTAGGGTTTGGGTTATGGTTAGGGTCAAGGTTAGGGTTAGGGTTACGGTTAGGGTTTGCCTGTGTTAGGGTTAGGGTTTGGGTTTCGTTTAGGGTTATTGTTAGGGTTAGGGTTTGGGTTAGGGTTAGGTTTAGGGTTAGGGTTTGCGTTATGGTTAGGGTAAGGGTTATGGTTAGGGTTAGTGATAGATTTAGGTTTTGGGTTAGGTTGGCGTCAGGTTTATGGTTAGGGTTAGGGTTTGGGTTAGGGTTAGGGTTAGGGTTAGGATTAGGGTTAGGGTTTGAGTTTGTGTTAGGGTTTGGGTTAGGGTTAGGGTTAGGGTTTGAGTTTGGGTTAGGGTTTGGGTTAGGGTTAGGGTTAGGGTTTGGGTTAAGGTTAGGGTTAGGGGTAGGGTTAGGGTTAGGGTTTGAGTTTGGGTTAGGGTTTGGGTTAGGGTTAGGGTTAGCGTTTGGGTTAAGGTTAGGGTTAGGGGTAGGGTTAGGGTTTGGGTTAGGGTTAGGGTTAGGTTTAGTGTTTGGTTTAGGGTTTGGGTGAGGGTTACATTTAGGTTTATGGTTAGGGTTAGGGTTTGCGTAACGTTATGGTTAGGGTTAGTGTTAGGATTAGGGTTAGGTTTAGGGTTAGGGTTAGGGTTAGGTTTTTGGTTAGGGTTAGGGTTAGAATTAGGGTTAGGTTTAGGTTTTGGGTTTGGGTTAGGGTAAGGGTTATGGTTAGGGTTAGGTTTAGGGTTAGTGTTTGGTTTTGGATTTGGGTTAGGTTTAGTGTTAGGGTTTGGGTTTGGGTTAGCGTTAGAGTTAGGGTTAGGTTTAGGGTTTGGGTTTGGTTTAGGGTTAGGGTTTGGGTTTGGGTTAGTGTTAGGGTTTGGGTTAAGATTAGGTTTAGGGTTAGGGTAAGGGTTAGGGTTAGGGTTAGGTTTATGGTAAGGATTTGGGTACGGGTTAGGGTACGGGTTAGGGTTAGGGTTTGGGTTAGGGTTAGGGTTAGGGTTTGGGTTAGGGTTAGGGTTAGGGTTTGGGTTAGGGTTAGAGTTAGGGTTAGAATAAGGGTTAGAGTTAGGGTTTGGGTTTCGGTTAGGGTACGGGTTCGGGTTAGGGTTAGGTTTAGGATTAGGGTTAGGGTTAGGGTTTGGGTTAGGGTTAGGGTTAGGGTTTGGGTTAGGGTTAGGGTTAGGGTTAGGATTTGGGTTTGGGTAAGGGTTAGGGGTAGGGTTAGGGTTCGGGTTAGGGTTAGGGTTAGGATTTGGGTTTGGGTAAGGGTTAGGGTTAGGGTTAGGTTTAGGGTTAGGAATTGGGTTTGGTTTAAGGTTACGGTTATGGTTAGGGTTTTGGTTTGGGTTAGGGTTACGGTTAGGATTAAATTTATGGTTAGGTTTGGGGTTAGGGTTAGGGTTAGTGTTAGAGTTAGGCTTTGGATTAGCGTGGGGGCTTGGGTTAGTGTTTGGTTTAGGGTTAGGGTTAGAATAAGGGTTAGAGTTAGGGTTTGGGTTTGGGTTAGGGTACGGGTTCGGGTTAGGGTTAGGTTTAGGGATAGTGTTTGGGTTAGGGTTAGGGTTAGGGTTAGATTTAGGGTTAGGGTTTGGGTTAGGGTTAGGGTTAGTGTTAGGTATAGGGTTAGGGTTAGGGTTTGCGTTCGGTTTACGGTTTGGGTTAGGGTTACGGTTACATTTATGGTTACATTTAGGGTTTGGGTTTGGGTTACGGTAAGAGTTACGGTTAGGGTTAGGTTTAGGGTTAGGGTTTGGGTTTGGGTTAGAGTTAGGGTTAGGGTTTGGTTTTGGCTTAGGGTTAGGGTTAGGGTTAGGGTTTGGGTTTGGGTTAGAGTTAGGGTTTGGGTTTGGGTTAGGGTTAGGGATTGGGTTAGGGTTAGGTTTACTGTTAGTGTTAGGGTTAGGTTTAGGTTTAGGGTTAGAGTTAGGTTTTGGGTTAGGGTTAGGGTAAGTGTTAGATTTAGGGTTAAGGTTAGGGTTATTGTTAGGGTTTGGGTTTGGGTTAGCGTAAGGATTAGGGTTAAGTTTAGGGTTAGGGTTTGACTTAGGGTTAGGGTTTGGGTTTGAGTTAGAGTTAGGGTTACGGTTAAAGTTATGGTTAGGGTTTGGTTTACGGTTAGGTTTAGGGTTAGTGATAGGCTTTGGGTTAGCGTGTGGACCTGGGATAGGGTTTGGGTTAGGATTACGTTTACCGTTAGTGTTAGGGTTAGGGTTAGGGTTAGAGTTAGGGATTGGGTTAGGTTTAGGGTTATGGTTAGGGTTTGGGTTTTTATTAGGGTTAGGGTTAGGGTTAAAGTTAGGATTAGAGTTTGGATTAGGTTTAGGTTTAGGGTTAGGGTTACACTTAGGGTTAGGGTTAGGGGTAGGGTTAGGGTTAGGGTTTGGTTTAGGGTTAGGGTTAGAATTAGGGTTAGAGTTAGCTTTTGGTTTTGGGTTAGGGTTAGGTTTAGGGATTGGGTTAGGTTTAGGGTTATGGTTATGGTTTGGGTTTTCATTAGGGTTAGGGTTAGGGTTAAAGTTAGGATTAGAGTTTGGATTAGGCTTAGGTTTAGGGTTAGGGTTACACTTAGGGTTAAGGTTAGGGGTAGGGTTAGGGTTATGGTTTGGTTTAGGGTTAGGGTTAGAATTAGGGTTAGGGTTAGTTTTTGGGTTTGGGTTAGGGTTAGGTTTAGGGTTAGGGTTAGGATTTGGGTTTGGGTTAGGGTTACGGTTATGGTTAGGGTTTGGGTTTGGTTAGGGTTAGGGTTAGGGTTAAAGTTATGGTTAGGGTTTGGGGTTAGGGTTAGGGTTAGTATGAGGGTTAGGCTTTGGATTAGCGTGTGGGCTTGGGTTAGGGTTTGGTTTAGGGTTAGGGTTACATTTAGGGTTAGGGTTAGGGTTAGGGTTTGGATTAGGGTTAGGGTTATGGTTAGGGTTAGGGTTACATTTTGGGTTACGTTTTGGGTTAGGGTTAGGGTTAGTGTTAGGTATAGGGTTATGATTAGGGTTTGCGTTAGGTTTAGCGTTTGGGTTAGGGTTAGGGTTACATTTAGGTTTACAGTTAGGGTTTGGGTTTGGGTTACGGTAAGAGTTAGGGTTAGGGTTAGGTTTAGGATTAGGGTTAGGTTTAGGGTTAGGGTTTGGGTTTGGGTTAGGGTTATGGTTAGG
The DNA here is from genome assembly GCA_035773235.1 of Eospalax fontanierii. Lineage (NCBI taxonomy): Eukaryota > Metazoa > Chordata > Mammalia > Rodentia > Spalacidae > Eospalax > Eospalax fontanierii. The sequence goes on along the minus strand of CM069550.1, from coordinate 51,796,869 downwards.
GTTTGGTTTAGGGTTAGTGTTAGGGTAAGTGTTAGGCTTTGGTGAGCGTGAGGGCTTGGGATAGGGTTTGGATTAGGGTTAGGTTAACGATTAGGGTTAGTTTTCAGGATTAGGGGTTAGGAGTTAGGATTAGGGTTAGGGTTAGGGTCAGGGTTAGGGTTAGGGTTAAGGTTAGGGTTAGGGTTTGCCTGTGTTAGGGTTAGGGTTTGGGTTTGGGTTAGGGTTAGTGTTAGGGTTAGGGTTTGGGTTAGCGTTAGGTTTAGGGTTAGGGTTTGGGTTATGGTTAGGGTAAGGGTTATGGTTAGGGTTAGTGATAGATTTAGGGTTTAGGTTAGGTTGGGGTCAGGGTTATGGATAGGGTTAGGGTTTGGGTTAGGGTTAGGGTTAGGGTTAGGATTAGGGTAAGGGTTTGGGTTTGGGTTAGGGTTAGGGTTAGGGTTTGGGTTTGGGTTAAAGTCATGGTTAGAGTTTGGTTTTGGTTTAGGGTTAGGGTTAGTTTTAGGCTTTGGGTTAGTGTGTGGGCTTGGGATAGGGTTTGTTTTAGGGTTAGGGTTACATTTATGTTTAGGGTTAGGTTTACATTTAGGTTTACAGTTAGGGTTTGGGTTTGGGTTACGGTAAGAGTTAGGGTTAGGGTTAGGTTTAGGATTAGGGTTAGGTTTAGGGTTAGGGTTAGGGTTTGAGTTAGGGTTATGGTTAGGGATTGGTTTAGGGTTAGTGTTAGGGTAAGTGTTAGGCTTTGTTGAGCGTGAGGGCTTGGGATAGGGTTTGGATTAGGGTTAGGGTTACATATAGGTTTATGGTTAGGGTTACGATTAGGGTTAGGTTTACGGTTAGGGTTAGTTTTCAGGGTTAGGAGTTAGGAGTTAGGATTAGGGTTAGAGTTAGGGTTTGGGTTATGGTTAGGGTCAGGGTTAGGGTTAGGGTTAAGGTTAGGGTTAGGGTTTGCCTGTGTTAGGGTTAGGGTATGGGTTTGGGTTAGGGTTAGTGTTAGGGTTAGGGTTTGGGTTAGCGTTAGGTTTAGTGTTAGGGTTTGGGTTATGGTTAGGGTAAGGTTTATGGTTAGGGTAAGTGATAGATTTAGGGTTTGGGTTAGGTTGGGGTCAGGGTTATGGTTAGGGTTAGGGTTTGGGTTAGGGTTAGGGTTAGGGTTAGGATTAGGGTTAGGGTTTGGGTTTGGGTTAGGATTTGGGTTAGGGTTAGGGTTAGGGTTTGGGTTAAGGTTAGGGTTAGGGTTAGGGTTTGGGTTTGGGTTAAAGTTATGGTTAGGTTTTGGTTTAGGTTTAGGGTTAGGGTTAGTTTTAGGCTTTGGGTTAGTGAGTGGGCTTGGGATAGGGTTTGTTTTAGGGTTAGGGTTACATTTATGGTTAGGGTTAGGGTTACAGTTAGGGTTAGTTTTCAGGGTTAGGGGTTAGGACTTAGTATTAGGGTTAGCGTTATGGTTTGGGCTATGGTTATGGTTAGAGTTAGGGTTAGGTTTAGGGTTAAGGTTAGGTTTTGTCTGTGTTAGGGTTAGGGTTTGGGTTTGGGTTAGTGTTAGTGTTAGGGTTAGTGTTTGGTTTAGGGTTAGGGTTATGGTTAAAGTTATGGTTAGGGTTTGGTTTAGGGTTAGGCTTAGGGTTAGTGTTAGTCTTTGGTGAGCGTGAAGGCTTGGGATAGGGTTTGGGTTAGGGTTAGGGTTACATTTAGGTTTAGGGTTAGGGTTAGGGTTAGGGTTAGGGTTAGGTTTAGGGTTAGGGTTAGGGTTAGAATTAGGGTTAGGTGTTAGGCGTTAGGATTAGGGTTAGGGTTAGGGTTTCGGTTATGGTTAGGGTCAGGGTTAGGGTTAGGGTTTGCCTGTGTTAGGGTTAGGGTTTGGGTTTCGAATAGGGTTATTGTTAGGGTTAGGGTTTGGGTTAGGGTTAGGTTTAGGGTTAGGGTTTGGGTTATGGTTAGGGTAAGGGTTATGGTTAGGGTTAGTGATAGATTGAGGTTTTGGGTTAGGTTGGGGTCAGGTTTATGGTTAGGGTTAGGGTTTGTGTTAGGGTTAGGGTTAGGGTTAGGATTAGGGTTAGGGTTTGAGTTTGTGTTAGGGTTTGGGTTAGGGTTAGATTTAGTGTTTGAGTTTGGGTTAGGGTTTGAGTTAGGGTTAGGGTTAGGGTTTGGGTTAAGGTTAGGGTTAGGGGTAGGGTTAGGGTTAGGGTTTGAGTTTGGGTTAGGTTTTGGGTTAGGGTTAGGGTTAGGGTTAGTGTTTGGTTTAGGGTTTGGGTGAGGGTTACATTTAGGTTTACGGTTAGGGTTAGGGTTTGCGTAACGTTATGGTTAGGGTTAGTGTTAGGATTAGGGTTAGGTTTAGGGTTAGGGTTAGGGTTAGGTTTTGGGTTAGGGTTAGGGTTAGAATTAGGGTTAGGTTTAGGTTTTGTGTTTGGGTTAGGGTAAGGGTTATGGTTAGGGTTAGGTTTAGGGTTAGGGTTTGGTTTTGGATTTGGGTTAGGTTTAGGGTTAGGGTTTGGGTTTGGGTTAGCGTTAGAGTTAGGGTTAGGGTTAGGGTTTGGGTTTGGTTTAGGGTTAGGGTTTGGGTTTGGGTTAGTGTTAGGGTTTGGGTTAGGGTTTGGGTGAGGGTTACATTTAGGTTGAGGGTTAGGGTTAGAGTTTGGGTAAGGTTAGGGTTAGGGTTTGGTTTCGGGTTAAGGTTACAATTACGGTTAGTGTTAGGGTTTGGGTTTGGTTTAGGGTTAGGGTTACATTTAGTGTTAGGGTTAAGGTTAGGGTTTATGTTATGGTTAGGGTGAGGGTTAGGGTTAGGGTTAGGGTTAGGTTTTGGGTTAGGGTTAGGGTTACTGTTAGGTTTAGGTTTAGGGTTAGGGTTTCCGTTAGGTTTAGGGTTTGGGTTAGGGTTAGGGTTAGGGTTAGGATTTGGGTTTGGGTAAGGGTTAGGGATAGGGTTAGGTTTAGGGTTAGGGATTGGGTGTGGTTTAGGGTTAGGGTTATGATTAGGGTTGTGGTTTGGGTTAGGGTTACGGTTAGGGTTAAAATTATATTTAGGGTTGGGTTTAGGGTTAGGGTTAGTGTTAGGCTTTGGGTTAGCGTGTGGGCTTTGAATAGGGTTTGGGTTAGGCTTAGGTTTAATATTAGTGTTAGGGTTAGGGTTAGGGTTAGAGTTAGGGATTGGGTTAGGTTTAGGGTTATGGTTAGGGTTTGGGTTTTTATTAGGGTTAGGGTTAGGGTTAAAGTTAGGATTAGAGTTTGGATTAGGTTTAGGTTTAGGGTTAGGGTTACACTTAGGGTTAGGGTTAGGGGTAGGGTTAGGGTTAGGGTTTGGTTTAGGGTTAGGGTTAGAATTAGGGTTAGAGTTAGCTTTTGGTTTTGGGTTAGGGTTAGGTTTAGGGATTGGGTTAGGTTTAGGGTTATGGTTATGGTTTGGGTTTTCATTAGGGTTAGGGTTAGGGTTAAAGTTAGGATTAGAGTTTGGATTAGGCTTAGGTTTAGGGTTAGGGTTACACTTAGGGTTAAGGTTAGGGGTAGGGTTAGGGTTAGGGTTTGGTTTAGGGTTAGGGTTAGAATTAGGGTTAGGGTTAGTTTTTGGGTTTGGGTTAGGGTTAGGTTTAGGGTTAGGGTTAGGATTTGGGTTTGGGTTAGGGTTACGGTTATGGTTAGGGTTTGGGTTTGGTTAGGGTTAGGGTTAGGGTTAAAGTTATGGTTAGGGTTTGGGGTTAGGGTTAGGGTTAGTATGAGGGTTAGGCTTTGGATTAGCGTGTGGGCTTGGGTTAGGGTTTGGTTTAGGGTTAGGGTTACATTTAGGGTTAGGGTGAGGGTTAGGGTTTGGATTAGGGTTAGGGTTATGGTTAGGGTTAGGGTTACATTTAGGGTTAGGGTTTGGGTTAGGGTTAGGGTTAGTGTTAGGTATAGGGTTATGATTAGGGTTTGCGTTAGGTTTAGCGTTTGGGTTAGGGCTAGTGTTACATTTAGGTTTACAGGTAGGGTTTGGGTTTGGGTTACGGTAAGAGTTAGGGTTAGGGTTAGGTTTAGGATTAGGGTTAGGTTTAGGGTTAGGGTTTGGGTTTGGGTTAGGGTTATGGTTAGGGTTTGGTTTAGGGTTAGTGTTAGGGTAAGTGTTAGGCTTTGGTGAGCGTGAGGGCTTGGGATAGGGTTTGGATTAGGGTTAGGTTTACGATTAGGGTTAGTTTTCAGGATTAGGGGTTAGGAGTTAGGATTAGGGTTAGGGTTAGGGTCAGGGTTAGGGTTAGGGTTAAGGTTAGGGTTAGGGTTTGCCTGTGTCAGGGCTAGGGTCTGGGTTTGGGTTAGGGTTAGTGTTAGGGTTAGGGTTTGGGTTAGCGTTAGGTTTAGGGTTAGGGTTTGGGTTATGGTTAGGGTAAGGGTTATGGTTAGGGTTAGTGATAGATTTAGGGTTTAGGTTAGGTTGGGGTCAGGGTTATGGATAGGGTTAGGGTTTGGGTTAGGGTTAGGGTTAGGGTTAGGATTAGGGTAAGGGTTTGGGTTTGGGTTAGGGTTAGGGTTAGGGTTTGGGTTTGGGTTAAAGTCATGGTTAGAGTTTGGTTTTGGTTTAGGGTTAGGGTTAGTTTTAGGCTTTGGGTTAGTGTGTGGGCTTGGGATAGGGTTTGTTTTAGGGTTAGGGTTACATTTATGTTTAGGGTTAGGTTTACATTTAGGTTTACAGTTAGGGTTTGGGTTTGGGTTACGGTAAGAGTTAGGGTTAGGGTTAGGTTTAGGATTAGGGTTAGGTTTAGGGTTAGGGTTAGGGTTTGGGTTAGGGTTATGGTTAGGGATTGGTTTAGGGTTAGTGTTAGGGTAAGTGTTAGGCTTTGTTGAGCGTGATGGCTTGGGATAGGGTTTGGATTAGGGTTAGGGTTACATATAGGTTTATGGTTAGGGTTACGATTAGGGTTAGGTTTACGGTTAGGGTTAGTTTTCAGGGTTAGGAGTTAGGAGTTAGGATTAGGGTTAGAGTTAGGGTTTGGGTTATGGTTAGGGTCAGGGTTAGGGTTAGGGTTAAGGTTAGGGTTAGGGTTTGCCTGTGTTAGGGTTAGGGTATGGGTTTGGGTTAGGGTTAGTGTTAGGGTTAGGGTTTGGGTTAGCGTTAGGTTTAGTGTTAGGGTTTGGGTTATGGTTAGGGTAAGGGTTATGGTTAGGGTTAGTGATAGATTTAGGGTTTGGGTTAGGTTGGGGTCAGGGTTATGGTTAGGGTTAGGGTTTGGGTTAGGGTTAGGGTTAGGGTTAGGATTAGGGTTAGGGTTTGGGTTTGGGTTAGGATTTGGGTTAGGGTTAGGGTTAGGGTTTGGGTTAAGGTTAGGGTTAGGGTTAGGGTTTGGGTTTGGGTTAAAGTTATGGTTAGGTTTTGGTTTGGGTTTAGGGTTAGGGTTAGTTTTAGGCTTTGGGTTAGTGAGTGGGCTTGGGATAGGGTTTGTTTTAGGGTTAGGGTTACATTTATGGTTAGGGTTAGGGTTACAGTTAGGGTTAGTTTTCAGGGTTAGGGGTTAGGACTTAGTATTAGGGTTAGCGTTATGGTTTGGGCTATGGTTATGGTTAGAGTTAGGGTTAGGTTTAGGGTTAAGGTTAGGTTTTGTCTGTGTTAGGGTTAGGGTTTGGGTTTGGGTTAGTGTTAGTGTTAGGGTTAGTGTTTGGTTTAGGGTTAGGGTTATGGTTAAAGTTATGGTTAGGGTTTGGTTTAGGGTTAGGCTTAGGGTTAGTGTTAGTCTTTGGTGAGCGTGAAGGCTTGGGATAGGGTTTGGGTTAGGGTTAGGGTTACATTTAGGTTTAGGGTTAGGGTTAGGGTTAGGGTTAGGGTTAGGTTTAGGGTTAGGGTTAGGGTTAGAATTAGGGTTAGGTGTTAGGCGTTAGGATTAGGGTTAGGGTTAGGGTTTCGGTTATGGTTAGGGTCAGGGTTAGGGTTAGGGTTTGCCTGTGTTAGGGTTAGGGTTTGGGTTTCGAATAGGGTTATTGTTAGGGTTAGGGTTTGGGTTAGGGTTAGGTTTAGGGTTAGGGTTTGGGTTATGGTTAGGGTAAGGGTTATGGTTAGGGTTAGTGATAGATTGAGGTTTTGGGTTAGGTTGGGGTCAGGTTTATGGTTAGGGTTAGGGTTTGTGTTAGGGTTAGGGTTAGGGTTAGGATTAGGGTTAGGGTTTGAGTTTGTGTTAGGGTTTGGGTTAGGGTTAGATTTAGTGTTTGAGTTTGGGTTAGGGTTTGAGTTAGGGTTAGGGTTAGGGTTTGGGTTAAGGTTAGGGTTAGGGGTAGGGTTAGGGTTAGGGTTTGAGTTTGGGTTAGGTTTTGGGTTAGGGTTAGGGTTAGGGTTAGTGTTTGGTTTAGGGTTTGGGTGAGGGTTACATTTAGGTTTACGGTTAGGGTTAGGGTTTGCGTAACGTTATGGTTAGGGTTAGTGTTAGGATTAGGGTTAGGTTTAGGGTTAGGGTTAGGGTTAGGTTTTGGGTTAGGGTTAGGGTTAGAATTAGGGTTAGGTTTAGGTTTTGGGTTTGGGTTAGGGTAAGGGTTATGGTTAGGGTTAGGTTTAGGGTTAGGGTTTGGTTTTGGATTTGGGTTAGGTTTAGGGTTAGGGTTTGGGTTTGGGTTAGCGTTAGAGTTAGGGTTAGGGTTAGGGTTTGGGTTTGGTTTAGGGTTAGGGTTTGGGTTTGGGTTAGTGTTAGGGTTTGGGTTAGGGTTTGGGTGAGGGTTACATTTAGGTTGAGGGTTAGGGTTAGAGTTTGGGTAAGGTTAGGGTTAGGGTTTGGTTTCGGGTTAAGGTTACAATTACGGTTAGTGTTAGGGTTTGGGTTTGGTTTAGGGTTAGGGTTACATTTAGTGTTAGGGTTAAGGTTAGGGTTTATGTTATGGTTAGGGTGAGGGTTAGGGTTAGGGTTAGGGTTAGGTTTTGGGTTAGGGTTAGGGTTACTGTTAGGTTTAGGTTTAGGGTTAGGGTTTCCGTTAGGTTTAGGGTTTGGGTTAGGGTTAGGGTTAGGGTTAGGATTTGGGTTTGGGTAAGGGTTAGGGATAGGGTTAGGTTTAGGGTTAGGGATTGGGTGTGGTTTAGGGTTAGGGTTATGATTAGGGTTGTGGTTTGGGTTAGGGTTACGGTTAGGGTTAAAATTATATTTAGGGTTGGGTTTAGGGTTAGGGTTAGTGTTAGGCTTTGGGTTAGCGTGTGGGCTTTGAATAGGGTTTGGGTTAGGCTTAGGTTTAATATTAGTGTTAGGGTTAGGGTTAGGGTTAGAGTTAGGGATTGGGTTAGGTTTAGGGTTATGGTTAGGGTTTGGGTTTTTATTAGGGTTAGGGTTAGGGTTAAAGTTAGGATTAGAGTTTGGATTAGGTTTAGGTTTAGGGTTAGGGTTACACTTAGGGTTAGGGTTAGGGGTAGGGTTAGGGTTAGGGTTTGGTTTAGGGTTAGGGTTAGAATTAGGGTTAGAGTTAGCTTTTTGTTTTGGGTTAGAGTTAGGTTTAGGGATTGGGTTAGGTTTAGGGTTATGGTTATGGTTTGGGTTTTCATTAGGGTTAGTGTTAGGGTTAAAGTTAGGATTAGAGTTTGGATTAGGCTTAGGTTTAGGGTTAGGGTTACACTTAGGGTTAAGGTTAGAGGTAGGGTTAGGGTTAGGTTTTGGTTTAGGGTTAGGGTTAGAATTAGGGTTAGGGTTAGTTTTTGGGTTTGGGTTAGGGTTAGGTTTAGGGTTAGGGTTAGGATTTGGGTTTGGGTTAGGGTTACGGTTATGGTTAGGGTTTGGGTTTGGTTAGGGTTAGGGTTAGGGTTAAAGTTATGGTTAGGGTTTGGGGTTAGGGTTAGGGTTAGTATGAGGGTTAGGCTTTGGATTAGCGTGTGGGCTTGGGTTAGGGTTTGGTTTAGGGTTAGGGTTACATTTAGGGTTAGGGTTAGGGTTAGGGTTTGGATTAGGGTTAGGGTTATGGTTAGGGTTAGGGTTACATTTAGGGTTAGGGTTTGGGTTAGGGTTAGGGTTAGTGTTAGGTATAGGGTTATGATTAGGGTTTGCGTTAGGTTTAGCGTTTGGGTTAGGGTTAGGGTTACATTTAGGTTTACAGTTAGGGTTTGGGTTTGGGTTACGGTAAGAGTTAGGGTTAGGGTTAGGTTTAGGATTAGGGTTAGGTTTAGGGTTAGGGTTTGGGTTTGGGTTAGGGTTATGGTTAGGGTTTGGTTTAGGGTTAGTGTTAGGGTAAGTGTTAGGCTTTGGTGAGCGTGAGGGCTTGGGATAGGGTTTGGATTAGGGTTAGGTTTACGATTAGGGTTAGTTTTCAGGATTAGGGCTTAGGAGTTAGGATTAGGGTTAGGGTTAGGGTCAGGGTTAGGGTTAGGGTTAAGGTTAGGGTTAGGGTTTGCCTGTGTTAGGGTTAGGGTTTGGGTTTGGGTTAGGGTTAGTGTTAGGGTTAGGGTTTGGGTTAGCGTTAGGTTTAGGGTTAGGGTTTGGGTTATGGTTAGGGTAAGGGTTATGGTTAGGGTTAGTGATAGATTTAGGGTTTAGGTTAGGTTGGGGTCAGGGTTATGGATAGGGTTAGGGTTTGGGTTAGGGTTAGGGTTAGGGTTAGGATTAGGGTAAGGGTTTGGGTTTGGGTTAGGGTTAGGGTTAGGGTTTGGGTTTGGGTTAAAGTCATGGTTAGAGTTTGGTTTTGGTTTAGGGTTAGGGTTAGTTTTAGGCTTTGGGTTAGTGTGTGGGCTTGGGATAGGGTTTGTTTTAGGGTTAGGGTTACATTTATGTTTAGGGTTAGGGTTACATTTAGGTTTACAGTTAGGGTTTGGGTTTGGGTTACGGTAAGAGTTAGGGTTAGGGTTAGGTTTAGGATTAGGGTTAGGTTTAGGGTTAGGGTTAGGGTTTGGGTTAGGGTTATGGTTAGGGATTGGTTTAGGGTTAGTGTTAGGGTAAGTGTTAGGCTTTGTTGAGCGTGAGGGCTTGGGATAGGGTTTGGATTAGGGTTAGGGTTACATATAGGTTTATGGTTAGGGTTACGATTAGGGTTAGGTTTACGGTTAGGGTTAGTTTTCAGGGTTAGGAGTTAGGAGTTAGGATTAGGGTTAGAGTTAGGGTTTGGGTTATGGTTAGGGTCAGGGTTAGGGTTAGGGTTAAGGTTAGGGTTAGGGTTTGCCTGTGTTAGGGTTAGGGTATGGGTTTGGGTTAGGGTTAGTGTTAGGGTTAGGGTTTGGGTTAGCGTTAGGTTTAGTGTTAGGGTTTGGGTTATGGTTAGGGTAAGGGTTATGGTTAGGGTTAGTGATAGATTTAGGGTTTGGGTTAGGTTGGGGTCAGGGTTATGGTTAGGGTTAGGGTTTGGGTTAGGGTTAGGGTTAGGGTTAGGATTAGGGTTAGGGTTTGGGTTTGGGTTAGGATTTGGGTTAGGGTTAGGGTTAGGGTTTGGGTTAAGGTTAGGGTTAGGGTTAGGGTTTGGGTTTGGGTTAAAGTTATGGTTAGGTTTTGGTTTAGGTTTAGGGTTAGGGTTAGTTTTAGGCTTTGGGTTAGTGAGTGGGCTTGGGATAGGGTTTGTTTTAGGGTTAGGGTTACATTTATGGTTAGGGTTAGGGTTACAGTTAGGGTTAGTTTTCAGGGTTAGGGGTTAGGACTTAGTATTAGGGTTAGCGTTATGGTTTGGGATATGGTTATGGTTAGAGTTAGGGTTAGGTTTAGGGTTAAGGTTAGGTTTTGTCTGTGTTAGGGTTAGGGTTTGGGTTTGGGTTAGTGTTAGTGTTAGGGTTAGTGTTTGGTTTAGGGTTAGGGTTATGGTTAAAGTTATGGTTAGGGTTTGGTTTAGGGTTAGGCTTAGGGTTAGTGTTAGTCTTTGGTGAGCGTGAAGGCTTGGGATAGGGTTTGGGTTAGGGTTAGGGTTACATTTAGGTTTAGGGTTAGGGTTAGGGTTAGGGTTAGGTTTAGGGTTAGGGTTAGGGTTAGAATTAGGGTTAGGTGTTAGGCGTTAGGATTAGGGTTAGGGTTAGGGTTTCGGTTATGGTTAGGGTCAGGGTTAGGGTTAGGGTTTGCCTGTGTTAGGGTTAGGGTTTGGGTTTCGAATAGGGTTATTGTTAGGGTTAGGGTTTGGGTTAGGGTTAGGTTTAGGGTTAGGGTTTGGGTTATGGTTAGGGTAAGGGTTATGGTTAGGGTTAGTGATAGATTGAGGTTTTGGGTTAGGTTGGGGTCAGGTTTATGGTTAGGGTTAGGGTTTGTGTTAGGGTTAGGGTTAGGGTTAGGATTAGGGTTAGGGTTTGAGTTTGTGTTAGGGTTTGGGTTAGGGTTAGATTTAGTGTTTGAGTTTGGGTTAGGGTTTGAGTTAGGGTTAGGGTTAGGGTTTGGGTTAAGGTTAGGGTTAGGGGTAGGGTTAGGGTTAGGGTTTGAGTTTGGGTTAGGTTTTGGGTTAGGGTTAGGGTTAGGGTTAGTGTTTGGTTTAGGGTTTGGGTGAGGGTTACATTTAGGTTTACGGTTAGGGTTAGGGTTTGCGTAACGTTATGGTTAGGGTTAGTGTTAGGATTAGGGTTAGGTTTAGGGTTAGGGTTAGGGTTAGGTTTTGGGTTAGGGTTAGGGTTAGATTTGGGGTTGGGTTTGGGTTTTGGGTTTGGCATAGAGTAAGGGTTATGGTTAGGGTTAGGTTTAGGGTTAGGGATTGGTTTTGGATTTGGGTTAGGTTTAGGGTTAGGGTTTGGGTTTGGGTTAGCGTTAGAGTTAGGGTTAGGGTTAGGGTTTGGGTTTGGTTTAGGGTTAGGGTTTGGGTTTGGGTTAGTGTTAGGGTTTGGGTTAGGGTTTGGGTGAGGGTTACATTTAGGTTGAGGGTTAGGGTTAGAGTTTGGGTAAGGTTAGGGTTAGGGTTTGGTTTCGGGTTAAGGTTACAATTACGGTTAGTGTTAGGGTTTGGGTTTGGTTTAGGGTTAGGGTTACATTTAGTGTTAGGGTTAAGGTTAGGGTTTATGTTATAGTTAGGGTGAGGGTTAGGGTTAGGGTTAGGGTTAGGTTTTGGGTTAGGGTTAGGGTTACTGTTAGGTTTAGGTTTAGGGTTAGGGTTTCCGTTAGGTTTAGGGTTTGGGTTAGGGTTAGGGTTAGGGTTAGGATTTGGGTTTGGGTAAGGGTTAGGGATAGGGTTAGGTTTAGGGTTAGGGATTGGGTGTGGTTTAGGGTTAGGGTTATGATTAGGGTTGTGGTTTGGGTTAGGGTTACGGTTAGGGTTAAAATTATGTTTAGGGTTGGGTTTAGGGTTAGGGTTAGTGTTAGGCTTTGGGTTAGCGTGTGGGCTTTGAATAGGGTTTGGGTTAGGCTTAGGTTTAATATTAGTGTTAGGGTTAGGTTTAGGGTTAGAGTTAGGTTTTAGATTAGGGTTAGGGTTAGGGTTAGGTTTAGGGTTAGGGTTAGTGTTTGGATTAGGGTTTGGGTGAGGGTTACATTTAGGTTTAGGGTTAGGGTTAGGGTTTTGGTAAGGTTATGGTTAGGTTTAGTGTTAGGATTAGGGTTAGGTTTAGGTTTAGGCTTAGGGTTAGGTTTTGCGTTAGGGTTAGGGTTATGGTTGGGTTTTGGGTTTGGGTTAGCGTAAGGGTTAGGGTTAAATTTTGGGTTAGGGTTTGGCTTAGGGTTAAGGTTTGGCTTTGGTTTAGAATTAGGGTTAGGGTTAAAGTTATGGTTAGGGTTTTTTTTAGGGTTAGGGTTAGGGTTAATGTTAGGCTTTGGGTTAGCATGTGGGCTTGGGATAGGATTTGGGTTAGAGTTAGGGTTACATTTATGTTTAGGGTTAGGGTTACGGTTAGGGTTAGTTTTCAGGGTTAGGCGTTAGGAGTTAGGATTAGGGTTAGCATTAGGGTTTGGGTTATGGTTAGGGTTAGAGTTAGGGTTAGGGTTAGGGTTAGGTTTAGAGTTTGCCTGTGTTAGGGTTAGGGTTTGGGTTTGGGTTAGGGTTAGTGCTAGGGCTAGGGCTTGGGCTAGGGTTAGGGCTAGGGCTAGGGCTAAGGTTAGGGCTAGGGGCAGGGCTAGGGTTTGGGTTAGGGTTAGGGTTAGGGCTAGTGTTTGGGCTAGGGCTTGGGTGAGGGTTACATTTAGGTTTATGGTTAGGGTTAGGGTTTGGGTAAGGTTATGGTTAGGGTTAGTGTTAGGATTAGGGTTAGGTTTAGGGTTAGGGTTAGGGTTAGGTTTTGAGTTTGGGTTAGGGTTAGGTTTAGGGTTAGGGTTAAAGTTTGGGTTAGAGTTAGGGTTAGGGTTAGGGTTAGGGTTAGTGCAAGTTTTAGGGATTGGTTTAGGGTTAGATTTAGGGTTAGGGTTAGGGTTTGGTTTAGCGTTAGGGTTAGGGTTTGTGTTAGGGTTAGGGTTAGGCTTAGGGTTAGGGTTAGTATTAGGGTTTGGGTTTGGTTTAGGGTTAGGGTTAGGGTTAGGGTTAGGGTTAGGGTTTGGGTTTGGGTTAGGTTTAGGGTTATGGTTAGGGTTGGTGTAAGGGTTAGGGTTAGTGTTAGGCTTTGGTGCCCGTGAGGGCTTGGGATAGGGTTTGGGTTAGGGTTAGGGTTACATTTAGGTTTAAGGTTAGGGTTAGGGTTAGGGTTAGGTTTAGGGTTAGGGTTAGTTTTCAGGGTTAGGTGTTAGGAGTTAGGATTAGGGTTAGGTTTAGGGTTTGTGTTATGGTTAGGCTCAGGGTTAGGGTTAGGGTTAGGGTTTGCCTGTGTTAGGGTTAGGGTTTGGGTTTGGGTTAGGGTTAGTGTTAGGGTTAGTGTTTGGTTTAGGGTTAGGGTTATGGTTAAAGTTATGGTTAGGGTTTGGTTTAGGTTTAGGGTTAGGGTTAGGGTTAGTGTTAGTCTTTGGTGAGCGTGAGGGCGTGGGATAGGGTTTGGTTAGGGTTAGGGTTACATTTAGGTTTAGGGTTAGGGTTAGGGTTAGGGTTAGTTTTAGGGTTAGGGTTATGGTTAAAGTTATGGTTAGGGTTTGGTTTAGGCTTAGGGTTAGGGTTAGTGTTAGTCTTTGGTGAGTGTGAGGGCTTGGGATAGGGTTTGGGTTAGGGTTAGGGTTACATTTAGGTTTAGGGTTAGGGTTAGGGTTAGGGTTAGTTTTCAGGGTTAGGGTTAGTTTTCAGGGTTAGGTGTTAGGAGTTAGGATTAGGGTTAGGTTTAGGGTTTGTGTTATGGTTAGGGTCAGGGTTAGGGTTAGGGTTAGGGTTTGCCTGTGTTAGGGTTAGGGTTTGGGTTTGGGTTAGGGTTAGTGTTAGGGTTAGTGTTTGGTTTAGGGTTAGGGTTATGGTTAAAGTTATGGTTAGGGTTTGGTTTAGGGTTAGGGTTAGGGTTAGTGTAAGACTTTGGTGAGCGTGAGGGCTTGGGATAGGGTTTGGTTAGGGTTAGGGTTACATTTAGGTTTAGGGTTAGGGTTAGGGTTAGGGTTAGGTTTAGGGTTAGGGTTATGGTTAAATTTATGGTTAGGGTTTGGTTTAGGCTTAGGGTTAGGGTTAGTGTTAGTCTTTGGTGAGTGTGAGGGCTTGGGATAGGGTTTGGGTTAGGGTTAGGGTTACATTTAGGTTTAGGGTTAGGGTTAGGGTTAGGGTTAGTTTTCAGGGTTAGGTGTTAGCAGTTAGTATTAGGGTTAGGGTTAGTGTTTGGGTTATGGTTAGGGTCAGGGTTAGGGTTAGGGTTAGGGTTAGGATTTGCCTGTGTTAGGGTTAGGGTTAGGGTTAGGTTTAGGGTTAGGGTTAGTTTTCAGGGTTAGGTGTTAGGAGTTAGGATTAGGGTTAGGTTTAGGGTTTGTGTTATGGTTAGGGTCAGGGTTAGGGTTAGGGTTAGGGTTTGCCTGTGTTAGGGTTAGGGTTTGGGTTTGGGTTAGGGTTAGTGTTAGGGTTAGTGTTTGGTTTAGGGTTAGGGTTATGGTTAAAGTTATGGTTAGGGTTTGGTTTAGGGTTAGGTTTAGGGTTAGTGTTAGTCTTTGGTGAGCGTGAGGGCTTGGGATAGGGATTGGTTAGGGTTAGGGTTACATTTAGGTTTAGGGTTAGGGTTAGGGTTAGGGTTAGTTTTCAGGGTTAGGTGTTAGGGGTTAGGATTAGGGTTAGGGTTAGTGTTTGGGTTATGGTTAGGTCAGGGTTAGGGTTAGAGTTAGGGTTAGGATTTGCCTGTGTTAGGGTTAGGGTTTGTGTTTCAGTTAGGGTTATTTTTAGGGTTAGGGTTTGGGTTAGGGTTAGGGTTAGGTTTAGGGTTAGGGTTTGGGTTATGGTTAGGGTAAGGGTTATGGTTAGGGTTAGTGATAGATTTAGGTTTTGGGTTAGGTTGGGGTCAGGTTTATGGTTAGGGTTAGGGTTTGGGTTAGGGTTAGGGTTAGGGTTATGATTAGGGTTAGGGTTTGAGTTTGTGTTAGGGTTTGGGTTAGGGTTAGGGTTAGGGTTTGAGTTTGAATTAGGGTTTGAGTTAGGGTTAGGGTTAGGGTTTGGGTTAAGGTTAGGGTTAGGGGTAGGGTTAGGGTTAGGGTTTGAGTTTGGGTTAGGTTTTGGGTTAGGGTTAGGGTTAGGGTTTGGGTTAAGGTTAGGGTTAGGGGTAGGTTTAGGGTTTGGGTTAGGTTTAGGGTTAGGGTTAGTGTTTGGGTTAGGGTTTGGGTGAGGTTTACATTTCGGTTTATGGTTAGGGTTAGGGTTTGGGTAAGGTTATGGTTAGGGTTAGTGTTAGGATTAGGGTTAGGTTTAGGGTTAGGGTTAGGGTTAAGTTTTGGGTTCGGGTTAGGGTTAGAATTAGGGTTAGGTTTAGGTTTTGGGTTTGGGTTAGGGTAAGGGTTATGATTAGGGTTAGGTTTAGGGTTAGGGTTTGAGTTTGGATTTGGGTTAGGTTTAGGGTTAGGGTTTAGGTTTTGGTTAGGTTTAGGGTTAGAGTTAGGGTTAGGGTTAGGGTTTCGGTTCGGTTTAGGGTTAGGGTTTGGGTTTGTTTTAGTGTTAGGGTTTGGGTTAAGGTTAGGTTTAGGGTTAGTGTTAGGTTTCGGGTTACGGTTAGACTTTGGATTAGCGTGTGTGCTTGGGTTAGGTTTTGGGTTAGGGTTAGGGTTACATTTAGGGTTAGGGTTAGGGTTAGGGTTTGGGTTAGGGTTAGGGTTAAGGTTAGGTTTCCGTTTAGGGTTAGGTTTTGGGTTATTATTAGGGTTAAAGTTAGGTTTAGGTTTAGGGTTAGGGTTTCCGTTAGGTTTAGAGTTTGGGTTAGGGTTAGGGGTACATTTAGGGTTAGAGTTAGGATTAGGGTTTGAGTTAGGGTTAGGGTTATTTTTAGGGTTAGGATTAAGGTTAGGTTTAGGGTTCGGGTTAGGGTTAGTGTTTGGTTTAGGGTTAGGGTTAGAATAAGGGTTAGAGTTAGGGTTTGGGTATGGGTTAGGGTACGGGTTCGGGTTAGGGTTAGGTTTAGGGTTAGGGTGAGGGTTAGGGTTTGGGTTAGGGTTAGGGTTAGGGTTTGGGTTTGGGTTAGAGTTAGGTATAGGGTTAAAGTTATGGTTAGGGTTTGGTTTAGGGTTAGGGTTAGGCTTTGGGTTAGCGTGTGGGCTTGGGATATGGTTTGGGTTAGGGTTAGGGTTACATTTATGTTTAGGGTTAGGGTTACGGTTAGGGTTAGTTTTCAGGGTTAGGGGTTAGGAGTTAGGATTAGTGTTAGCGTTAGGGTTTGGGTTGTGGTTAGGGTTATTGTTAGGGTTAGGGTTAGGGTTAAGTTTAGGGTTTGCCTCTGTTAGGGTTAGGGTTTGGGTTAGGGTTAGGGTTAGGGTTTGGGTTAGGGTAATGGTAAGGGTTATGGTTAGGGTTAGTGATAGATTTAGGGTTTGGTTATGTTGGTGTGAGGATTATGGTTAGGGTTAGTGCTTGGGTCAGGTTTAGGGTTAGGGTTAGGATTAGGCTTGGGTTAGAGTTAGCCTTTGGGTTAGGGTTAGGGTTAGTTTTAGGGATTGGGTTAGGGTTAGGGTTATGGTTAGGGTTTAGGTTTTGATTAGGGTTAGGGTTAGGGTTAAAGTTAGGATTAGAGTTTGAATTAGGCTTAGGTTTAGGGTTAGGGTTACACTTAGGGTTAGGGTTAGGGGTAGGGTTTCGGTTAGGGTTAGGGTTAGGGTTAGGTTCAGTGTTAGGGTTAGGGTTAGGGTTAGGGTTAGGGTTTGGTTTAGGGTTAGGGTTAGAATTAGGGTTAGGGTTAGGTTTGAGTTTGGGTTAGGGTTAGGTTTAGGGTTAGGGTTAGGATTTGGGTTTGGGTAAGGGTTAGGGTTAGGGTTAGGATTAGATTTAGGGTTAGGCTTTGGGTTTGGGTTAGGGTTATGGTTATGGTTAGGGTTTGGGTTTGGGTTAGGGTTAGGGTTAGGGTTAAAGTTATGGTTACGGTTTGGGGTTAGGGTTAGGGTTAGTATTAGGGTTAGGCTTTGGATTAGCGTGTGGGCTTGGGTTAGGGTTTGGTTTAGGGTTAGGGTTACATTTAGGTTTAGGGTTAGGATTTGGGTTAGGGTTAGGGTTAGGGTTAGGGTAGATTTAGGGTTAGGGTTTGGGTTAGGGTTAGGGTTACATTTAGGGTTACAGTTAGGGTTTGGGTTTGGGTTACGGTAAGAGTTAGGGTTAGGGTTAGGTTTAGGATTAGGGTTAGGTTTAGGGTTAGGGTTTGGGTTTGTGTTAGGGTTATGGTTAGGGTTTGGTTTATGGTTAGTGTTTGGGTAAGTGTTAGGCTTTGGTGAGCCTGAGGGCTTGGGATAGAGTTTGGTTTAGGGTTAGGGTTACATTTAGGTTCAGGGTTAGGGTTAGGATTAGGGTTAGGTTTACGCTTAGGGTTAGTTTTCAGGGTTAGTGGTTAGGATTACGGTTAGGGTTAGGGTTTGGGTTATGGTTAGGGTCAGGGTTAGGGTTAGGGTTAGGGTTAGGGTTAGGGTGTGCCTGTGTTAGTGTTAGGGTTTGGGTGTGGGTTAGGTTAGTATTAGGGTTAGGGTTTGGGTTAGGGTTAGGTTTAGGGTTAGGGTTTGGGTTATGGTTAGGGTAAGGGTTATGGTTAGGGTTAGTGATAGATTTAGGGTTTGGGTTAGGTTGGGGTCAGGGTTATGGTTAGGGTTAGGGTTTGGGTTAGCGTTAGGGTTAGGGTTAGGATTAGGTTTAGGGTTAGGGTTAGGGTTTGGGTTAAGGTTAGGGTTAGGTGTAGGGTTAGGGTTTGGGTTAAAGTTATGGTTAGGGTTTGGTTTAGATTTAGAGTTAGGGTTAGTTTCGGGCTTTGGGTTAGTGTGTGGGCTTGGGATAGGTTTGAGTTAGGGTTAGGGTTACATTTATGTTTAGGGTTAGGGTTACGGTGAGGGTTAGTTTTCATTGTTAGGGGTTAGGAGTTAGGATTAGTTTTAGCGTTAGGGTTTGGGCTATGGTTAGGGTTAGAGTTCGGGTTAGGGTTAGGGTTAGGGTTAGGGTTAGGGTTTGCCTGTGATAGGGTTAGGGTTTGGGTTTGGGTTAGGGTTAGTGTTACGGTTAGTGTTTGGTTTAGGGTTAGGATTATGGTTAAAGTTATGGTTAGGGTTTGGTTTAGGGTTAAGGTTAGGGTTAGTGTTAGTCTTTGGTGACCGTGAGGGCTTGGGATAGGGTTTGGGTTAGGGTTAGGGTTACATTTAGGTTTAGGGTTAGGGTTAGTGTTAGGGTTAGGGTTAGAGTTAGGGTTAGGATTAGGGTTAGGGTTTGAGTTTGTGTTAGGGTTTGGGTTAGGGTTAGGGTTAGGGTTTGAGTTTGGGTTAGGATTTGGGTTAGGGTTAGGGTTAGGGTTTGGGTTAAGGTTAGGGTTACGGTTAGGGGTAGGGTTAGGGTTAGGATTTGAGTTTGGCTTAGGGTTGGGTTAGGGTTAGGGTTACGGTTTGGGTTTAGGTTAAGGTTAAGTGTAGGGTTAGGGTTTGTGTTAGGGTTAGGGTTAGGGTTAGTGTTTGGGTTAGGGTTTGGGTGAGGGTTACATTTAGGTTTATGGTTAGGGTTAGGGTTTGGGTAAGGTTAGGGTTAGGGTTAGTGTTAGGATTAGTGTTAGGTTTAGGGTTAGGGTTAGGGTTAGGTTTTGGGTTAGGGTTAGGGTTAGAATTAGGGTTAGGTTTAGGTTTTGGGTTTGGCTTAGTGTAAGTGTTATGGTTAGGGTTAGGTTTAGGGTTAAGGTATGGGTTTGGATTTGGGTTAGGTTTAGGATTAGGCTTTGGGTTTGGGTTAGGGTTAGAGTTAGGGTTAGGGTTACGGTTTGGGTTTGGTTTAGGGTTAGGGTTTGGGTTTGGGTTAGGGTTAGAGTTAGGGTTAGGGTTACGGTTTGGGTTTGGTTTAGGGTTAGGGTTAGGGTTTGGGTTAGGGTTAGGGTTAGGGTTAGGATTTGGGATTGGGTAAGGCTTAGTGTTAGGGTTAGGTTTAGGGTTAGGGTTAGGTTTAGGTTTATGTTTAGGGTTAGGTTTTGGGTTAGGGTTAGGGTTATGGTTAGGGTTTGGGTTTGGGTTAGCGTAAGGGTTAGGGTTAAATTTAGGGTTAGGGTTTGGCTGAGGGTTAGGGTTTGGTTTTGGGTTAGAGTTAGGGTTAGGGTTAAAGTTATGGTTAGGGTTTGGTTTAGGGTTAGGGTTAAGGTTAGTGTTAGGCTTTGGGTTAGCGTGTGGGCTTGGGATAGGTTTTGGGTTAGGGTTAGGGTTACATTTATGTTTAGGGTTAGCGTTACGGTTAGGGTTAGTTTTCAGGGTTAGGGGTTAGGAGTTAGGATTAGGGTTAGCGTTAGGGTTTGGGTTATTCTTAGGGGTAGTGTTAGGGTTAGGGTTAGGGTTAGGTTTAGGGTTTGCCTGTGTTAGTTTTAGGGTTTGGGTTAGGGTTGGGGTTAGGGTTTAGGTTAGGGTAATGGTAAGGGTTATGGTTAGAGTTAGTGATAGATTTAGGGTTTGGTTATGTTGGGGTCAGGATTATGGTTAGGGTTAGTGTTTGGGGTAGGTTTAGGGTTAGGGTTAGGATTAGGCTTGGGTTAGAGTTAGCTTTTGGGTTAGGGTTAGGGTTAGTTTTAGGGATTGGGTTAGGGTTAGGGTTATGGTTAGGGTTAGGGTTAGGGTTAGGGTTAGGGTTAAAGTTAGGATTAGAGTTTGCATTAGGCTTAGGTTTAGGGTTAGTGTTACACTTAGGGTTAGGGTTATGGGTAGGGTTTCGGTTAGGGTTAGGGTTAGGGTTAGGTTCAGTGTTAGGGTTAGGGTTAGGGTTAGGGTTAGGGTTTGGTTTAGGGTTAGGGTTAGAATTAGGGTTAGGGTTAGGGTTTGGGTTTGGGTTAGGGTTAGGTTTAGGGTTAGGGTTAGGATTTGGGTTTGGGTAAGGGTTAGGGTTAGGGTTAGGATTAGATTTAGGGTTAGGCTTTGGGTTTGGGTTAGGGTTATGGTTATGGTTAGGGTTTGGGTTTGCGTTAGGTTTAGGGTTAGGGTTAAAATTATGGTTAGGTTTTGGGGTTAGGGTGAGGGTTTGTAGTAGGGTTAGACTTTGGATTAGCTGGTGGGCGTGGGTTAGGGATTGGATTAGGATTAGTGTTACATTTAGGGTTAGGGTTAGGGTTTGGGTTAGGGTTAGGGTTACATTTAGGGTTACAGTTAGGGTTTGGGTTTGGGTTACGGTAAGAGTTAGGGTTAGGGTTAGGTTTAGGATTAGGGTTAGGTTTAGGGTTAGGGTTTGGGTTTGTATTAGGGTTATGGTTAGGGTTTGGTTTAGGGTTAGTGTTAGGGTAAGTGTTAGGCTTTGGTGAGCCTGAGGGCTTGGGATAGGGTTTGGTTTAGGGTTAGGGTTACATTTAGGTTCACGGTTAGGGTTAGGATTAGGGTTAGGTTTACGCTTAGGGTTAGTTTTCAGGTTTAGGGGTTAGGATTAGGGTTAGGGTTAGGGTTTGAGTTTGGGTTAGGGTTTGGGTTAGGGTTAGGGTTAGCGTTTGGGTTAAGGTTAGGGTTAGGGGTATTGTTAGGGTTTGGGTTAGGGTTAGGGTTAACGTTTGGGTTAAGGTTAGGGTTAGGGGTAGGGTTAGGGTTTGGGTTAGGGTTAGGGTTAGGGTTAGTGTTTGGTTTAGGGTTTGGGTGAGGGTTACTTTTAGGTTTATGGTTAGGGTTAGGGTTTGCGTAACGTTATGGTTAGGGTTAGTGTTAGGATTAGGGTTAGGTTTAAGGTTAGGGTTAGGGTTAGGTTTTGGGTTAGGGTTAGGGTTAGAATTAGGGTTAGGTTTAGGTTAAGGTTAGGGTTAGGGGTATTGTTAGGGTTTGGGTTAGGGTTAGGGTTAGCGTTTGGGTTAAGGTTAGGGTTAGGGGTAGGGTTAGGGTTTGGGTTAGGGTTAGGGTTAGGGTTAGTGTTTGGTTTAGGGTTTGGGTGAGGGTTACTTTTAGGTTTATGGTTAGGGTTAGGGTTTGCGTAACGTTATGGTTAGGGTTAGTGTTAGGATTAGGGTTAGGTTTAAGGTTAGGGTTAGGGTTAGGTTTTGGGTTAGGGTTAGGGTTAGAATTAGGGTTAGGTTTAGGTTTTGGGTTTGGGTTAGGGTAAGGGTTATGGTTAGGGTAAGGGTTATGGTTAGGGTTAGTGATAGATTTAGGTTTTGGGTTAGGTTGGGGTCAGGTTTACGGTTAGGGTTAGGGTTTGGGTTAGGGTTAGGGTTAGGATTAGGGTTAGGGTTTGAGATTGTGTTAGGGTTTGGGTTAGGGTTAGGGTTAGGGTTTGAGTTTGGCTTAGGGTTTGGGTTAGGGTTAGGGTTAGGGTTTGGGTTAAGGTTAGGGTTAGGAGTAGGGTTAGGGTTAGGGTTTGAGTTTGGGTTAGGGTTTGGGTTAGGGTTAGGGTTAGGGTTTGGGTTAAGGTTAGGTTTAGGGGTAGGGTTAGGGTATGGTTTAGGGTTAGGGTTAGGGTTAGTGTTTGGTTTAGGGTTTGGGTGAGGGTTACATTTAGGTTTATGGTTTGGGTTAGGGTTTGGGTAAGGTTAGGGTTAGGGTTAGGGTTAGGATTAGGGTTAGGTTTAGGGTTAGGGTTAGGGTTAGGGTAAGGGTTATGGTTAGGGTTAGGTTTAGGGTTAGGGTTTGGGTTTGGATTTGGGTTAGGTTTAGGGTTAGGGTTTGGGTTTGGGTTAGGGTTAGAGTTAGGGTTAGGGTTAAGGTTTGGGTTTGGTTTCGGGTTAGGGTTTGGGTTTGGGTTAGGGTTAGGGTTTGGGTTAAGTTTAGGTTTAGGGTTAGTGTTACATTTAGGGTTATGGTTAGGTTTTGGATTAGCGTGTGTGCTTGGGTTAGGTTTTGGGTTAGGGTTAGGGTTAGATTTAGGGTTAGGTTTAGGGTTAGGGTTTGGGTTAAGGTTAGGGATAGGGTTAGGGTTCGGTTTAGGGTTAGGTTTTGGGTTACGGTTAGGGTTACTGTTAGGTTTAGGTTTAGGGTTAGGGTTTCCGTTAGGTTTAGGGTTTGGGTTAGGGTTAGGGTTACATTTAGGGTTAGAGTTAGGATTAGGGTTTGCGTTAGGGTTAGGGTTATTGTTAGGGTTAGGATTAATGTTAGGTTTAGGGTTCGGGTTAGGGTTAGTGTTTGGTTTAGGATTAGGGTTAGAGTTAGGGTTTGGGTTTGGGTTAGGGTACGGGTTCGGGTTAGGGTTAGGATTACGGTTATGGTTCGGGTTTGGGTTTGGTTAGGGTTAGGGTTAGGGTTAAAGTTATGTTTAGGTTTTGGGGTTAGGGTTAGGGTTAGTATTAGGGTTAGGCTTTGGATTAGCGTGTGGGCTTTGTTTAGGGCTACATTTAGGATTAGGTTTAGGGTTAGGGTTTGGATTAGGGTTAGGGTTAGGGTTAGGGTTAGGGTTAGGGTTAGGGTGAGATTTAGGTTTAGGGTTTGGGTTAGGGTTAGGGTTAGTGTTAGGTATAGGGTTAGGATTAGGGTTTGCGTTAGGTTTAGCGTTTGGGTTAGGGTTAGGGTTACATTTAGGGTTACAGTTAGGGTTTGCGTTTGGGTTACGGTAAGAGTTAGGGTTAGGGTTAGGTTTAGGATTAG
>CM069550.1:51767500-51770000 GCA_035773235.1 Eospalax fontanierii | reverse complement strand
GGGTTTTGGTAAGGTTATGGTTAGGGTTAGTGTTAGGATTAGGGTTAGGTTTAGGGTTAGGGTTAGGGTTAGGTTTTGAGTTTGGGTTAGGGTTAGGTTTAGGGTTAGGGTTAAAGTTTGGGTTAGAGTTAGGGTTAGGGTTAGGGTTAGGGTTAGTGCAAGTTTTAGGGATTGGTTTAGGGTTAGATTTAGGGTTAGGCTTAGGGTTTGGTTTAGCGTTAGGTTTAGGGTTTGTGTTAGGGTTAAGGTTAGGCTTAGGGTTAGGGTTAGTATTAGGGTTTGGGTTTGGTTTAGGGTTAGGGTTAGGGTTAGGGTTAGGGTTAGGGTTAGGGTTTGGATTTGGGTTAGGTTTAGGGTTATGGTTAGGTTTGGGGTTAGGGTTAGGGTTAGTGTTAGGCTTTGGTGAGCGTGAGGGCTTGGGATAGGGTTTGGGTTAGGGTTAGGATTATATTTAGGTTTAAGGTTAGGGTTAGGGTTAGGGTTAGGTTTAGGGTTAGGGTTAGTTTTAGGGATTGGTTTAGGGTTAGATTTAGGGTTAGGCTTAGGGTTTGGTTTAGTGTTAGGGTTAGGGTTTGTGTTAGGGTTAAGGTTAGGCTTAGGGTTAGGGTTAGTATTAGGGTTTGGGTTTGGTTTAGGGTTAGGGTTAGGGTTAGGGTTAAGGTTAGGGTTAGGGTTTGGATTTGGGTTAGGTTTAGGGTTATGGTTAGGGTTGGGGTTAGGGTTAGGGTTAGTGTTAGGCTTTGGTGAGCGTGAGGGCTTGGGATAGGGTTTGGGTTAGGGTTAGGATTATATTTAGGTTTAAGGTTAGGTTTAGGATTAGGGTTAGGGTTAGGGTTAGGGTTAGTTTTCAGGGTTAGGTGTTAGGAGTTAGGATTAGGGTGAGGGTTAGGGTTTGTGTTATGGTTAGGGTCAGGGTTAGGGTTAGGGTTAGGGTTTGCCTGTGTTAGGGTTAGGGTTTGGGTTTGGGTTAGGGTTAGTGTTAGGGTTAGTGTTTGGTTTAGGGTTAGGGTTATGGTTAAAGTTATGGTTAGGGTTTGGTTTAGGGTTAGGGTTAGGGTTAGTGTTAGTCTTTGGTGAGCGTGAGGGCTTGGGATAGGGTTTTGTTAGGGTTAGGGTGACATTTAGGTTTAGGGTTAGGGTTAGTGTTAGGGTTAGGTTTAGGGTTAGGGTTAGTTTTCATGTTTAGGGGTTAGGAGTTAGTATTAGGGTTAGCGTTAGGGTTTGGGCTATGGTTAGGGTTAGAGTTAGGGTTAGGGTTAGGGTTAGGGTTAGGGTTTGCCTGTGTTAGGGTTAGGGTTTGGGTTTGGGTTAGGGTTAGTGTTAGGGTTAGTGTTTGGTTTAGGGTTAGGGTTATGGTTAAAGTTATGGTTAGGGTTTGGTTTAGGGTTAGGGTTAGGCTTAGTGTTAGTCTTTGGTGAGCGTGAGGGCTTGGGATAGGGTTTGGGTTAGGGTTAGGGTTACATTTAGGTTTAGGGTTAGGGTTAGGGTTAGGGTTAGGGTTAGGGTTAGGGTTAGTTTTCAGGGTTAGGTGTTAGGAGTTAGGATTAGGGTTAGGGTTAGGGTTTGGGTTATGGTTAGGGTCAGGGTTAGGGTTAGGGTTAGGGTTAGGATTTGCCTGTGTTAGGGTTAGGGTTTGTGTTTCGGTTAGGGTTATTGTTAGGGTTAGGGTTTGGGTTAGGGTTAGGGTTAGGTTTAGGGTTAGGGTTTGGGTTATGGTTAGGGTAAGGGTTATGGTTAGGGTTAGTGATAGATTTAGGTTTTAGGTTAGGTTGGGGTCAGGTTTATGGTTAGGGTTAGGGTTTGGGTTAGGGTTAGGGTTAGGGTTAGGATTAGGGTTAGGGTTTGAGTTTGTGTTAGGGTTTGGGTTAGGGTTAGGTTTAGGGTTTGAGTTTGAATTAGGGTTTGGGTTAGGGTTAGGGTTAGGGTTTGGGTTAAGGTTAGGGTTAGGGGTAGGGTTAGGGTTAGGGTTTGAGTTTGGGTTAGGGTTTGGGTTAGGGTAAGGGTTAGGGTTTGGGTTAAGGTTAGGGTTGGGGGAAGGGTTAGGGTTTGGGTTAGGGTTAGGGTTAGGGTTAGTGTTTGGGTTAGGGTTTGGGTGAGGGTTACATTTAGGTTTATGGTTAGGGTTAGGGTTTGGGTAAGGTTATGGTTAGGGTTAGTGTTAGGATTAGGGTTAGGTTTAGGGTTAGGGTTAGGGTTAGGTTTTGGGTTGGGGTTAGGGTTAGAATTAGGGTTAAGTTTAGGTTTTGGGTTTGGGTTAGGGTAAGGGTTATGGTTAGGGTTAGGTTTAGGGTTAGGGTTTGGCTTTGGATTTGGGTTAGGTTTAGGGTTAGGGTTTGGGTTTTGGTTAGGGTTAGAGTTAGGGTTAGGGTTAGGGTTTCGGTTCGGTTTAGGGTTAGGGTTTGGGTTTGTTTTAGTGTTAGGGTTTGGGTTAAGGTTAGATTTAGGGTTAGTGTTAGGTTTAGGGTTACGGTTAGACTTTGGATTAGCGTGTGTGCTTCGG
>CM069550.1:51760000-51762500 GCA_035773235.1 Eospalax fontanierii | reverse complement strand
TTAGGGTTAGGATTAATGTTAGGTTTAGGGTTCGGGTTAGGGTTAGTGTTTGATTTAGGGTTAGGGTTAGAATTAGGGTTAGATTTAGGGTTTGGGTTTGGGTTAGGGTACGGTTTCAGATTAGGGTTAGATTTAGGGTTAGGTTTAGGGTTAGGGTTAGGGTTTGGGTTTGGGTTAGGTTTAGGGTTTGGGTTAGGGTTAGGATTTGGGTTTGGGTAAGGGTTAGGGTTAGGGTTAGGTTTAGGGATAGGGATATTATGTGGTTTAGGGTTACGGTTATGGTTAGGGTTTTGGTTTGGGTTAGGGTTACGGTTAGGGTTAAAGTTATGGTTAGGGTTGGGGTTAGGGTTAGGGTTAGTGTTAGGCTTTGGGTTAGCGTGTGGGCCTGGAATAGGGTTTGGGTTAGGGTTAGGTTTACCGTTAGAGTTAGGGTTACGGTTATGGTTAGAGTTAGGGTTTAGATTAGGGTTAGGGTTAGGGTTAGGGTTAGGGTTAGGGTTAGGGTTAGGCTTAGGGTTAGTGTTTGGGTCAGGGTTTGGGTGAGGGTTACATTTAGGTTTAGGATTAGGGTTAGGGCTTGGATAAGGTTATAGTTAGGGTTAGTGTTACGATTACGGTTAGGTTTAGGTTTAGGGTTAGGGTTAGGTTTTGGGTTAGGGTTAGGGTTATGGTTAGGGTTTGGGTTTGCGTTAGCGTAAGGGTTAGGGTTAAATTTAGGGTTAGGTTTTGGCTTAGGGTTAGGGTTTGTGTTTGGGTTAGAGTTAGGGTTAGGGTTGAAGTTATGGTTAGGGTTTGGTTTAGAGTTAGGTTTAGGGTTAGGGTTAGGCTTTGGGTTAGCGTGTGGGCTTGGGATAGGGTTTGTGTTAGGATTAGTGTTACATTTCTGTTTAGGGTTAGGGTTACGGTTAGGGTTAATTTTCAGGGTTAGGGGTTAGGAGTTAGGATTAGGGTTAGCGTTAGGGTTTGGTTTATGGTTAGGGTTAGAGTTAGGGTTAGGGTTAGGTTTAGGGTTAGGGTTTCGTTTAGGGTTTGGGTTAGGGTAAGGGTAAGGGTTAGGGTTAGGGTTAGTGATAGATTTAGGGTTTGGTTAGGTTGGGGTCAGGATTATGGTTAGGGTTAGTGTTTGGGTTAGGTTTAGGGTTAGGATTAGGATTTTGTTTAGGGTTAGAGTTAGCTTTTGGGTTAGGGTTAGGGTTAGGGTTAGGGATTGGGTTAGGCTTAGGGTTATGGTTAGGGTTTGGGTTTTGATTAGGGTTAGAGTTAGGGTTAAAGTTAGGATTAGAGTTTGGATTAGGCTTAGTTTTAGGATTAGGGTTACACTTAGGGTTAGGGTTAGGGGTAGGGTTTGGGTTAGGGTTAGGGATAGGGTTAGGTTCAGTGTTAGGGTTAGGGTTAGGGTTAGGGTTAGGGTTTGGTTTAGGGTTATGGTTAGAATTAGTGTTAGGGTTAGGGTTTGGGTTTGTGTTAGGGTTAGGGTTAGGGTTAGGGTTAGGATTTGGGTTTGGGTAAGGGTTAGCGTTAGGGTTAGGATTAGGTTTAGGGTTAGGCTTTGGGTTTGGGTTAGGCTTACGGTTAGAGTTAGGGTTTGGGTTTGGGTTAGGGTTAGGGTTAGGGTTAAAGTTATGGTTAGGTTTTGGGGTTAGGGTTAGGGTTAGTATTAGGGTTAGGCTTTGGATTAGCATGTGGGCTTGAGTTATGGTTTGGGTTAGGGTTAGGGTTACATTTAGGGTCAGGGTTTGGGTTAGGGTTTGGGTTAGGGTTAGGTTTAGTGTTAGGTATAGGGTTAGGATTAGGGTTTGCGTTAGGTTTAGGGTTTGGGTTACTGTTAGGGTTAGGGTTTGGGTTTGGGTTAGGATTTGGGTTAGGGTTTGGTTTAGGGTTAGGGTTAGGGTAATTGTTAGGCTTTGATTTGCGTGAGGGCTTGGGATAGGGTTTGGTTTAGGGTTAGGGTTACATTTAGGTTTAGGGTTAGGGTTAGGATTAGGGTTAGGTTTACGGTTAGGGTTAGTTTCAAGGGTTAGGGGTTAGGAGTTAGGATTAGGGTTAGGGTTAGGCTTTGGGTTATGGTTAGGGTCATGGTTAGGGTTAGCGTTAGCGTTAGGGTTTGTCTGTGTTAGGGTTAGGGTTTGGGTTTGGGTTAGGGTTAGTGTTAGGGTTAGGGTTTGGGTTAGGGTTAGGTTTAGGGTTAGGGTTTGGGTTATGGTTAGGGTAAGGGTTATGGTTAGGGTTAGTGATAGATTTAGGGTTTGGGTTAGGGTTACGGTTAGGGTTAGTTTTCTGGGTTAGGGGTTAGGAGTTAGGATTAGGGTTAGCGTTAGGGTTTGGGTTATGGTTAGGGTTAGAGTTAGGGTTATGGTTAGGGTTAGGTTTAGAGTTTGCCTGTGTTAGGGTTAGGGTTTGGGTTTGGGTTAGGGTTAGTGTTAGGGTTAGGGTTTGGGTTAGGGTTAGGGTTAGGGTTAGGGTTAAGGTTAGGGTTAGGGTTTGGTTTAGGGTTAGGGTT
>CM069550.1:51752500-51755000 GCA_035773235.1 Eospalax fontanierii | reverse complement strand
GTTTAGGGTTAGGGTTTGCGTTATGGTTAGGGTAACGGTTATGGTTAGGGTTAGTGATAGATTTAGGTTTTGGGGTAGTTAGGTTTATGGTTAGGGTTAGGGTTTGGGTTAGGGTTAGGGTTAGGGTTAGGGTTTGAGTTTGTGTTAGGGTTTGGGTTAGGGTTAGGGTTAGGGTTTGAGTTTGGGTTAGGGTTTGGGGTAGGGTTAGGGTTAGCGTTTGGGTTAAAGTTAGGGTTAGGGGTAGGGTTAGGGTTTGGGTTAGGGTTAGGGTTAGGGTTAGTGTTTGGGTTAGGGTTTGGGTGAGGGTTACATTTAGGTTTATGGTTAGGGTTAGGGTTTGGGTAAGGTTATGGTTAGGGTTAGTGTTAGGATTAGGGTTAGGTTTAGGGTTAGGGTTAGGGTTAGGTTTTGGGGTAGGGTTAGGGTTAGAATTAGGGTTAGGTTTAAGTTTTGGGTTTGGGTTAGGGTAAGGTTTAGGGTTAGGGTTATGTTTAGGGTTCTGGTTTGGGTTTGGATTTGGGTTGGGTTTAGGGTTAGGGTTTGGGTTTGGGTTAGGGTTAGAGTTAGGGTTAGGGTTAGGGTTAGGTTTTGTGTTTGGTTTAGGGTTAGGGTTTGGGTTTGGGTTAGGGTTAGGGTTTGGGTTAAGGTTAGGTTTAGGGTTAGTGTTAGGTTTAGAGTTACGGTTAGGCTTTGGATTAGCGTGTGTGCTTGGGTTAGGTTTTGGGTTAGGGATAGGGTTACATTTAAGGTTAGAGTTAGGGTTTGGGTTTGGGTTAGGGTTAGGGTTAGGGTTAGAGTTCGGTTTAGGGTTAGGTTTTGGGTTAGGGTTAGGGTTACTCTTAGGTTTAGGTTTATGGTTAGGGTTTCCGTTAGGTTTAGGGTTTGTGTTAGGGTTAGGGTTACATTTAGGGTTAGAGTTAGGATTAGGGTTTGCGTTAGAGTTAGGGTTATTGTTAGGGTTAGGATTAATGTTAGGTTTAGGATTAGAGTTAGGGTTTGGGTTTGGGTTAGGATACGGGTTCTGGTTAGTGTTAGGTTTAGGGTTAGGTTTAGGGTTTGGGTTAGGGTTAGGGTTAGTGTTTGGGTTAGGGTTAGGGTTAGGGTTAGGATTTGGGTGTGGGTAAGGGTTAGGGTTAGGGTTAGGGTTATGGTTAGGGATTGGGTTTATGTTAGGGTTAGGGTTAGTGTTAGGTATAGGGTTAGGGTTAGGGTTTGCTTTCAGTTTAGGGTTTGGGTTAAGGTTAGGGTTACATTTAGGGTCACATTTAGGGTTTCGGTTTGGGTTACAGTAAGAGTTAGGGTTAGGGTTAGGTTTAGGGTTAGGATTTGGATTTGGGTTAGGGTTAGGGTTAGAGTTTGGTTTTGGGTTAGTGTTAGGGTTAGGGTTAGGGTTTGGGTTTGGGTTAGGGTTAGGGTTAGGGTTAGAATTTGGGTTAGGGTTAGGGTAACGGTTATGGTTAGGGTTAGTGATAGTTTTAGGGTTTGGGTTAGGTTGGGGTCCGGGTTATGTTTAGGGTTACGGTTTGTGTTAGGTTTAGGGTTAGGGTTAGGATTAGGCTTAGGTTTAGAGTTAGCTTTTGGGTTAGGGTTAGGGTTAGGATTTGGGTTTGGGTAAGGGTTAGGGTTAGGGCTGGGTTAGGTTTAGGGTTAGGGTTTGGGTTTGGTTTAGGGTTATGCTTATGGTTAGGGTTTGGGTTTGGGTTAGGGTTAGGGTTAGGGTTAAAGTTATGGTTAGGGTTGGGGTTAGGGTTAGGGTTATTGTTAGAGTTAGGCTTTGGATTAGTGTGGGGGGTTGGGTTAGTGTTTGGATTAGGGTTAGTGTTACATTTAGGGTTAGGGTTAGGGTTTGGGTTAGGGTTAGGGTTTGGGTTTGGGTTAGGGTTAGGGTTTGGATTAGGGTTAGGGTTAGGGTTAGGATTTGGTTTGGGTAAGGGTTACGGTTAGGTTTAGGGATAGGGATTGGGTGTGGTTTAGTGTTACGTTTATGGTTAGGGTTTTGGTTTGGGTTAGGATTACGGTTAGGGTTAAAGTTATGGTTAGGGTTGGGGTTAGGGTTAGGGTTAGTGTTAGTCTTTGGGTTAGCGTGTGGGCTTGGAATAGGGTTTGGGTTAGGGTTAGGTTTACCGTTAGTGTTAGGGTTAGGGTTAGGGTTAGAGTTAGGTTTTAGATTAGGGTTAGGGTTAGGGTTAGAGGTAGGGTTAGGGTTAGTGTTTGGGTTAGGGTTTGGGTGAGGGTTACATTTAGGTTTAGGGTTAGGGTTAAGGTTTTGGGTAAGGTTATGGTTAGGGTTAGTGTTAGGATTATGGTTAGGTTTAGGGTTAGGGTTATGGTTAGGTTTTGGGTTAGGGTTAGGGTTAGAATTAGGGTTAGGTTTAGGGTTTGGGGTTAGGAGTTAGGATTCTGGTTAGCGTTAGGGTTTGGTTTATGGTTAGGGTTAGAGTTAGGGTTAGGGTTACGGTTAGGGTTAGGGTTTGCCTGGGTTAGGGTTAGGGTTTGGGCT
>CM069550.1:51735000-51750000 GCA_035773235.1 Eospalax fontanierii | reverse complement strand
AGGGTTAGGGTTAGGGTTAGTGTTTGGGTTAGGGTTTGGGTGAGGGTTACATTTAGGTTTATGGTTAGGGTTAGGGTTTGGGTAAGGTTAAGGTTAGGGTTAGGGTTAGGATTAGGGTTAGGTTTAGGTTTATGGTTAGGGTTAGATTTTGGGTTAGGGTTAGGGTTAGAATTAGGGTTAGGTTTAGGTTTTGGGTTTGGGTTAGGGTTAGGGTTAGGGTTAGGGTTAGGATTTGGGTTTGGGTAAGGGTTAAGGTTATGGTTAGGATTAGGTTTAGGGTTAGGCTTTGGGTTTGGGTTAGGCTTATGTTTATGGTTAGGGTTTGGGTTTGGGTTAGGGTTAGGGTTAGGGTTAAAGTTATGTTTAGGGTTTGGGGTTAGGGTTAGGGTTAGTATTAGGGTTAGGCTTTGGATTAGCGCGTGGGCTTGGGTTAGGGTTTGGGTTAGGGTTAGGTTTACATTTAGGGTTAGGGTTAGCGTTAGGGTTTGGGTTAGGGTTAGGGTTAGTGTTAGGTATAGGGTTAGGATTAGGTTTTGCGTTAGGTTTAGGGTTTGGGTTAGGGTCAAGGTTACATTTAGGGTTACACTTAGGGTTTGGGTTTGGGTTATGGTAAGAGTTAGGGTTAGGTTTAGGTTTAGGATTAGGGTTAGGTTTAGGGTTAGGGTTTGGGTTTGGGTTAGGGTTATGGTTAGGGTTTGGTTTAGGGTTAGGGTTAGGGTAAGTGTTAGGCTTTGGTGAGCGTGAGGCCTTGGCATAGGGTTTAGTTTAGCGTTAGGTTTACATTTAGGTTTAGGGTTAGGGTAAGGAGTAGGGTTAGGTTTACGGTTAGGGTTAGTTTTCAGGGTAAGGGAATAGGAGTTAGGATTAGGGTTAGGGTTAGGGTTTGGGTTATGGTTAGGGTCAGGGTTAGGGTTAGGGTTAGGGTTAGGGTTAGGGTTTGGGTTAAAGTTATGGTTAGGGTTTGGTTTAGGTTTAGGGTTCGGGTTAGTTTTAGGCTTTGGGTTAGTGTGTGGGCTTGGGATAGGCTTTGGGTTAGGGTTAGGGTTACATTTATGTTTAGGATTATAGTTACGGTTAGGGTAAGTTTTCAGGGTTAGGGGTTAGGAGTTAGGATTAGGGTTAGCGTTAGGGTTTGGGCTATGGTTAGGGTTAGAGTTAGGGTTAGGGTTAGGGTTAGGGTTAGGGTTTGCCTGTGTTAGGGTTAGGGTTTGGGTTTAGGGTTAGGGTTATGGTTTGGGTTAGGGTAATGTTAAGAGTTATGGTTAGGGTTAGTGATAGATTTAGGGTTTGGTTATGTTGGGGTGAGGATTATGGTTAGGGTTAGTGTTTGTGTTAGGTTTAGGGTTAGGGTTAGGATTAGGCTTGGGTTAGAGTTAGCTTTTCGGTTAGGGTTAGGGTTAGTTTTAGGTATTGGGTTAGGGTTAGGGTTATGGTTAGGGTTTGGGTTTTGATTAGGGTTAGGGTTAGGGTTAAAGTTAGGATTAGAGTTTGGATTAGACTTAGGTTTAGTGTTAGGGTTACACTTAGGTTTAGGGTTAGGGGTAGGGTTTTGGTTAGGGTTAGGGTTAGGGTTAGGATCAGTGTTAGGGTTAGGGTTAGGGTTTGGTTTAGGGTTAGGGTTAGAATTAGGGTTAGGGTTAGGGTTTGGGTTTGTGTTAGGGTTAGGTTTAGGGTTAGGGTTATGGTTAAAGGTATGGTTAGGGTTTGGTTTAGGGTTAGGGTTAGGGTTAGTGTTAGTCTTTGGTGAGCGTGAGGGCTTGGGATTGGGTTTGGGTTAGGGTTAGGGTTACATATAGATTTAGGGATAGGGTTAGGGTTAGGGTTAGGTTTAGGGTTAGGTTTAGTTTTCAGGGTTAGGTGTTAGGAGTTACGATTACGGTTAGGGTTAGGGTTTGGATTATTGTTAGGGTCAGGGTTAGTGTTAGGATTAGGGTTAGATTTAGATTTAGGGTTAGGGTTAGGTTTTGGGTTAGGTTTAGGGTTATGGTTAGTGTTTGGGTTTTGGTTAGCGTAAGGGTTAAATTTAGGGTTAGGGTTTGGCTTAGGGTTAGGTTTTGGGTTTGAGTTAGAGTTAGGGTTAGGGTTAAAGTTATGGTTAGGGTTTGGTTTAGGGTTAGGGTTAGGGTTAGTGTTAGGCTTTGGGTTAGCGTGTGGGCTTGGGATAGGGTTTGGGTTAGGGTTAGGGTTACATTTATGTTTAGGGTTAGGGTTACGGTTAGGGTTAGTTTTCAGGGTTAGGGGGTAGGAGTTAGGTTTAGGGTTAGCGTTAGGGTTTGGGTTATGGTTAGGGTTAGTGTTAGGGTTAGGGTTAGGGCTAGGTTTAGGGTTTACCTGTGTTAGGGTTAGGGTTTGGGTTAGGGTTACGGTTAGGGTTTGGGTTAGGGTAACGGTAAGGGTTATGGTTAGGGTTAGTGATCGATTTAGGGTTTGGTTATGTTGGGGTCAGGATTATGGTTAGGGTTAGTGTTTGGGTTAGGTTGAGGGTTAGGGTTAGGATTAGGCTTGGGTTAGAGTTAGCTTTTGGGTTTGGGTTAGGGTTAGTTTTAGGGATTGGATTAGGGTTAGGGTTATAGTTAGGGTTTGGGTTTTGATTAGGGTTAGGGTTAGGGTTAAAGTTAGGATTAGAGTTTGGATTAGGCTTAGGTTTAGGGTTAGGGTTACACTTAGGGTTAGGGGTTAGGGTTAGGGTTAGTGATAGATTTAGGGTTTGGGTTAGGTTGGGGTCAGGGTTATGGTTAGGGTTTGGGTTTGGGTTAGGGTTAAGGTTAGGGTTAGGATTAGGTTTAGGGTTAGGGTTAGGGTTTGGGTTAAGGTTAGGGTTAGGTGTAGGGTTAGGGTTTGGGTTAAAGTTATGGTTAGGGTTTGGGTTAGGGTTAGGGTTAGGGTTAGTTTTGGGCTTTGGGTTAGTGTGTGGGCTTGGGATAGGGTTTGGGTTAGGGTTAGGGTTACATTTATGTTTAGGGTTAGGGTTACGGTTAGGGTTAGTTTTCAGGGTTAAGTGTTAGGAGTTAGGATTAGGGTTAGCGTTATGGTTTGGGTTATGGTTAGGGTTAGAGTTAGGGTTATGGTTAGGGTTAGGTTTAGGGTTTGCCTGTGTTAGGGTTAGGGTTTGGGTTTGGGTTAGGGTTAGTGTTAGGGTTAGGGTTTGGGTTAGGGTTAGGGTTAGGGTTAGGGTTAAGGTTAGGGTTAGGGTTTGGGTTAGGGTTTGGGTTAGGGTTAGGGTTAGGGTTAGTGTTTATGTTAGCGTTTGGGTGAGGGTTACATTTAGGTTTATGGTTAGGGTTAGGGTTTGGGTAAGGTTATGGTTAGGGTTAGTGTTAGGATTAGGGTTAGGTTTACGGTTAGGGTTAGTGTTAGGTTTTGAGTTTGCGATAGGGTTAGGTTTAGGGTTAGGGTTAGGGTTACTCTTAGGTTTAGGTTATGGTTAGGGTTTCCGTTAGGTTTAGGGTTTGTGTTAGGGTTAGGGTTACATTTAGGGTTAGAGTTAGAATTAAGGTTTGCGTTAGAGTTAGGGTTATTGTTAGGGTTAGGATTAATGTTAGGTTTAGGGTTAGAGTTAGGGTTTGGGTTTGGGTTAGGGTACGGGTTCTGGTTAGGGTTAGGTTTAGGGTTAGGGTTAGGGTTTGGGTTAGGGTTAGGGTTAGTGTTTGGGTTAGGGTTACGGTTAGGGTAAGGGTTAGGATTAGGATTAGGGTTAGGGTTAGGGTTTGGGTTAAGGTTAGGGTTAGGTGTAGGGTTAGGGTTTGGGTTAAAATTATGGTTAGCGTTTGGATTAGGGTTAGGGTTAGGGTTAGTTTTGGGCTTTGGGTTAGTGTGTGGGCTTGGGATAGGGTTTGGGTTAGGGTTAGGGTTACATTTATGTTTAGGGTTAGGGTTACGGTTAGGATTAGTTTTCATTGTTAGGGGTTAGGAGTTAGGATTAGGGTTAGCGTTAGGGTTTGGGCTATGGTTAGGGTTAGAGTTAGGGTTAGGGTTACGGTTAGGGTTAGGGTTTGCCTGTGTTAGGGTTAGGGTTTGGGTTTGGGTTAGGGTTAGTGTTAGGGTTAGTGTTTGGTTTAGGGTTAGGGTTATGGTTAAAGTTATGGTTAGGGTTTGGTTTAGGGTTAGTGTTAGGGTTAGTGTTAGTCTTTGGTGAGCGTGAGGGCTTGGGATAGGGTTTGGGTTAGGGTTAGGGTTACATTTAGGTTTAGGGTTACGGTTAGGGTTAGGGTTAGGTTTAGGGTTAGGGTTAGTTTTCAGGGTTAGGTGTTAGGAGTTACGATTAGGGTTAGGGTTAGGGTTTGGGTTATGGTTAGGGTCAGCTTTAGGGTTAGGGTTAGGGTTTGCCTGTGTTAGGGTTAGGGTTTGGGTTTCGGTTAGGGTTATTGTTAGGGATAGGGTTTGGGTTAGGGTTAGGGTTAGGGTTAGTGTTTATGTTAGCGTTTGGGTGAGGGTTACGTTTAGGTTTATGGTTAGGGTTAGGGTTTGGGTAAGGTTATGGTTAGGGTTAGTGTTAGGATTAGGGTTAGGTTTACGGTTAGGGTTAGGGTTAGGTTTTGAGTTTGCGTTAGGGTTAGGTTTAGGGTTAGGGTTAGGGTTACTCTTAGGTTTAGGTTATGGTTAGGGTTTCCGTTAGGTTTAGGGTTTGTGTTAGGTTTAGGGTTACATGTAGGGTTAGAGTTAGGATTAGGGTTTGCGTTAGAGTTAGGGTTAGGATTAATGTTAGGTTTAGGGTTAGAGTTAGGGTTTGGGTTTGGGTTAGGGTACGGGTTCTGGTTAGGGTTAGGTTTAGGGTTAGGGTTAGGGTTTGGGTTAGGGTTAGGGTTAGTGTTTGGGTTAGGGTTAGGGTTAGGGTTAGGGTTAGGATTAGGTTTAGGGTTAGGGTTAGGGTTTGGGTTAAGGTTAGGGTTAGGTGTAGGGTTAGGGTTTGGGTTAATGATAAGGTTAGGGTTAGGTTTATGAGTAGGTTTAGGGTTAAGGTTAGTTTTGGGCTTTGGGTTAGTGTGTGGGCTTGGGATAGGGTTTGGGTTAGGGTTAGGGTTACATTTATGTTTAGGGTTAGGGTTACGGTTAGGGTTAGTTTTCATTGTTAAGGGTTAGGAGTTAGGATTAGGGTTAGCGTTAGGGTTTGGGCTATGGTTAGGGTTAGAGTTAGGGTTAGGGTTACGGTTAGGGTTAGGGTTTGCCTGTGTTAGGGTTAGGGTTTGGGTTTGGGTTAGGGTTAGTGTTAGGGTTAGTGTTTGGTTTAGGGTTAGGGTTATGGTTAAAGTTATGGTTAGGGTTTGGTTTAGGGTTAGTGTTAGGGTTAGTGTTAGTCTTTGGTGAGCGTGAGGGCTTGGGATAGGGTTTGGGTTAGGTTTAGGGTTACATTTAGGTTTAGGGTTACGGTTAGGGTTAGGGTTAGGTTTAGGGTTAGGGTTAGTTTTCAGGGTTAGGTGTTAGGAGTTACGATTAGGGTTAGGGTTAGGGTTTGGGTTATGGTTAGGGTCAGCTTTAGGGTTAGGGTTAGGGTTTGCCTGTGTTAGGGTTAGGGTTTGGGTTTCGGTTAGGGTTATTGTTAGGGTTAGGGTTTGGGTTAGGGTTAGGTTTAGGGTTAGGGTTTGGGTTAGGGTTAGGGTAAGGGTTATGGTTAGGGTTAGTGATAGATTTAGGTTTTGGGTTAAGTTGGGGTCAGGTTTATGGTTAGGCTTAGGGTTTGGGTTAGGGTTAGGTTTACCGTTAGTGTTAGGGTTAGGGTTAAGGTTAGAGTTAGGTTTTGGATTAGGGTTAGGCTTAGGGTTAGGGTTAGGGTTAGGGTTAGGGTTAGGGTTAGGGTTTGGGTTTGGGTTAGGGTTAGGTTTAGGGTTAGGGTTAGGGTTTGGGTTTGGGTAAGGTTAGGGTTAGGGTTTGGTTTCGGGTTAGGGTTACAATTTCGGTTAGTGTTAGGGTTTGGGTTTGGGTTAGTGTTATGGTTATGGTTAGGATTTGGGTTTGGGTAAGGGTTAGGGTTAGGGTTAGGGTTAAGTTTAGGGTTAGGGTTTGGGTTTGGTTTAGGGTTACGATTATGGTTAGGGTTTGGGTTTGGGTTAGGGTTAGGGTTAGGGTTAAAGTTATTTTTAGGCTTGGGGTTAGGGTTAGGGTTAGTGTTAGAGTTAGGCTTTGGATTAGCGTGGGGGCTTGGGTTAGGGTTTGGATTAGGGTTAGGGATACATTTAGTATTAGGTTTAAGGTTAGGGTTTGGGTTATGGTTAGGGTCAGAGTTAGGGTTAGGGTTAGGGTTAGGTTTTGGGTTAGGTTTAGGGTTACTGTTAGGTTTAGGTTTAGGGTTAGGGTTTCCGTTAGGCTTAGGGTTTCGGATAGGGTTAGGGTTAAATTTAGGGTTAGAGTTAGGATTAGGGTTTGCGTTAGGGTTAGGGTTATTGTTAGGGTTAGGATTAATGTTAGGTTTAGGGTTCGGGTTAGGGTTAGGGTTTGGTTTAGGGTTAGGGTTAGAATTAGGGTTAGGGTTAGGGTTAGGGTTTGGGTTTGGGTTAGGGTACGGGTTCCGGTTAGGGTTAGGGATAGGGTTAGCTTTAGGGTTAGGGATTGGGTATGGTTTAGGGGTACGTTTATGGTTAGGGTTTTGGTTTGGGTTAAGGTTACAGTTAGGGTTAAAGTTATGTTTAGGGTTGGGGTTAGGGTTAGGGTTAGTGTTAGGCTTTGGGTTAGCGTGTGGGCTTGGAATAGGGTTTGGGTTAGGGTTAGGTTTACTGTTAGTGTTAGGGTTAGGGTTAAGGTTAGAGTTAGGTTTTAGATTAGGGTTAGGGTTAGGGTTAGGGTTAGTGTTTGGCTTAGGGTTTGGGTGAGGGTTAAATATAGGTTTAGGGTCAGGGTTAGGGTTAGGGTTAGGGTTAGGTTTTGGGTTAGGGTTAGGGTTATGGTTAGGGTTTGGGTTAGCGTAAGGGTTAGGGTTAAATTTCGGGTTAGGGTTTGGCTTAGGGTTAGGGTTTGGCTTTGGGTTAGACTTAGGGTTAGGGTTAAAGTTATGGTTAGGGTTTTCTTTAGGGTTAGGGTTAGGGTTAGTGTTAGGCTTTGCGTTAGCGTGTGACCTTGGGATAGGGTTTGGGTTAGGGTTAGGGTTACATTTATGTTTAGGGTTAGGGTTACAGTTAGGGTTATTTTCAGGGTTAGGGGTTAGGAGTTAGGATTAGGGTTAGCGTTAGGGTTTGGGTTATGGTTAGGGTTAGAGTTAGGGTTAGGGTTAGGGTTAGGTTTAGGGTTTGCCTGTGTTAGGGTTAGGGTTTGGGTTTGGGTTAGGGTTAGTGTTAGGGTTAGGGTTTGGGTTAGGGTTAGGGTTAGGGTTAGGGTTAGGGTTTGGGTTAGGGTTTTCCTGTGTTAGGGTTAGTGTTTGGTTTCGGGTTAGGGTTATGGTTAAAGTTATGGTTAGGGTTTGGTTTAGGGTTAGGGTTAGGGTTAGGGTTAGGTTTCGGTTAAGGGTTAGGTTTTGGGTTAGGGTTAGGGTTACTGTTAGGTTTAGGTTTAGGGTTAGGGTTTCCGTTAGGTTTAGGGTTTGGGTTAGGGTTAGGGGTACATTTAGGTTTGGAGTTAGGATTAGGGTTTGCGTTAGGGTTAGGGTTATTGTTAGGGTTAGGATTAATGTTAGGTTTAGAGTTCGGGTTAGGGTTAGTGTTTGGTTTAGGGTTAGGGTTAGAATAAGAGTTAGAGTTAGGGTTTGGGTTTGGGTTAGGGTACGGGTTCGGGTTAGGGTTAGGTTTAGGGTTAGGGTTTGGGTTAGGGTTAGGGTTAGGGTTAGATTTAGGGTTAGGATTTGGGTTACGGTTAGGGTTAGTGTTAGGTATAGGGTTAGGGTTAGGGTTTGCGTTCGGTTTAGGGTTTGGGTTAGGGTTACCGTTACATTTAGGGTTACATT
Source organism: Eospalax fontanierii (assembly GCA_035773235.1). Taxonomy (NCBI): domain Eukaryota; kingdom Metazoa; phylum Chordata; class Mammalia; order Rodentia; family Spalacidae; genus Eospalax; species Eospalax fontanierii. The sequence goes on along the minus strand of CM069550.1, from coordinate 51,742,133 downwards.
TAGGGTTTGGGTTTGGGTTACGGTAAGAGTTACGGTTAGGGTTAGGTTTAGGGTTAGGGTTTGGGTTTGGGTTAGGGTTAGGGTTAGGGTTTGGTTTTGGGTTAGGGTTAGGGTTAGGGTTAGGGTTTGGGTTTGGGTTAGTGTTAGGGTTTGGGTTTGGGTTAGGGTTAGGGTTTGGGTTAGGGTTAGGTTTACCGTTAGTGTTAGGGTTAGGTTTAGGTTTAGGGTTAGAGTTAGGTTTTGGGTTAGGGTTAGGGTAAGTGTTAGATTTAGGGTTAAGGTTAGGGTTATTGTTAGGGTTTGGGTTTGGTTTAGCGTAAGGATTAGGGTTAACTTTAGGGTTAGGGTTTGACTTAGGGTTCGGGTTTGGGTTTGAGTTAGAGTTAGGGTTACGGTTAAAGTTATGGTTAGTGTTTGGTTTATGGTTAGGTTTAGGGTTAGTGATAGGCTTTGGGTTAGCGTGTGGGCTTGGGATAGGGTTTGGGTTAGGGTTACGTTTACCGTTAGTGTTAGGGGTAGGGTTAGGGTTAGAGTTAGGGATTGGGTTAGGTTTAGGGTTATGGTTAGGGTTTGGGTTTTTATTAGGGTTAGGGTTAGGGTTAAAGTTAGGATTAGAGTTTGGATTAAGCTTAGGTTTAGGGTTAGGGTTACACTTAGGGTTAGGGTTAGGGGTAGGGTTAGCGTTAGGGTTTGGGCTATGGTTAGCGTTAGAGTTAGGGTTAGGGTTAGGGTTAACGTTAGGTTTTGCCTGTGTTAGGGTTAGGGTTTGGGTTTGGGTTAGGGTTAGTGTTAGGGTTAGTGTTTGGTTTAGGGTTAGGGTTATGGTTAAAGTTATGGTTAGGGTTTGGTTTAGGGTTAGGGTTAGGGTTAGTGTTAGTCTTTGGTGAGCGTGAGGGCTTGGGATAGGGTTTGGGTTAGGGTTAGGGTTTCATTTAGGTTTAGGGTTAGGGTTAGGGTTAGGGTTAGGTTTAGGGTTAGGGTTAGTTTTCAGGGTTAGGTGTTAGGAGTTAGGATTAGGGTTAGGGTTAGGGTTTGGGTTATGGTTAGGGTCAGGGTTAGGGTTAGGGTTACGGTTAGGGTTTGCCTGTGTTAGGATTAGGGTTTGGGTTTCGTTTAGGGTTATTGTTAGGGTTAGGGTTTGGGTTAGGGTTAGGTTTAGGGTTAGGGTTTGGGTTATGGTTAGGGTAAGGCTTATGGTTAGGGTTAGTGATAGATTAATGTTTTGGGTTAGGTTTGGGTCAGGTTTATGGTTAGGGTTAGGGTTTGGTTTAGGGTTAGGGTTAGGGTTAGGATTAGGGTTAGGGTTTGAGTTTGTGTTAGGGTTTGGGTTAGGGTTAGGGTTAGGGTTTGAGTTTGGGTTAGGGTTTGGGTTAGGGTTAGGTTAGGGTTTGGGTTAAGGTTAGGGTTAGGGGTAGGGTTAGGGTTAGGGTTTGAGTTTGGATTAGGGTTTGGGTTAGGGTTAGGGTTAGCGTTTGGGTTAAGGTTAGGGTTAGGGGTAGGGTTAGGGTTTGGGTTAGGTTTAGGGTTAGGGTTAGTGTTTGGTTTAGGGTTTGGGTGAGGGTTACATTTAGGTTTATGGTTAGGGTTAGGGTTTGCGTAACGTTATGGTTAGGGTTAGTGTTAGGATTAGGGTTAGGTTTAGGGTTAGGGTTAGGGTTAGGGTTAGATTTAGGGTTAGGGTTTGGGTTAGGGTTAGGGTTAGTGTTAGGTATAGGGTTAGGATTAGGGTTTGCGTTAGGTTTAGCGTTTGGGTTAGGGTTAGGGTTACATTTAGGTTTACAGTTAGGGTTTGGGTTTGGGTTACGGTAAGAGTTAGGGTTAGGGTTAGGTTTAGGATTAGGGTTAGGTTTAGGGTTAGGGTTTGGGTTTGGGTTAGGGTTATGGTTAGGGTTTGGTTTAGGGTTAGTGTTAAGGTAAGTGTTAAGCTTTGGTGAGCGTGAGGGCTTGGGATAGGGTTTGGATTAGGGTTAGGGTTACATATTGGTTTAGGGTTAGGGTTAGGATTAGGGTTAGGTTTACGGTTAGGGTTAGTTTTCAGGGTTAGGGGTTAGGAGTTAGGATTAGGGTTAGAGTTAGGGTTTGGGTTATGGTTAGGGTCAGGGTTAGGGTTAGGGTTAAGGTTAGGGTTAGGGTTTGCCTGTGTTAGGGTTAGGGTTTGGGTTTGGGTTAGGGTTAGTGTTAGGGTTAGGGTTTGGGTTAGCGTTAGGTTTAGGGTTAGGGTTTGGGTTATGGTTAGGGTAAGGGTTATGGTTAGGGTTAGTGATAGATTTAGGGTTTGGGTTAGGTTGGGGTCAGGGTTATGGTTAGGGTTAGGGTTTGGGTTAGGGTTAGGGTTAGGGTTAGGATTAGGGTTAGGGTTTGGGTTTGGGTTAGGATTTAGGTTAGGGTTAGGGTTAGGGTTTCTGTTAAGGTTAGGGTTAGGGTTAGGGTTTGGGTTTGGGTTAAAGTTATGGTTAGGGTTTGGTTTAGGTTTAGGGTTAGGGTTAGTTTTAGGCTTTGGGTTAGTGTGGGGGCTTGGGATAGGGTTTGTTATAGGGTTAGGGTTACATTTATGTTTAGGGTTAGGGTTACATATAGGTTTACGGTTAGGGTTAGGATTAGGGTTAGGTTTACGGTTAGGGTTAGTTTTCAGGGTTAGGGGTTAGGAGTGAGGATTAGGGTTAGAGTCAGGGTTTGGGTTTGGGTTAGGGTTTGTGTTAGGGTTAGGGTTAGGGTTAGGATTAGGGTTAGGGTTTGAGTTTGTGTTAGGGTTTGGGTTAGGGTTAGGGTTAGGGTTTGAGTTTGGGTTAGGGTTTGGGTTGGGGTTAGGGTTAGGGTTTGGGTTAAGGTTAGGGTTAGGGTTAGGGTTAGGGTTTGAGTTTTTGTTAGGGTTAGGGTTAGGGTTAGGGTTAGGGTTAGGGTTAGGGTTAGGGTTAGCGTTTGGGTTAAGGTTAGGGTTAGCGGTAGGGTTTGGGTTTGGCTTAGGGTTAGGGTTAGGGTTTGGTTTTGGGTTAGGGTTAGGGTTAGGGTTAGGGTTTGGGTTTGGGTTAGTGTTAGGGTTTGGGTTTGGGTTAGGGTTAGGGTTTGGGTTAGGGTTAGGTTTACCGTTAGTGTTAGGGTTAGGTTTAGGTTTAGGGTTAGAGTTAGGTTTTGGGTTAGGGTTAGGGTAAGTGTTAGATTTAGGGTTAAGGTTAGGGTTATTGTTAGGGTTTGGGTTAGGGTTAGGGTTAGGGTTAGGGTTAGAGTTAGGTTTTGGGTTAGGGTTAGGGTAAGTGTTAGATTTAGGGTTAAGGTTAGGGTTATTGTTAGGGTTTGGGTTTGGTTTAGCGTAAGAATTAGGGTTAAGTTTAGGGTTAGGGTTTGACTTAGGGTTAGGGTTTGGGTTTGAGTTAGAGTTAGGGTTACGGTTAAAGTTATGGTTAGGGTTTGGTTTACGGTTAGGTTTAGGGTTAGTGATAGGCTTTGGGTTAGCGTGTTGGCTTGGGATAGGGTTTGGGTTAGGGTTACGTTTACCGTTAGTGTTAGGGTTAGGGTTAGGGTTAGAGTTAGGGATTGGGTTAGGTTTAGGGTTATGGTTAGGGTTTGGGTTTTTATTAGGGTTAGGGTTAGGGTTAAAGTTAGGATTAGAGTTTGGATTAAGCTTAGGTTTAGGGTTAGGGTTACACTTAGGGTTAGGGTTAGTGGTAGGGTTAGGGTTAGGGTTTGGTTTAGGGTTAGGGTTAGAATTAGGGTTAGAGTTAGCTTTTGGTTTTGGGTTAGGGTTAGGGTTAGGGATTGGGTTAGGTTTAGGGTTATGGTTAGGGTTTGTGTTTTGATTAGGGTTAGGGTTAGGGTTAAAGTTAGGATTAGAGTTTGGATTAGGCTTAGGTTTACGGTTAGGGTGACACTTAGGGTTAGGGTTAGGGGAAGGGTTAGGGTTAGGGTTTGGTTTAGGGTTAGGTTTAGAATTAGGGTTAGCGTTAGTTTTTGGGTTTGGGTTAGGGTTAGGTTTAGGGTTAGGGTTAGGATTTGGGTTTGGGTAAGGGTTAGGGTTAGGGTTAGGATTAGGTTTAGGGTTAGGCTTTGGGTTTGGGTTAGGGTTACGGTTATGGTTAGGGTATGGGTTTGGTTAGGGTTAGGGTTAGGGTTAAAGTTATGGTTAGGGTTTGGGGTTAGGGTTAAGGTTAGTATGAGGGTTAGGCTTTGGATTAGCGTGTGGGCTTGGGTTAGGGTTTGGTTTAGGGTTAGGGTTACATTTAGGGTTAGGGTTAGGGTTAGGGTTTGGATTAGGGTTAGGGTTAGGGTTAGGGTTAGATTTAGGGTTAGGGTTGGGTTAGGGTTAGGGTTAGTGTTAGGTATAGGGTTAGGATTGGGGTTTGCGTTAGGTTTAGCGTTTGGGTTAGGGTTAGGGTTACATTTAGGTTTACAGTTAGGGTTTGGGTTTGGGTTACGGTAAGAGTTAGGGTTAGGGTTAGGTTTAGGATTAGGGTTAGGTTTAGGGTTTGGGTTTGGGTTTGGGTTAGGGTTATGGTTAGGGTTTGGTTTAGGGTTACTGTTAAGGTAAGTGTTAGGCTTTGGTGAGCGTGAGGGCTTGGGATAGGGTTTGGATTAGGGTTAGGGTTACATATAGGTTTAGGGTTAGGGTTAGGATTAGGGTTAGGTTTACGGTTAGGGTTAGTTTTCAGGGTTAGGGGTTAGGAGTTAGGATTAGGGTTAGAGTTAGGGTTTGGGTTATGGTTAGGGTCAGGGTTAGGGTTAGGGTTAAGGTTAGGGTTAGGGTTTGCCTGTGTTAGGGTTAGGGTTTGGGTTTGGGTTAGGGTTAGTGTTAGGTTTAGGGTTTGGGTTAGCGTTAGGTTTAGGGTTAGGGTTTGGGTTATGGTTAGGGTAAGGGTTATGGTTAGGGTTAGTGATAGATTTAGGGTTTGGGTTAGGTTGGGGTCAGGGTTATGGTTAGGGTTAGGGTTTGGGTTAGGTTAGGGTTAGGGTTAGGATTAGGGTTAGGGTTTGGGTTTGGGTTAGGATTTGGGTTAGGGTTAGGGTTAGGGTTTGGGTTAGGTTAGGGTTAGGGTTAGGGTTTGGGTTTGGGTTAAAGTTATGGTTAGGGTTTGGTTTAGGTTTAGGGTTAGGGTTAGTTTTAGGCTTTGGGTTAGTGTGTGGGCTTGGGATAGGGTTTGTTTTAGGGTTAGGGTTACATTTATGTTTAGGGTTAGGGTTACATATAGGTTTAGGGTTAGGGTTAGGATTAGGGTTAGGTTTACGGTTAGGATTAGTTTTCAGGGTTAGGGGTTAGGAGTGAGGATTAGGGTTAGATTCAGGGTTTGGGTTTGGGTTAGGGTTTGTGTTAGGGTTAGGGTTAGGGTTAGGATTAGGGTTAGGGTTTGAGTTTGTGTTAGGGTTTGGGTTAGGGTTAGGGTTAGGGTTTGAGTTTGGGTTAGGGTTTGGGTTGGGGTTAGGGTTAGGGTTTGTGTTAAGGTTAGGGTTAGGGGTAGGTTTAGGGTTAGGGTTTGAGTTTGGGTTAGGGTTTGGGTTAGGGTTAGGGTTAGCGTTTGGGTTAAGGTTAGGGTTATGGGTAGGGTTAGGGTTTGGGTTAAGGTTAGGGTTAGGGTTAGTGTTTGGTTTAGGGTTTGGGTGAGGGTTACATTTAGGTTTATGGTTAGGGTTAGGGTTTGCGTAACGTTATGGTTAGGGTTAGTGTTAGGATTAGGGTTAGGTTTAGGGTTAGGGTTAGGGTTAGGTTTTGGGTTAGGGTTAGGGTTGGAATTAGGGTTAGGTTTCGGTTTTGGGTTTGGGTTAGGGTAAGGGTTATGGTTAGGGTTAGGTTTAGGGTTAGGGTTTGGTTTTGGATTTGGGTTAGGTTTAGGGTTAGGGTTTGGGTTTGGGTTAGCGTTAGAGTTAGGGTTAGGGTTAGGGTTTGGGTTTGGTTTAGGGTTAGGGTTTGGGTTTGGGTTAGTGTTAGGGTTTGGGTTAGGGTTTGGGTGAGGGTTACTTTTAGGTTGAGGGTTAGGGTTAGAGTTTGGGTAAGGTTAGGGTTAGGGTTTGGTTTCGGGTTAGGGTCACAATTAGGGTTAGTGATAGGGTTTGGGTTTGGGTTAGGGTTAGGGTTAGGTTTAGGGTTTTGGTTTGGGTAAGGGTTAGGGTTAGGGTTAGGGTTAGGGTTAGGGTTAGGGTTAGGGTTTGGGTTTGCTTTAGGGTTACAGTTATGGTTAGGGTTTGGGCTTGGGTAAGGGTTAGGGTTAGGGTTAAAGCTAGGGGTAGGCTTGGGGTAAGGGTTAGGGTTAGTTTTAGAGTTAGGCTTTGGATTAGCGTGGGGGCTTGGGTTAGGGTTTGGATTAGGGTTAGGGTTACATTTAGTGTTAGGGTTAAGGTTAGGGTTTATGTTATGGTTAGGGTGAGGGTTAGGGTTAGGGTTAGGTTTAGGGTTTGGGTTAGGGTTAGGGTTAGGGTTAGGGTTAGGATTTGGGTTTGGGTAAGGGTTAGGGATAGGGTTAGGTTTAGGGTTAGGGATTGGGTGTGGTTTAGGGTTACGGTTATGATTAGGGTTGTGGTTTGGGTTAGGGTTACAGGTAGGGTTAAAGTTATGTTTAGGGTTGGGGTTAGGGTTAGGGTTAGTGTTAGGCTTTGGGTTAGCGTTTGGGCTTGGAATAGGGTTTGGGTTAGGCTTAGGTTTACTGTTAGTGTAAGGGTTAGGTTTAGGGTTAGAGTTAGGTTTTAGATTAGGGTTAGGGTTAGGGTTAGGGTTAGGGTTAGGGTTAGGGTTAGGGTGAGTGTTTGGGTTAGGGTTTCGGTGAGGGTTACATTTAGGTTTAGGGTTAGGGTTAGGGTTTGGGTAAGGTTATGGTTAGGATTAGTGTTAGGATTAGGGTTAGCTTTAGGTTTAAGGTTAGGGTTAGGTTTTGCGTTAGGGTTAGGGTTATGGTTGGGGTTTGGGTTAAGGTTAGGTTTAGGGTTAGGGTTTGGGTTATGGTTAGGGTAAGTGTTATGGTTAGGGTTAGTGATAGATTTAGGTTTTGGGTTAGGTTGGGGTCAGGTTTATGGTTAGGGTTAGGGTTTGGGTTAGGGTTAGGGTTAGGGTTAGGATTAGGGTTAGGGTTTGAGTTTGTGTTAGGGTTTGGGTTAGGGTTTGAGTTTGAATTAGGGTTTGGGTTAGGGTTACGGTTAGGGTTTGAGTTAAGGTT
>CM069550.1:51692500-51722500 GCA_035773235.1 Eospalax fontanierii | reverse complement strand
TTATGCTTAGGGTTGGGGTTAGGGTTAGGGTTTTGGTTTGGGTTAGGGTTAGGGTTAGAATTGGGGTTAGGGATAGGGTTTATGTTTGGCTTAGGGTATGGGTTAGGGTTAGGTTTATTGTTAGGGTTAGAATTTGGGTTAAGGTTAGGGTTTGGGTTAGAGTTAGGGTTAGTGTTTCGGTTAGGGTTATGGTTATGTTTAGAGTTAGAGTTAGGGTTTCGGTTAGGTTTAGGGTAAGGTTTAGGGTTAGGGTTAGGGTTAGGGTTAGGGTTAGGGTTAGGGTTAGGGTTAGAATTGGGGTTAGGGATAGGGTTTATGTTTGGCCTAGGGTATGGGTTAGGGTTAGGTTTATTGTTAGGGTTAGAATTAGGGTTAAGGTTAATGTTTGGTTTAGAGTTAGGGTTAGTGTTTCGGTTAGGGTTATGGTTATGGTTAGAGTTAGAGTTAGGGTTTCGGTTAGGTTTAGGGTAAGGTATAGGTTTAGGGTTAGGGTTAGGGTTATGATTAGGGTTTGGGTATGGATTAACATTAGGGTTAGGTTTAAAGTTAGGGTTAGTGTTTCGGTTAGGTTTAGGGTTAGGGTTTGGTTTAGGGTTAGGATTAGGGTTTCGTTTGGGTTTGGGTTATGGTTAGGGTTAGGGTTTGTGTTAGGGTTATGGTTAGGGTTAGGGTTAGTCTTATGGTTACAGTTAGGGTGTGGGTTACCCTTAGGGTTAGTGTTTGGGTTAGGGTTAGGGTTAGGGTTAGGGTTAGGCTTAGGTTTAGAGTTAGGGTTTGGGCTAGGGTTACATTTAGGGTTAGGGTTAGGGTTAGGGTTTGAGTTAGGATTAGGTTTAGGTTTAGGGTTAGGATTAGGGTTAGGTTTAGGCTTAGGATTAGGGTAAGGGTTTGGGTTAGGGTTAGGGTTAAAATTAGGGTTAGGGTTAGGCCTTCGGTTTGGGTTAGGGTAAGGGTTAGGTTTAGGGTTAGGGTTAGGGTTATGGTTAGGGTTTGGGTTTGGGTTAGCGTAAGGGTTAGGGTTAAATTTAGGGTTAGGGTTTGGCTTAGGGTTAGGGTTTGGGTTTCGGTTAGAGTTAGGGTTACGGTTAAAGATATGGTTAGGGTTTGGTTTAGTGTTAGGGTTAGGGTTAGTGTTAGGCTTTGGGTTAGCGTGTGGGCTTGGGATAGGTTTTGGGTTAGGGTTAGGGTTACATTTATGTTTAGGGTTAGGGTTAGGGTTAGGGTTAGTTTTCAGGGTTAAGGGTTAGGAGTTAGGATTAGGGTTAGCGTTAGGGTTTGGGTTATGGTTAGGGTTAGGGTTAGGGTTAGGGTTAGGGTTTGCCTGTGTTAGGGTTAGGGTTTGGGTTTGGGTTAGGGTTAGTGTTAGGGTTAGGGTTTGGGTTAGGGGTAGGGTTATGGTTAGGGTTTGGGTTAGGGTTTACCTGTGTTAGGGTTAGGGTTTGGGTTTGGGTTAGGGTTAGCGTTAGGGTTAGGGTTTGGGTTAGGGTTAGGGGAAGTGTTATGGTTAGGGTTTGTGATAGTTTTAGGGTTTGGGTTAGGTTGGGGTCAGGGTTATTGTGAGGGTTAGGGTTTGGGTTAGGGTTAAGGTTACGGTTAGGATTAATGTTAGGGTTTGGGTTTGGGTTAGGGTTAGGGTTAGGGTTCGGGTTAAGGTTAGGGTTAGGGGTATGGTTAGGGTTTGGGTTAGGGTTAGGGTTAGGGTTAGTGTTTGGGTTAGGGTTTGGGTGAGGGTTACATTTAGGTTTAGGGTTAGGGTTAGGGTTTTGGGTAAGGTTATTGTTAGGGTTAGTGTTAGGATTATGGTTAGGTTTAGGGTTAGGTTTAGGGTTAGGTTTTGGATTAGGGTTAGGGTTAGAATTAGGGTTAGGTTTAGGGTTTGGGTTTGGGTTAGGGTAAGGGTTAGGGTTAGGGTTAAGTTTAGGGTTAGGGTTTGGGTTTGGATTTGGGTTAGGGTTAGGGTTTGGGTTTGGTTTAGGGTTAGAGTTAGGGTTAGGGTTTGGATTATGGTTCTGCTTTGGATTAGCGTGTGGGCTTGGGTTAGGTTTTGGGTTAGGGTTAGGGTTACATTTAGGGTTAGGTTTAGGGTTAGGGTTTGGGTTAGGGTTAGGGTTAGGTTTAGAGTTAGGATTAGGGTTTTGTTTTGGGTTAGGCTTAGGGTTAGGGTTAGGGTTAGGTTTAGGGTTAGTGTTAGAGTTATGGTTAGGTTTAGGGTTAGGGTTAGGGATTCGGTTAGGGTTAGAGTTTGGGTTAGAGTTAGGGTTACATTTACGGTTAGGGTTAGGGTTAGGGTTTGTGTTAGTGTTAGGGTTAGGCTTAGGGTTAGCGTTTGTTTGAGGGTTTGGGCTTGGGTTAGGGTTTGGTTTTGGGTTAGGGTTAGGTTTAGGCTTAGTGTTTGTGTTAGGGTTAGGGTTAGGGTTTGGGTTTGAGTTAGGGTTAGGTTTTGTGTTAGGGTTAGGTATTTCATTTAGGTTAGGGTTTAGGTTAGGGTTTGGGTTAGGGTTAGGTTTAGGGTTAGGATTAGGGTTTTGTTTTGGGTTAGGGTTAGGGTTAGGGTTAGGTTTAGGGTTAGTGTTAGAGTTATGGTTAGGTTTAGGGTTAGGGTTAGGGATTCGGTTAGGGTTAGAATTTGGGTTAGAGGTAGGGTTACATTTACGGTTAGGGTTAGTGTTAGGGTTTGAGTTAGTGTTAGGGTTAGGCTTAGGGTTAGGGTTAGGTTTATGTTTAGGGATTGGGTGTGGTTTAGGGTTACGGTTATGGTTAGGGTTTTGGTTTGGGTTAGGGTTACGTTTAGGGTTAAAGTTATGGTTAGGGTTGGGCTTAGGGTTAGGGTTAGTGTTAGGCTTTGGGTTAGTGTGTAGGCTTGGAATAGGGTTTGGGTTAGGGTTAGGTTTACCGTTAGTGTTAGGGTTACGGTTAGGGTTAGAGTTAGGTTTTAGATTAGGGTTAAGTTTAGGGTTAGGGTTAGGGTTAGGGTTAGTGTTTGGGTTAGGGTTTGGGTGAGGGTTACATTTAGGTTTGGGGTTAGGGTTAGGTTTTGGGTAAGGTTATGGTTAGGGTTAGTGTTAGGATTAGGTTTAGGTTTAGGGTTAGGGTTAGGATTTGGGTTAGGGTTAGGGTTATGGTTAGGGTTTGGGTGTGGATTACGGTAAGGGTTAGCGTTAAATTTAGGGTTAGGGTTTGGCTTAGGGTTAGGGTTTGGGTTAGAGTTAGGGTTCGGGTTAAAGTTATGGTTAGGGTTTGGTTTAGGGTTAGGGTTAGGGTTAGTGTTAGGCTTTGGGTTAGCGTATGGGCTTGGAATAGGGTTTGGGTTAAGGTTAGGGTTACATTTATGTTTAGGGTTAGGGTTACGGTTAGGGTTAGTTTTCAGGGTTAGGGGTTAGGAGTTAGGATTAGGGTTAGCGTTGGGGTTTGGGTTATGGTTAGGGTTAGAGTTAGGGTTAGGGTTAGGGTTAGGTTGAGGGTTTGCCTGTGTTAGGGTTAGGGTTTGGGTTAGGGTTAGGGTTAGGGTTAGGGTTTGGGTTAGGGTAAGGGTAAGGGTTATGGTTAGGGTTAGTGATAGATTTAGGGTTTGGTTAGGTTGGGGTCAGGATTATGGTTTTGGTTAGTGTTTGGGTTAGGTTTAGGGTTAGGGTTAGGATTAGGCTTAGGGTTAGAGTTAGCTTTTGGTTTAGGGTTAGGGTTAGGGTTATGGTTTGGGTTTTGATTAAGGTTAGCGTTAGGGTTAAAGTTAGGATTCGAGTTTGAATTAGGCTTAGGTTTATGGTTAGGGTTACACTTAGGGTTAGAGTTAGGGGTAGGGTTTCGGTTAGGGTTAGGGTTAGGGTTAGGTTCAGTGTTAGGGTTAGGGTTAGGGTTAGGGTTAGGGTTAGGGTTTGGTTTAGGGTTAGGGTTAGAATTAGAGTTAGGGTTAGGGTTTGGGTTTGGGTTACGGTTAGGGTTAGGGTTAGGGTTAGGATTTGGGTTTGGGTAAGGGTTAGGGTTAGGGTTAGGATTAGGTTGAGGCTTAGGCTTTGGGTTTGGGTTAGGGTTACGGTTATGGTTAGGGTTTGGGTTTGGGTTAGGGTTAGGGTTAGGGTTAAAGTTATGGTTACGTTTTGGGGTTAGGGTTAGGGTTAGTATTAGGGTTAGGCTTTGGATTAGCGTGTGGGCTTGGGTTAGGGTTTGGGTTAGGGTTAGGGTTACATTTAGGGTTAGGGTTAGGGTTAGGGTTAGGGTTAGGGTTAGGTTTAGGGTTAGATTTAGGGTTAGGATTAGGGATAGGGTTAGGGTTAGGGTTAGGGTTACGGTTAGGGTTTGGGTTAGGGTAAGTATTAGGGTTAGGGTTCAGGTTACGATTAGGGTTTGAGTTTGGGTTAGGTTTAGGGTTAGGTTTAGAGTTTTGGTTAGGGTTTGGCGTAGGGTTAGGGTTTGGGTTAGGTTTAGGGTTAGAGTTACGTTAGGGTTAGCATTAGGGTTAGGGTTTTCTTTAGTGTTTGGGTTAGGGTTAGGGTTATGGTTTGGGTTACAGTTTGAGTTAGGGTTAGAGTTAGGGTTAGGGTTAGGGTTTTGGTTAAGGTTTGGCGTAGGGTTAGATTTAGGGTTAGAGTTAGGATTAGGCTTAGGATTTGGTTTAGTGTTAGGTTTAAGATTAGGGTTAGGGTTAGGATTAGGGTTATTTTTAGGGTTAGGGTTATGGTTGGGGTTAGGTTTTGGGATAGGTTTAGGGATAGGGTTTGGGTCAGGGTTAGGGTTAGGGGTAGGGTTTGGGTTTGGGTTAGGGTTAGGTTTAGAGTTCGGTTTAGCGTTAGGGTTTGGATTTGGGTTTTGTTTAGGGTTAGGATTAGGGTTAGGGTTAGCTTTTGGGTTATGGTTAGGGTTAGGTTTAGGGTTAGGATTAGGGTGTGGGTTAGGGTTAAGTTTAGGGTTAGGGTTTGGGTTTGGTTTAGGGTTAGGTTTAGGATTAGGTTTAGGGTTTGGCTTAGGGTTAGGGTTAGGGTTATTATTAGGGTTAGGGTTACGGTTGAGGTTAGGTTTGGGTTAGGTTTAGGGTTAGGGTTTGAGTCAGGGTTAGGGGTAGGGGTAGGGTTTGGGTTTGGTTTAGGGTTAGGGTTAGAGTTAGGTTTAGCTTTAGGGTTTGGGTTTGGGTTCGATTTAGGGTTATGGTTAGGCTTACGGTTAGCGTTTGGGTTAGGCTTCGGTTTAGGGTTAGGATTAGGGTGTGGTTTAGGGTTAACTTTAGGGTTAGGGTTTGGGTATGGTTAAGGCTTAGGGTTAGGATTAGGGTTAGGGTTAGGGTTTGGGGTAGGGTTAGGGTTAGGGTTAGGGATAGGGTTTGGGTTCGGGTTAGGGTTAGGGTTAGGATTAATGTTAGGGGTTGGGAGTTAGGGGGTAGGGTAAAGGTTAGTGTTAGGGTTTGGGTTAGGGTTAGTGTTAGGGTTAGGGTTTGGGTTAGGGTTAGGGTTAGGGTTTGGGTTAGGATTAGGGTTAGGGTTTGGGTTAGGGTTAGTGTTAGATTTAGGTTTAGGTTTAGGCTTAGTGTTTGGGTTACGGTTAGGTTTAGAGTTTTGGTTAGGGTTTGGCGTAGGGTTAGGGTTTGGGTTAGGTTTAGGGTTAGAGTTACGTTAGGGTTAGCATTAGGGTTAGGGTTTTCTTTAGTGTTTGGGTTAGGGTTAGGGTTATGGTTTGGGTTACAGTTTGAGTTAGGGTTAGAGTTAGGGTTAGGGTTAGGGTTTTGGTTAAGGTTTGGCATAGGGTTAGATTTAGGGTTAGAGTTAGGATTAGGCTTAGGATTTGGTTTAGTGTTAGGTTTAAGATTAGGGTTAGGGTTAGGATTAGGGTTATTTTTAGGGTTAGGGTTGTGGTTGGGGTTAGGTTTTGGGATAGGTTTAGGGATAGGGTTTGGGTCAGGGTTAGGGTTAGGGGTAGGGTTTGGGTTTGGGTTAGGGTTAGGTTTAGAGTTCGGTTTAGCGTTAGGGTTTGGATTTGGGTTTTGTTTAGGGTTAGGATTAGGGTTAGGGTTAGCGTTTGGGTTATGGTTAGGGTTAGGTTTAGGGTTAGGATTAGGTTGTGGGTTAGGGTTAAGTTTAGTGTTAGGGTTTGGGTTTGGTTTAGGGTTAGGTTTAAGATTAGGGTTAGGGTTAGCTTTTGGGTTATGGTTAGGGTTAGGTTTAGGGTTAGGATTAGGGTGTGGGTTAGGGTTAAGTTTAGGGTTAGGGTTTGGGTTTGGTTTAGGGTTAGGTTTAGGATTAGGTTTAGGGTTTGGCTTAGGGTTAGGGTTAGGGTTATTATTAGGGTTAGGGTTACGGTTGAGGTTAGGTTTGGGTTAGGTTTAGGGTTAGGGCTTGAGCCAGGGTTAGGGGTAGGGGTAGGGTTTGGGTTTGGGTTAGGGTTAGGGTTAGAGTTAGGTTTAGCTTTAGGGTTTGGGTTTGGGTTCGATTTAGGGTTAGGGTTAGGCTTACGGTTAGCGTTTGGGTTAGGGTTCGGTTTAGGGTTAGGATTAGGGTGTGGTTTAGGGTTAACTTTAGTGTTAGGGTTTGGGTATGGTTAAGGCTTAGGGTTAGGATTAGGGTTAGGGTTAGGGTTTGGGGTAGGGTTAGGGTTAGGGTTAGGGATAGGGTTTGGGTTCGGGTTAGGGTTAGGGTTAGGATTAGTGTTAGGGGTTGGGAGTTAGGGGTTAGGGTAAAGGTTAGTGTTAGGGTTTGGGTTAGGGTTAGTGTTAGGGTTAGGGTTTGGGTTAGGGTTAGGGTTAGGGTTTGGGTTAGGATTAGGGTTAGGGTTTGGGTTAGGGTTAGTGTTAGATTTAGGTTTAGGTTTAGGCTTAGTGTTTGGGTTACGGTTAGGTTTAGGGTTAGGGTTTGGCTTATGGTTACGGTTAGGGTTACGGTCAGGGTTAGGGTTAGGGTTAGGTTTTAGGTTATTGTTAGGTTTAGGGTTAGGGTTAGGGTTAGGGTTAGGGTTAGGATTTGGGTTTGGGTAAGGGTTAGGCTTAGGGTTAGGTTTAGAGTTAGGTTTAGGTTTAGGCTTTGGGTTTGTGTTAGGGTTACGGTTATGGTTAGGGTTTGGGTTTGGGTTAGCTTTAGGGTTAGTTTTAAAATTATGTTTAAGGTTGGGCTTACCGTTAGGGTTAGGGTTAGAATTAGGCTTCGGGTTAGTGTGTGGGTTTAGGATAGGGTTTGGGTTACATTTAGCGTTTGGGTTAGGGTTGGGGTTAGGTTTAGGGTTTGGCTTAGGGTTAGGGTTAGGGTTAGGGTTAGTGTTAGGCTTTGGGTTAGCATGTGGGCTTGGGATAGGGTTTGGGTTAGGGTTAGATTTACATTTAGGTTTAGGGTTACGGTTAGGGTTAGGGTTAGGGTTAGGGTTTGGGTTAGGGTTAGAGTTAGAATTAGGATTAGGGTTAGGGTTTATGTTTGGCTTAGGGTTTGGGTTAGGATTAGGGTTTGGGTAAGGGTTAGGGTTAGGGTTAGGTTTAGGGTTAGGGTTTGGCTTTGGGTTAGAGTTGCGGTTATGGTTAGGGTTGGGGTTAGGGTTAGGGTTTTGGTTTGGGTTAGGGTTAGGGTTAGAATTGGGGTTAGGGATAGGGTTTATGTTTGGCTTAGGGTATGGGTTAGAGTTAGGTTTATTGTTAGGGTTAGAATTAGGGTAAAGGTTAATGTTTGGTTTAGAGTTAGGGTTAGTGTTTCGGTTAGGGTTATGGTTATGGTTAGAGTTAGAGTTAGGGTTTCGGTTAGGTTTAGGGTAAGGTTTAGGGTTAGGGTTAGGGTTAGGGTTAGGGTTAGGGTTAGGGTTAGGGTTAGGGTTAGAATTGGGGTTAGGGATAGGGTTTATGTTTGGCTTAGGGTATGGGTTAGGGTTAGGTTTATTGTTAGGGTTAGAATTAGGGTTAAGGTTAATGTTTGGTTTAGAGTTAGGGTTAGTGTTTCGGTTAGGGTTATGGTTATGGTTAGAGTTAGAGTTAGGGTTTCGGTTAGGTTTAGGGTAAGGTTTAGGTTTAGGGTGAGGGTTAGGGTTATGATTAGGGTTTGGGTTTGGGTTTGCTTTTGGGTTAGGTTTAAAGTTAGGGTTGGTGTTTCGGTTAGGTTTAGGGTTAGGGTTAGGGTTTGGTTTAGGGTTAGGATTAGGGTTTCGTTTGGGTTTGGGTTATGGTTAGGGTTAGGGTTTGTGTTAGGGTTATGGTTAGGGTTAGGGTGAGGGTTAGGGTTAGGGTTAGGCTTAGGTTTAGAGTTAGGGTTTGGGTTAGGGTTACATTTAGGGTTACGGTTAGGGTTAGGGTTTGGGTTAGGATTAGGTTTAGGTTTAGGGTTAGGATTAGGGTTAGGTTTAGGCTTAGGATTAGGGTAAGGGTTTGGGTTAGGGTTAGGGTTAAAATTAGGGTTAGGGTTAGGCCTTCGGTTTGGGTTAGGGTAAGGGTTAGGTTTAGGGTTAGGGTTAGGGTTATGGTTAGGGTTTGGGTTTGGGTTAGCGTAAGGGTTAGGGTTAAATTTAGGGTTAGGGTTTGGCTTAGGGTTAGGGTTTGGGTTTCGGTTAGAGTTAGGGTTACGGTTAAAGTTATGGTTAGGGTTTGGTTTAGTGTTAGGGTTAGGGTTAGTGTTAGGCTTTGGGTTAGCGTGTGGGCTTGGGATAGGGTTTGGGTTAGGGTTAGGGTTACATTTATGTTTAGGGTTAGGGTTAGGGTTAGGGTTAGTTTTCAGGGTTAAGGGTTAGGAGTTAGGATTAGGGTTAGCGTTAGGGTTTGGGTTATGGTTAGGGTTAGGGTTAGGGTTAGGGTTAGGGTTTGCCTGTGTTAGGGTTAGGGTTTGGGTTTGGGTTAGGGTTAGTGTTAGGGTTAGTGTTTGGGTTAGGGGTAGGGTTGTGGTTAGGGTTTGGGTTAGGGTTTACCTGTGTTAGGGTTAGGGTTTGGGTTTGGGTTAGGGTTAGCGTTAGGGTTAGGGTTTGGGTTAGGGTTAGGGTAAGGGTTATGGTTAGGGTTTGTGATAGTTTTAGGGTTTGGGTTAGGTTGGGGTCAGGGTTATTGTGAGGGTTAGGGTTTGGGTTAGGGTTAGGGTTCGGGTTAAGTTTAGGGTTAGGGGTAGGGTTAGGGTTTGGGTTAGGGTTAGGGTTAGGGTTAGTGTTTGGGTTAGGGTTTGGGTGAGGGTTACATTTAGGTTTAGGGTTAGGGTTAGGGTTTTGGGTAAGTTTATGGTTAGGGTTAGTGTTAGGAATACGGTTAGGTTTAGGGTTAGGTTTAGGGTTAGGTTTTGGATTAGGGTTAGGGTTAGAATTAGGGTTAGGTTTAGGGTTTGGGTTTGGGTTAGGGTAAGGGTTAGGGTTAAGTTTAGGGTTAGGGTTTGGGTTTGGATTTGGGTTAGGGTTAGTGTTTGGGTTTGGTTTAGGGTTAGAGTTAGGGTTAGGGTTTGGATTACGGTTCTGCTTTGGATTATTGTTTGGGCTTGGGTTAGGTTTTGGGTTAGGGTTAGGGTTACATTTAGGGTTAGGTTTAGGGTTAGGGTTTGGGTTAGGGGTAGGGTTAGGTTTAGAGTTAGGATTAGGGTTTTGTTTTGGGTTAGGGTTAGGGTTAGGGTTAGGGTTAGGTTTAGGGTTAGTGTTAGAGTTATTGTTAGGTTTAGGGTTAGGGTTAGGGATTCGGTTAGGGTTAGAGTTTGGTTTAGAGTTAGGGTTACATTTACGGTTAGGGTTAGGGTTAGGGTTTGTGTTAGTGTTAGGGTTAGGCTTAGGGATAGCGTTTGTTTGAGGGTGTGGGCTTGTGTTAGGGTGTGGTTTTGGGTTAGGGTTAGGTTTAGGCTTAGTGTTTGTGTTAGGGTTAGGGTTAGGGTTTGGGTTTGAGTTAGGGTGAGGTTTTGTGTTAGGGTTAGGGATTTCATTTAGGTTAGGGTTAAGGTTAGGGTTTGGGTTAGGGTTAGGTTTAGGGTTAGGATTAGGGTTTTGTTTTGGGTTAGGGTTAGGGTTAGGGTTAGGTTTAGGGTTAGTGTTAGAGTTATGGTTAGGTTTAGGGTTAGGGTTAGGGATTCGGTTAGCGTTAGAATTTGGGTTAGAGGTAGGGTTACATTTACGGTTAGGGTTAGGGTTAGGGTTTGAGTTAGTGTTAGGGTTAGGCTTAGGGTTAGGGTTAGGTTTAGGTTTAGGGATTGGGTGTGGTTTAGGGTTACGGTTATGGTTAGGGTTTTGGTTTGGGTTAGGGTTACGTTTAGGGTTAAAGTTATGGTTAGGGTTGGGCTTAGGGTTAGGGTTAGTGTTAGGCTTTGGGTTAGCGTGTGGGCTTGGAATAGGGTTTGGGTTAGGGTTAGGTTTACCGTTAGTGTTAGGGTTACGGTTAGGGTTAGAGTTAGGTTTTAGATTAGGGTTAAGTTTCGGGTTAGGGTTAGGGTTAGGGTTAGGTTAGTGTTTGGGTTAGGGTTTGGGTGAGGGTTACATTTAGGTTTAGGGTTAGGGTTAGGGTTTGGGTAAGGTTATGGTTAGGGTTAGTGTTAGGATTAGGTTTAGGTTTAGGGTTAGGGTTAGGATTTGTGTTAGGGTTAGAGTTATGGTTCGGGTTTGGGTTTGGATTAGCGTAAGGGTTAGCATTAAATTTAGGGTTAGGGTTTGGCTTAGGGTTAGGGTTTGGGTTAGAGTTAGGGTTAGGGTTAAAGTTATGGTTAGGGTTTGGTTTAGGGTTAGGGTTAGGGTTAGTGTTAGGCTTTGGGTTAGCGTGTGGGCTTGGAATAGGGTTTGGGTTAAGGTTAGGGTTACATTTATGTTTAGGGTTAGGGTTACGGTTAGGGTTAGTTTTCAGGGTTAGGGGTTAGGAGTTAGGATTAGGGTTAGCGTTAGGGTTTGGGTTATGGTTAGGGTTAGAGTTAGGATTAGGGTTAGGGTTAGGTTGAGGGTTTGCCTGTGTTAGGGTTAGGGTTTGGGTTAGGGTTAGGGTTAGGGTTAGGGTTTGGGTTAGGGTAAGGGTAAGGGTTATGGTTAGGGTTAGTGATAGATTTAGGGTTTGGTTAGGTTGGGGTCAGGATTATGGTTTTGGTTAGTGTTTGGGTTAGGTTTAGGGTTAGGGTTAGGATTAGGCTTAGGGTTAGAGTTAGCTTTTGGTTTAGGGTTAGGGTTAGGGTTAGGGATTGGGTTAGGGTTAGGGTTATGGTTAGGGTTTGGGTTTTGATTACGGTTAGGGTTAGGGTTAAAGTTAGGATTAGAGTTTGAATTAGGCTTAGGTTTAGGGTTAGGGTTACACTTAGGGTTAAAGTTAGCGGTAGGGTTTGGGTTAGGGTTAGGGTTAGGGTTAGGTTCAGTGTTAGGGTTAGGGTTAGGGTTAGGGTTAGGGTTTGGTTTAGGGTTAGGGTTAGAATTAGAGTTAGGGTTAGGGTTTGGGTTTGGGTTACGGTTAGGGTTAGGGTTAGGGTTAGGATTTAGGTTTGGGTAAGGGTTATGGTTAGGGTTAGGATTAGGTTGAGGCTTAGGCTTTGGGTTTGGGTTAGGGTTAGGGTTAGGGTTAAAGTTATGGTTACGGTTTGGGGTTAGGGTTAGGGTTACATTTAGGGTTAGGGTTAGGGTTAGGGTTAGGGTTAGGTTTAGGATTAGAATTAGGGTTAGGGTTTGGGTTAGGGTTAGAGTTAGGGTTACGTTTAGGGTTTGGGTTAGGGTAAGTATTAGGGTTAGGGTTCGTGTTACGATTAGGGTTTGAGTTTGGGTTAGGTTTAGGGTTAGGTTTAGGGTTAGGTTTAGGGTTTTGGTTAGGGTTTGGCGTAGGGTTAGGGTTTGGGTTAGCTTTAGGGTTAGAGTTACGTTAGGGTTAGCATTAGGGTTAGGGTTTTCTTTAGTGTTTGGGTTAGGGTTATGGTTTTGGTTTGGGTTGCGGCTTGAGTTAGGGTTAGGGTTAGGGTTAGGGTAAGGGTTTGGGTTGGGGTAAGTTTTAGGGTTAGGTTTGGTTTACGATTAGGGTTTGAGTTTCGGTTATGTTTAGGGTTAGGCTTAGGGTTTTGGTTAGGGTTTGGCGTAGGGTTAGGGTTTGGTTTTGGGTTATGGTTAGATTTAGGGTTAGAGTTATGTTTAGGGTTAGGGTTAGGATTTGGTTTAGTGTTCGGTTTACGATTAGCGTTAGGGTTTGGGTTAGGGTTAGGGTTTGAGTTAGGGTTAGGGTTATGGTTTGGGTTAGGATTAGGGTTTATGTTTGGGTTAGGGTTAGTGTTAGGTTTAGGGTTAGGGTTAGGGTTAATGTTTGGGTTAGGGTTAGATTTATTGTTAGGGTTTGGGTTAGGGTTAGGGTTAGGGTTAGGGTTAGGGTTTGGGTTAGGGTTAGGTTTAGGGTTAGGGTTTGGGTTAGGGTTAGAGTTTGGGTTAAGGTTAGGGTAACTGTCAGGGTTAGGGTTAGGGTTAGGTTTTAGGTTAGGGTTAGGTTTAGGGTTAGGGTTAGGTTTTGGGTTTGGGTTAGTGTTAGGGTTAGGCTTAGGGTTAGGTTTAGGGTTTGGGTTAGGGTTAGGGTTAGGGTTAGGGTTTGGGTTAGCGTTAGGGTTAGGGTTACGGTTTTGGTTTGGGTTAGGGTTAGGTTTAGAGTTACGTTTAGGGTTAGGATTAGTGTTAGGGTTTTGTTTAGTGTTTGGGTTAGGGTTAGGATTTGGGTTTGGTTTAGGGTAAGTTTTAGGGTTAGGGTTTGGGTTATTTTTAGCTTTAGGTTTAGGGTTAGGGTTAGGGTTTGGATTAGGATTAGGGTTAGAGTTAGGTTTAGCGTTAGGGTTTGGATTTGGGTTTGGTTTAGGGTTAGGGTTAGGGTTAGGTTTAATGTTTGGGTTATGGTTAGGGTTAGGTTTAGGGTTAGGATTAGGTTGTGGGTTAGGGTTAAGTTTAGGGTTTGGTTTGGGTTTGGTTTAGGGTTAGGGTTAGGGTTAGGTTCAGCTTTTGGGTTAGGGTTAGGGTTAGGTTTAGGGTTAGGATGGGGGTGTGGGTTAGGGTTAAGTTTAAGGTTAGGGTTTGGGTTTGGTTTAGGGTTAGGGTTAGGGTTAGGTTCAGCTTTTGGGTTAGGGTTAGGGTTAGGGTTTGGGTTAGGGTTAGGGTTATGGTTAGGGTTAAGTTTAAGGTTAGGGTTTCGGTTTGGTTTAGGGTTAGGGTTAGGATTAGGGTTAGGGTTAGGATTTGGGGTAGGGTTAGGGTTTGGTTTAGGGATAGGGTTTGGGTTAGGGTTAGGATTAGTGTTAGGGTTAGTGTTAGGGGTTAGGGTTTGGGTTAGGGTTAGGGTTAGGGTTTGGGTTAGGATTAGGGCTATGGTTTGGGTTAGGGATAGTGTTAGGATTAGGGTTTGTGTTAGGGTTAGGTTAGGGTTAGGGTTTGGGTTAGGGTTAGCTTTAGGATTAGTGTTTGGGTTAGGGATAGGGTTTGGTTTAGGGTTAGGGTTAGGATTAGGGTTAGGGTTAGGGTTTGGGGTAGGATTATGGTTAGGTTTAGGGTCTGGGTTAGGGTTACGGTTAGGGTTAGGTTTAGGGTAAGCGTTAGGGTTTGGGTTACGGTTAGGGATAGGGTTACGGTTAGGGTTTGGGTTAGAGTTAGGTTTAGGTTTAGACTTAGTGTTAGGGTTAGGTTTTGGGTTATGGTTAGGGTTAGGTTTAGGGTTAGGATTAGGGTTAGGGTTAGGGTCAGGGTTAAGGTTTGGGTTTGAGTTAGGTTTAGCATTACGGTTAGGGTTTGTGTTTGGGTTAGGGTTTGTGTTAGGGTTAGTGTTAAGGTTAGGGTTAGGGTTATGGTTAGTGTAAGGGTTAGGGTTAGGGTTGAGGTTTGGGCTAGGGTTAGGGATAGGGTTAGGGTTACGATTAGGGTTAGTGTTACGGTTAGCCTTAGGGTTAGGGTTAGGATTAGGGTTTGGGTTAGGGTTAGGGTTAGGGTTTGTTTTGGGTTAGGTTTCGGGTTAGTGTTTGGATTTGTGTTAGGGTTAGGGTGAGGGTTAGGTTTAGGGTTTGGGTTAGTGTTAGGGTTAGGGTTAGGTTTAGGGGTTTGGGGTATGGTTAT
Organism: Eospalax fontanierii; assembly: GCA_035773235.1. NCBI lineage: Eukaryota > Metazoa > Chordata > Mammalia > Rodentia > Spalacidae > Eospalax > Eospalax fontanierii. Next base: position 51,708,556 of record CM069550.1, on the reverse strand, counting down.
GGTTAGGTTTTGGTTTAGGGTTCGGGTTTGGGATAGGGTTCGAGTTAGGTTTAGGGTTAGGTTTAGGGTTAGGGTTTCGTTTAGTGTTTGGGTTAGGGTTAGCGTTACTTTTTGGGTTATGGTTTCGGTTAGGGATAGGGTTAGGGTTAGGGTTAGGTTTGGGGTTTTGGTTAGGGTAAGTTTTAGGGTTCGGGTTTCGGTTATGGTTAGGTTTAGGTTTAGGGTTAGGGTTAGGGTTTGGGTTAGGTTTAGGGTTTGAGTTTGGGTTAGTGTTAGGGTTAGCGTTAGGGTTTTGGTTAGGGTTTGGCGTAGGGTTACGGTTTGGTTTTGGGTTAGGGTTAGATTTAGGGTTAGAGATAGGGTTAGGGTTAGGGTTAGGATTTGATTTAGTGTTAGATTTAGGATTCGGGTTAGGGTTTGGGTTAGGGTTAGGGTTAGGGTTATTATTAGGGTTAGGGTTACGGTTGGGGTTACGTTTTGGGTTAGGTTTAGTGTTAGGGTTTGGGTCAGGGTTAGGGTTAGGGTTAGGGTTTGGGTTTGGGTTTGGTTTAGGTTTAGGGTTAGGGTTAGGGTTAGCATTTGGGTTAGGGTTAGGGTTAGGTTTGGGTTAGGATTAGGGTGTGCGTTAGGGTTAAGTTTAGGGTTAGGGTTTGGGTTTCGTTACGGCTTAGGTTTAGGATTAGCGTTAGTGTAAGGGTTTGGGGTAGGGTTAGGGTTAAGGTTAGGGATAGGGTTTGGGTTAGGTTTAGGGTTAGGGTTAGGGTTAGTGTTAGGGGTTGGGAGTTAGGGGTTAGGGTTAGGGTTAGGGTTAGGGTTAGGGTTTGGGTTAGGGTTAGGGTTAGGGTTTGGGTTAGGATTAAGTTTAGGGTTTGGGTTAGGGTTAGTGTTAGGTTTAGGTTTAGTGTTAGGGTTAGTGTTTGGGTTACGGTTAGGTTTAGGGTTAGGGTTTGGGTTATGGTTAGGGTTAGGGTTAGGTTTTGGGTTAGGGTTAGGTTTAGGGTTAGGGTTTGCTTTAGGGTTAGGGTTTGGTTTAGGGTTAGGGTTAGGGTTATGGTTACGGTTACAGTTAGGGTTTGGGTTAGGGTAAGTATTAGGGTTAGGGTTTGGGTTAGGGTTAGGGTTAGGGTTAGGGTTAGGGTTAGGGTTAAGGTTAGGGTTAGGGTTTGGGTTAAGATTAGGGTTTGAGTTTGGGTTAGGTTTAGGGTTAGGTTTAGGGTTTTGGTTAGGGTTTCGCATAGGGTTAGGTTTTGAGTTAGGGTTAGGGTTAGAGTTACATTTAGGGTTAGCATTATTGTTAGGGTTTTATTTAGTGTTTGGGTTAGGGTTAGGGTTATGGTTTGGGTTATGGTTTGAGTTAGGGTTAGGGTTAGGGTTAGGGTTAGGGTTAGGGTTAGTGTTAGGGTTTGGGTTAGGGTAAGTTTTAGGGGTAGGGTTTGGGTTAAGATTAGGGTTTGAGTTTGGGTTAGGTTTAGGGTTAGGTTTAGGGTTTTGGTTAGGGTTTGGCGTAGGGTTAGGGTTTGGTTTTGGGTTAGAGTTAGATTTAGGGTTAGAGTTAGGGTTAGGTTTAGGTTTAGGATTTGGTTTAGTGTTAGGTTTACGATTAGGGTTAGGGTTTGGGTTAGGGTTAGGGTTAGGTTTATTGTTAGGGTTAGGGTTAGGGTTGGGTTTAGGTTTTGGGTTAGGTTTAGGATTAGGGTTTGGGTTAGAGTTATGGTTAGGGGTAGAGTTTGGGTTTGGGTTAGGGTTAGGTTTAGGGTTAGGTTTAGCATTAGGGTTTGGGTTTGGGTTTGGTTTAGGGTTAGGGTTATTATTAGGGTTAGGGTTACGGTTGGGGTTAGGTTTTGGGTTAAGTTTATGGTTAGGGTTTGGGTCAGGCTTAGGGTTAGGGGTAGGGTTTGGGTTTAGGTTAGGGTTAGAGTTAGGTTTAGCGTTAGGGTTTGGGTGTGGGTTTGGTTTAGGGGTAGGGTTAGGGTTAGGGTTAGCGTTTCAGTTAGGGTTAAGGTTAGGTTTAGGGTTAGGATTAGTGTGTGGGTTAGGGTTAAGTTTAGGGTTAGGGTTTGGGTTTGGTTTAGGGTTAGGATTAGGATTAAGGTTACGGTTAGCGTTTGGGGTAGGGTTAGGGTTAGGGTTAGGGATAGGGTTTGAGTTAGGTTTAGGGTTAGGGTTAGGGTTAGTGTTAGGGGTTATCAGTTATGGGTTAGGGTAAAGGTTAGTGTTAGGGATTGGGTTAGGGTTAGTGTTAGGGTTAGGGTTTGGGCTAGCGTTAGGGTTAGGGTTAGGGTTAGGATTTGATTTAGTGTTAGATTTAGGATTAGGGTTAGGGTTTGGGTTAGGTTTATGAATAGGGTTATTATTAGGGTTAGGGTTACGGTTGGGGTTAGGTTTTGGGTTAGGTTTAGGGTTGGGGTTTGGGGCAGGTTTAGGGTAAGGGGTAGGGTTTGGGTTTGGGTTTGGTTTATGTTTAGGATTAGAGTTAGCGTTAGCGTTTGGGTTAGGGTTAGGGTTAGGTTTAGGGTTAGAATTAGGGTGTGGGTTACGGTTAAGTTTAGGGTTAGGGTTTGGGTTTGGTTAAGGCTTAGGTTTAGGATTAGGGTTAGGGTTAGCGTTTGGGGTAGGGTTAGGGTTAGGGTTAGGGATAGGGTTTGGGTTAGGGTTAGGTTTAGGGTTAGGGTTAGTGTTAGGGGTTGGGAGTTAGGGGTTAGGGTTAGGGTTAGGGTTAGGGTTAGGGTTTGGGTTAGGGTTAGGGTTAGGGTTTGGGTTAGGATTAGGGTTAGGGTTTGGGTTAGGGTTAGTTTTAGGGTTAGGGTTTGGTTTAGGGTTAGGGTTTGGTTTAGGGTTAGGTTTAGGGTTAGGGTTAGTGTTAGGGGTTGGGAGTTAGGGGTTAGGGTTAGGGTTAGGGTTAGGGTTAGGGTTAGGGTTTGGGTTAGGGTTAGGGTTCGGGATTGGTTTAGGATTAGGGTTACGGTTTGGGTTAGGTTTAGTGTTAGGTTTAGGTTTAGTGTTAGGGTTAGTGTTTGGGTTACGGTTAGGTTTAGGGTTAGGGTTTGGGTTATGGTTATGGTTAGGGTTAGGGTTTGTGTCAAGGTTAGGGTTAGGGGTAGGGTTTGGGTTTGGGTTAGGGTTAGAGTTAGGTTTAGCGTTAGGGTTTGGGTGTGGGTTTGGTTTAGGGTTAGGGTTAGCGTTAGGGTTAGCGTTTCGGTTAGGGTTAAGGTTAGGTTTAGGGTTAGGATTAGTGTGTGGGTTAGGGTTAAGTTTAGGGTTAGGGTTTGGGTTTGGTTTAGGGTTAGGGTTAGGATTAGGGTTACGGTTAGCGTTTGGGGTAGGGTTAGGGTTAGGGTTAGGGATAGGGTTTGAGTTAGGTTTAGGGTTAGGGTTAGGGTTAGGGTTAGTGTTAGGGGTTATCATTTATGGGTTGGGGTAAAGGTTAGTGTTAGGGATTGGGTTAGGGTTAGTGTTAGGGTTAGGGTTTGGGTTACGGTTAGGGTTAGTGTTAGGGTTAGGATTTAATTTAGTGTTAGATTTAGGATTAGGGTTAGGGTTTGGGTTAGGGTTAGGGATAGGGTTATTATTAGGGTTAGGGTTACGGTTGGGGTTAGGTTTTGGGTTAGGTTTAGGGTTAGGTTTTGAGTCAGGGTTAGGGTTAGGGGTAGGGTTTGGGTTTGGGTTTGGTTTATGTTTAGGGTTAGAGTTAGGGTTAGCATTTGGGTTAGGGTTAGGGTTAGGTTTAGGGTTAGAATTAGGGTGTGGGTTAGGGTTAAGTTTAGGGTTAGGGTTTGGGTTTGGTTATGGCTTAGGGTTAGGATTAGGGTTAGAGTTAGGGTTTGGGGTAGGGTTAGGGTTAGGGTTAGGGATAGGGTTTGGGTTAGGGTTAGGTTTAGGGTTAGGGTTAGTGTTAGGGGTTGGGAGTTAGGGGTTAGGGTTAGGGTTAGGGTTAGGGTTAGGGTTTGGGTTAGGGTTAGGGTTTGGGTTAGGATTAGGGTTAGGGTTTGGGTTAGGGTTAGTTTTAGGGTTAGGGTTTGGTTTAGGGTTAGGGTTTGGTTTAGGGTTAGGTTTTAGGTTAGGGTTAAGGTTAGGGTTTCGGTTAGGGTTAGGGTTAGGGTTACGGTTAGGGTTTGGGTTACGATTAGGGTTTGAGTTTGGGTTAGGTTTAGGGTTAGGTTTAGGGTTTTGGTTAGGGTTTGGCGTAGGGTTAAGGTTTGGGTTAGGGTTAGGTTTAGAGTTACGTTTAGGGTTAGCATTAGGGTTAGGGTTTTCTTTAGTGTTTGGGTTAGCGTTAGGGTTATGGTTTGGGTTACGGTTTGAGTTAGGGTTAGGGTTAGGGTTAGGGTTAGGGTTAGGGTTTGGGTTAGGGTAAGTTTTAGGGTTAGGTTTTGGCTTACGATTAGGGTTTGAGTTTGGGTTAGGTTTAGGGTTAGGTTTAGGGTTTTGCTTAGGGTTTGGCTTAGGATTAGGGTTTGGTTTTGGGTTAGAGTTAGATTTAGGGTTAGAGTTAAGGTTAGGTTTAGGGTTAGGATTTGGTTTAGTGTTAGGTTTACGATTAGGGTTAGGGTTTGGGTTAGGGTTAGGTTTAGTTTTATTGTTAGGGTTAGGGTTACGGTTGGGTTTAGGTTTTGGGTTAGGTTTAGGATTAGGGTTTGGGTTAGAGTTAGGGTTAGGGGTAGAGTTTGGCTTTGGGTTAGGGTTAGGTTTAGGGTTAGGTTTAGCGTTAGGGTATGGGTTTGGGTTTGGTTTAGGGTTAGGATTATTATTAGGGTTAGGGTTACGGTTGGGGTTCTGTTTTGGGTTAAGTTTATGGTTAGGGTTTGGGTCAGGGTTAGGGTTAGTGGTAGGGTTTGGGTTTGGGTTAGGGTTAGGGTTAGAGTTAGGTTTAGCGTTAGGATTTGGTTGTGGTTTGGTTTAGGGTTAGGGTTAGGGTTAGGGTTAGCGTTTGGGTTAGGGTTAGGGTTAGGTTTAGGGTTAGGATTAGGGTGTGGGTTAGGGTTAAGTTTAGGGTTAGGGTTTGGGTTTGGTTTAGGGTTAGGGTTAGGATTAGGGTTACGGTTAGGATTTGGGGTAGGGTTAGGTTTAGGGTTAGGGATAGGGTTTGAGTTAGGTTTAGGGTTAGGGTTAGGGTTAGTGTTAGGGGTTATGAGTTATGGGATAGGGTAAAGGTTAGTGTTAGGGATTGGGTTAGGGTTAGTGTTAGGGTTAGGATTTGGGTTAGGGTTAGGGTTAGGGATAGGGTTTGGGTTAGGGTTAGGTTTAGGGTTAGGGTTAGTGTTAGGGGTTGGGAGTTAGGGGTTAGGGTTAGGGTTAGGGTTAGGGTTTGGGTTAGGGTTAGGGTTAGGGTTTGGGTTAGGATTAGGGTTAGTGTTTGGGTTAGGGTTAGTGTTAGGTTTAGGTTTAGTGTTAGGTTTAGTGTTTGGGTTACGGTTAGGTTTAGGGTTAGGGTTTGGGTTATGGTTAGGGTTAGGGTTAGGATTTGGGTTAGGGTTAGGTTTAGGGTTAGGGTTTGGTTTAGGGTTAGGGTTTGGTTTAGGGTTAGGGTTTAGGTTAGGGTTAGGGTTAGGATTACGGTTAGGGTTTGGGTTAGGGTAAGTATTAGGGTTAGGGTTTGGGTTACGATTAGGGTTTGAGTTTGGGTTAGGTTTAGGGTTAGGTTTAGGGTTTTGGTTAGGGTTTGGCGTAGGGTTAGGGTTTGGGTTAGGATTAGGGTTAGAATTACGTTTAGGGTTGGCATTAGGGTTAGGGATTTCTTTAGTGTTTGGGTTAGCGTTAGGGTTATGTTTTGGGTTACGGTTTGAGTTAGGGTTAGGTTTATGGTTAGTGTAAGGGTTAAGGTTAGGGTTGAGGTTTGGGCTACGATTAGGGATAGGGTTAGGGTTCCGATTAGGGTTAGTGTTACCGTTAGGGTTAGGGTTAGGGTTAGGATTAGGGTTTGGGTTAGGGTTAGGGTTAGGTTTAGGGTTAGGATTAGGGTGTGGGTTAGGGTTAAATTTAGGGTTAGGGTTTGGGTGTGGTTTAGGGTTAGGGTTAGGATTAGTGTTACGGTTAGGGTTTGGGGTAGGGTTAGTGTTAGGGTTAGGGATAGGGTTTGAGTTAGGTTTAGGTTTAGGGTTAGGGTTAGTGTTAGGGGTTATGAGTTAGGGGTTAGGGTAAAGGTTAGTGTTAGGGTTTGGGTTAGGGTTAGTATTAGGGTTAGGGTTTGGGTTAGGGTTAGGGTTAGGGTTTGGGTTAGGATTAGGATAAGGGTTTGGGTTAGGGTTAGTGTTAGGTTTAGGGTTAGGGTTAGGGTTACTGTTTGGGTTAGGGTTAGATTTATTGTTAGGGTTTGGTTTAGGGTTAGGGTTAGAGTTAGGGTTTCGGTTAGAGTAAGGTTTAGGGTTAGGGTTTGGGTTAGGGTTAGTGTTTGGGTTAGGGTTATGTTTAGGGTTAGGCTTAGGTTTTGGGTTTGGGTTAGTGTTGGTTAGGGTTAGGTTAGGGTTAGGGTTAGGTTTTGGGTTAGGGTTAGGGATTGGGTTAGGGTTAGGATTATGGTTAGGGTTAGGGTTTGGGTTAGGGTTAGGGTTAGGGTTAGAGTTAATGTTAGTCTTAGGGTTAGGCTTAGGGTTAGGGTTAGGGTTTGGATTAGGGTTAGGGTTAGGATTACGGTTAGGGTTAGGGTTTCGGTTTGGGTTTGGGTTGGTTTTAGTGTTTGGGTTAGCGTTAGGGTTAGGGTTTGGTTTAAGGTTAGGGTTCGGGGTAGTGTTTGGGTTTGGATTAGGGTTAGGTTTAGGGTTAGGGTTTGGGTTAGGGTTAGGGGTAGGGTTAGGGTTAGGGGTTAGGGTTATGGTTAGGGTTAGGGTTAGAGGTAGGCTTTGAGTTTGGGTTAGGATTAGGTTTAGAGTTAGGTTTAACGTTAGGGTTTGTGTTTGGGTTTGGTTTAGTGTTAGGGTAAGGGTTAGGGTTACCGTTTGGGTTAGGGTTAGGGTTAGGGTTAGGTTGAGGGTTAGGATTAGGGAGTGGGATAGGGATAAGTTTTGGGTTAGGGTTAGGGTTAAGTTTAGTGTTAGGGTTTGGGTTTGGTTTAGGGTTAGGGTTAGGGTTGGTGTTAGGGGTTAGGTGTTAGGGGTTAGGGTAAAGGTTAGTGTTAGGGTTTGTTTTAGGGTTAGTGTTAGGGTTAGGGTTAGGGTTTGGGTTAGGATTAGGGCTGGGGTTTGGGTTAGGGTTAGGTTTAGGTTTAGGGTTTGTGTTAGGGTTAGGGTTAAGGTTAGGGTTTGGGTTAGGGTTAGGTTTAGGGTTAGGGTTTCGGTTAGGGTTAGGGTTTGGGTTAGGGTTAGGGTTACCGTCAGGATTAGGGTTAGGGTTAGGTTTTAGGTTAGGGTTAGGTTTAGGGTTACGGTAGAGTTTGGGTTTGGGTTAGCATTAGGAATAGGGTTAGGGTTTGGGTTTGGTTCAGGTTTGGGTTAGGGTTAGGGATTGTGTTAGGGTTAGGGTTAGGCTTAGGGTTAGGGTTTGGGTTCGGGTTAGGTTTAGGTTTAGAGTTAGGGTGAGGGTTTAGGTTAGGGTTAGGGTTAGGTTTAGGGTTAGGGTTAGGGTTGGGTTACGGTTAGGGTTAGGGTTAGGATTAGGGTTTGGGTTAGGGTTAGTGTTAGGTTTAGGGTTAGGGTTAGGGTTAGGGTTAGGGTTAGGGTTTGAGTTAGGGTTTGTGATTGATTAGGGTTAGGGTTAAGGTTAGTGTTAGGGTTAGGGTTAGGGTTAATGTTAGAGTTAGCATTAGTGTTAGGGTTAGGGTTTGGTTTAGGGTTAGTGTTAGGGTTACAGTTAGGGTTAGGGTTAGGGTTAGGGTTTTGGTTAGTGTTACTGTTAGGTTTAGGGTTAGGGTTAGGGTTAGGGTTAGGGTTTGAGTTAGGGTTTGTGATTGGTTAGGGTTAGGGTTAGGGTTAGGGTTAGGGTTAGTTTTAAGGTTAGAGTTAGCATTAGTGTTAGGGTTAGAGTTTGGTTTAGGGTTAGTGATAGGGTTAGGGTTAGGGTTATTGTTAGGGTTAGGGTTAATTTTGGGGTTAGGTTTTGGGTTAGGTATAGTGTTAGGGTTTGGATGAGTGTTAGGGTTAGGTGTAGGGTTTGGGTTTGGGTTAGGGTTAGGGTTAGGGTTACGGTTAGCGTTAGAGTTTTGGTTTGGGTTTGGTTTAGGGTTAGTGTTAGCGTTAGGGTTAGCATTTGGGTTAGCGTTAGGGTTAGGGTTAGGGATAGCGTTTCGGTTAGGGTTAGGGTTAGGGTTAGGATTAGGTTAGGGTTTGGGTTTGGGTTAGGTTTCGGGTTAGGGTAAGGGTTAGGGTTAGGGTTAGGAATTGTGTTTGGGTAAGGTTTAGGGTTAGGGTTAGGGTTAGGGTTAGGTTTAGGGTGAGTATTAGGGCTAGGGTTAGGGTTAGGGTTAGGTTTAGTGTTAGTATAAGGGTTAGTGTTAGAGTTAGGATTTGGGTTTGCGTTAGGTTTAGGGTTAGGGTTAGGGTTAGGGTTAGAGTTTGGGTTAGGAATAAGGTTAGGAGTTGGGTTAAGGTTAGGGTTAGGGTTACGGTTAGTGTTAGGGTTTGGGTTTGGGTTGGGGTTAGTGTTTGGGTTAGGGTTAGGCTTAGGGTTTGGTTTAGGTTGAGGGTTCGAGTTAGGGTTTGGGTTAGGTTTAGGGTTAGGGTTTCGGTTATTTTTAGGGTTAGGGTTAGGGTTAGGTTTTGGGTTAGGGTTAGTGTTAGGGTTAGGGTTAGTGTTAGGGTTTGGGTTATTGTTAGGGTTACGGTTAGCGTTAGGGCTTAGGGTTATGGTTAGGGTTAGGGTTAGGTTTTGCGTTTGGGCTAGGGTTAGGGTTAGAGTTAGGTTTAGGGTTAGGGTTAGGGTTAGGGTTTGGTTTAGTGTTTGGGGTATGGTTTCGGTTAGGGTTTGGGATTCGGTTTGGGTTAGGGTTAGGGTTAGGGTTAGGGTAAGAGTTTGGGTTTGGGTAAGTTTTAGGGTTAGTGTTTGGTTTAGGATTAGGGTTTGAGTTTTGGTTAGGTTTCGAGTTATGGTTAGGGTTTTGCTTAGGTTTTGCAAACGGTTAGGGGTTGGTTTTGGGTTAGGATCAGATTTAGGGTTAGAGTTGGGTTAGGGTTAGGGTTAGGATTTGGTTTAGTGTTAGGGTTAGGGTTAGGGTTAGGATTAGGGTTAGGATTTGCTTTAGGGATAAGGTTGGGGTTAAGGTTAGGCTTAGCATTAGGGTTAGGGTTTGTGTTTGGGTTAGGGTTAGGGTTAGGGTTATGGTTAGGATTATGGTTTGGGTTAGGGTTAGGGTTAGGGTTAGGATTAGGGTTTGGGTTAGGGTTAGGATTAGGGTTATGGCTAGGGTTAGGTGTTAGGCTTATGGTTATGGTTAGGGTTAGGTTTAGGGTTTGCTTTAGCGTTAGGGTTAGAGTTAGGTTTAGGGTTAGGGTTAGGGTTAGGGTTTGTTTTAGTGGTTGGGTTAGGGTTAGGGTTAAGATTTGGATTACAGTTTGGGTTAGGGTTAGGGTTAGCGTTAGGGTTTGGGTTAGTGTAACTTTTAGGGTTAGGGTTTAGGTTATGGTTAGGTATAGGTTTAGGGTTAGGGTTAGGGATTGGGTTAGGATTAGGGTTTGAGTTTGGGTTAGGGTTAGGTTTGGTTTAGGTTTAGAGTTCGGGTTAGGGTTTGGGTTTCGGTTAGTTTTAGCGTTATTGTTAGGGTAAGGGTTAGGGTTAGGATTAGGGTTAGGTTTGGGTTAGGATTAGGTTAGGTTTTGGGTTAGGGTTAGAGTTAGGGTTACGCTGAGTGTTAGCGTTTGGGTTTGGGTTGGGGTTAGTGTTTCGGTTAGGGTTAGGTTTTGGTTTAGGTTTAGAGTGCGGGTTAGGGTTTTGTTTTGGGTTAGGGTTAGGATTAGGGTTAGGGTTTGGTTTAGGGTTAGGGTTAGAGTTAGGGTTAGAGTTTCGGTTAGGGTTAGTGTTAGGGTTATGGTTAGATTTAGGTTTTGTGTTAGGGTTAGGGTTAGGGCTTAGGGTTATGGTTAGGGTTAGGGTTAGGTTTTGGGTTTGGGTTGGGTTAGGGTTAGAGTTAGGTTTAGGATTCGGGTTAGGGTTAGGGTTTGCTTTAGTGTTTGGGGTATGGTTAGGGTTAGGGTTTGGGTTACGGTTTGAGTTAGGGTTAGGGTTAGGGTTAGGGTTTGGATTAGGGTAAGTTTTAGGGTCAGTTTTTGGTTTAGGATTAGGGTTTGAGTTTGGGTTAGGTTTAGGGTTAGGGTTAGGGTTTGGGTTAGGGTTAGGGTTAGGGTTAGAGTTAGTGTTAGTATTAGGGTTAGGGTTAGGGTTAGGGTTAGGGTTAGGGTTAGAGTTTGGGTTAGGATTAAGGTTAGGGTTTGGGTTAGGGTTAGGGTTACGATTAGTGTTAGGGTTGGGGTTTGGGTTGGGATTAGTGTTTGGGTTAGGGTTAGGTTTAGGGTTTGGTTTAGGGTTAGGGTTGGGGTTAGGGTTTGGGTTTGGGTTAGGGTTTGGGTTAGGGTTAGTGTTAGGGTTGGGTTAGGTTTAGGGTTTGGGTTATTGTTAGGGTTAAGGTTAGCGTTAGGGCTTAGGGTTATGGTTAGGGTTAGGGTTTGGTTTTGGGTTTGGGTTAGGGTTAGGGTTAGAGTTAGGTTTAGGGTTAGGGTTAGGGTTACGGTTTGGTTTAATGTTTGGGGTATGGTTAGGGTTAGGGTTTGGGTTACGGTTTGGGTTAGGGTTAGGGTTAGGGTTAGGGTTTGGATTAGGGTAAGTTTTAGGGTTAGTGTTTGGTTTAAGATAAGGGTTTGAGTTTGGGTTAGGTTTAGGCTTAGGGTTAGGGTTTTGGTTAGGGTTTGGCAAACGGTTAGGGTTTGGTTTTGGATTAGGATCAGATTTAGCGTTAGATTTGGGTTAGGGTTAGGGTTTGGATTTGGTTTAGTGTTAGGGTTAGGGTTAGGGTTAGGATTAGGGTTAGGGTTTGGTTTAGGGTTAAGTTTTGGGTTAGGGTTAGGGTTAGGGCTAGGGTTAGGGGTTAGGCTTATGATTATGGTTAGGGTTAGGTTTAGGGTTTGCTTTAGGGTTAGGGTTAGAGGGTTTGGTTTTGTATTAGGATCAGATTTAGCGTTAAAGTTGGGTTAGGGTTAGGGTTAGGATTTGGTTTAGTGTTAGGGTTAGGGTTAGGGTTAGGATTAGTGTTAGGGTTTGGTTTAGGGTTAAGTTTTGGGTTAGGGTTACGTTTCGCATTAGGGTTAGGGTTTGTGTTTGGGTTAGGGTTAGGGTTAGGGTTAGTGTTAAGTTTAGGGTTAGGGTTAGGGGTAGGGTTTGGGTTAGGGTTAAGTTTAGGATTTGGCTTAGGGTTAGGGTTAGGTTTAGGTTTAGTGTTAGGGTTAGGTTTAGGGTTTGGATTAGGGTAGGTTTAGGATTAGGGTAAGGGTTAGGGTTTGGATTTGGTTTAGAGTTAGGTTTAGAGTTAGGGTAAGGGTTAGGGTTAGGTTTTGAGTTAGGGTTAGGGTTAGGGTTATTGTTAGGGTTAGGGTTACGGTTGGGGTTAGGTTTTGGGTTAGGTTTAGGGTTAGGAATTGGGTTAGGTTTAGGGTTAGGGTTAGGGTTACGGTCAGGTTTAGGGATATTGTTTGGGTTTGTGTTAGGGTTAGGGTTAGGGTTAAAGTTTGGGTTAGGCTTAGGGTTTGGGTTTGGTTTAGGGTTAGGGTTAGGATTAGGGATAGGGTTTGGGTTAGGGTTAGGGTTAGGGTTAGGGTTTGGTTTTGGGTTAGTGTTAGGGTTAGCATTTCGATTAGTGTTAGGGTAAGGGTTTGGGTTAGGATTAGGGTTAGGGTTTGGGTTAGGTTTAGGGTTTGGGTTAGGGTTTGGTTTGGTGTTTGGGTTAGGGTTAGGGTTAGGGTTATGGATAGGGTTTGGGTTAGGGTTAGGGTTAGGGTTAGGGTTAGAGTTTGGGTTTGGGTTAGGGTTTGGGTTTGGGTTAGGGTTAGGGTTAGCATTTCGTTTAGTGTTAGGGTTAGTGTTTGGGTTAGGATTAGGGTTAGGGTTTGGGTTAGGGTTTGGTTTAGTGTTTGGGTTAGGGTTAGGGTTAGTGTTTGGGTTAGGGTTAGGTTTAGGGATAGGGTTTGGGTTAGAGTTAGGGTTAGGGTTAGGGTTAGGGTTAGGGTTTGGGTGAGGGTTAGGTTTAGGGTTTGGGTTTGGGATAGGGTTAGGGTAAGTGTTAGGGTTTGGATTTGGGTTAGTGTTAGGGTTAGGGTTAGGGTTAGGGTTAGGGTAATGGTTAGGTTAAGGTTTAGGGTTTGTGTTAGGTTTAGGGATAGGGTTAGGGTTACGATTAGGTTTAGGGTTAGGATTAGAGTTAGGGTTAGGGTTAGTGTTAGGATTAAGGTTTGGGTTTTGGTTAGGGTTAGGGTTTGGTTTAAGTTTAGTGTTCGGGTAAGTGTTTGGGTTAGGGTTAGATTTAGGGTTAGGGTTTGGGTTTGGGTTAGGGTTAGGGTTAGATTTAGGTTTAGGGTTAGGTTTAGGGTTAGGGTTAGGGTTTGGTTTAGTGTTTGGGGTATGGTTAGGGTTAGGGTTTGGGTTACGGTTTGGGTTAGGGTTAGGGTTAGGGTTAGGGTTAGGGTTGGGTTAGGGTAAGTTTTAGGGTCAGTGTTTGGTTTGAGTTTGGGTTAGGTTTAGGATTAGGGTTAGGGTTATGGTTAGGGTTTGGCAAAGAGTTAGGGTTTGGTTTTGGGTTAGGGTTAGATTTAGGTTTAGAGTTGGGTTAGGGTTAGGGTTAGGATTTGGTTTAGTGTTAGGGTTAGGGTTAGTGTTAGGATTAGGGTTAGGGTTAGGTTTAGGGTTAAGGTTTCGGTTAGGGTTAGGTTTAGCATTAGGGTTAGGGTTTGTTTTTGGGTTAGGGTTTGGGTTAGGGTTAGTGTTAAGGTTAGGGTGAGGGTTAGGGTTAGGGGTGGGGTTTGGTTTAGGCTTAGGGATAGGGTTAGGGTTTTGATTAGGGTTAGGGTTCCGGATGGAGTTAGGTTTTGGTTTAGCTTTAGGGTTCGGGTTTTGGTTAGGGTTAGGGTTAGGGTTAGGTTTAGGGTTTGTTTTAGTGTTTGGGTTAGGGTTAGGGTTAGGGTTTGGGTTACGGTTTGGGTTAGGCTTAGGGTTAGGGTTAGCGTTAGGGTTTGGGTTAGGGCAAGTTTTAGGTTTAGGGTTTGGGTTATGGTTAGGTTTAGGTTTAAGGTTAGGATTAGGGTTTGGGTTAGAATTAGGGTTAGGGTTAGGGTTAGGGTTAGGGTTAGGGGTAGGGTTAGGGGTAGGGTCTGGGTTAGGGTTAAGGTTAGGGTTTGGCTTAGGGTTAGGGTTAGGTTTAGGGTTAGTGTTAGGGTTAGGTTCAGGGTTTGTGTTAGGGTTAGGTTTAGGATTAGGGTAAGGGTTAGGGTTTTGATTTGGTTTAGGGTAAGGTTTAGAGTTAGGGTTAGGGTTAGGGTTAGGTTTTGGGTTAGGGTTGGGGTTAGGGTTATTGTTAGGGTTAGGGTTACGGTTGGGGTTAGGTTTTGGGTTAGGTTTAGGGTTAGGTTTTCGGTTAGTGTTTGGGTATGGGTTTGGTTTAGGGTTAGGGTTAGGGTTAGGGTTAGCGTTTTGGTTAGGGTTAGGGTTAGGGTTGCGGGTAGGGTTAGGGTTAGGGTTTGGGTTTGGTTTAGGGTTAGGGTTAGGATTAGGGGTAGGGTTAGGGTTTGGGGTAGGGTTAGGGTAAGGGTTAGGGATAGGGTTTGTGTTAGGGTTAGGGTTAGGTTTAGGGTTAGCGTTAGGGTTAGTGGTAGTCTTTGGGTTTGGGTTAGTGTTAGGGTTAGCATTTCGGTTAGTGTTAGGGTTAGAGTTTGGGTTTGGGTTAGGGTTAGGGTTTGGGTTAAGGTTTGGTTTAGTGTTTGGGTTAGGGTTAGGGTTAGTGTTTGGGTTAGGGTTCGGTTTAGGGATAGGGTTTGGGTTAGGCTTAGGGTTAGGGTTAGGGTTAGGGTTAGGGTTTGGGTGAGGGTTAGGTTTAGGGTTTGGGTTTGGGTTAGGGTTAGTGTTTGGTTAGGGTTATGGTTTCTGTCAGGATTAGGGTTAGGGTTAGGTTTTAGGTTATGGTTAGGTTTAGGGTTAGGGTTAGGATTTGTATTTGGGTTAGTGTTAGTATTAGGGTTAGGGTTAGCGTTAGGGTAAGGGTTAGGTTAAGGGTTGGGGTTTGTGTTAGGGTTAGGGATAGGGTTAGTGTTACGATTAGGGTTAGGGTTAGGATTAGAGTTAGGGTTAGGGTTAGTGTTAGGATTAAGATTTGGGTTAGGGTTAGGGTTAGGATTTGGCTTAGGTTTAGTGTTCGTTTTAGTGTTTGGGTTTGGGTTAGGATTAGGGTGACGCTTAGGTTTGGGTTAGGGTTAGGGTTAGGGTTAGGGTTATGGTTAGGGTTAGGGTTAGTTTTAGGGTTTTGGTTAGGGTTAGGGTTAGGTTTAGGATTAGGGGTTAGGGTTATGGTAATGGTTGGGGTTAGTGTTAGGGTTTGGATTATGGTTAGGGTTAGGGTTAGAGTTAGGTTTAGGTTTAGGGTTAGAATAGGGCTTGGTTTAGTGTTTGGGTTAGGGTTAGGGTTACGGTTTGGGTTACGGTTAGAGTTTGGGTTAGGATTAGGGTTGGAGTTTGGGTTAGGGTTAGGGTTAGTGTTAGGGTTTTGGTTAGGGGTTGGCGTAGGGTTAGGGTTTGGTTTTGACTTAGGGTTAGATTTAGGGTTAGGGTTAGGGTTAGGAATTGGTTTAGTGTTAGGTTTAGGATTAGGGTTAGGGTTTGGCTTAGGGTTAGGTTTAGGGTTAGGGTTTGGGTCAGGGTTACGGTTAGGGTTAGGAGTAGTGTTTGGGTTTGGGTTAGGGTTAGGGTTAGAGTTAGGTTTAGCATTAGGGTTTGGGTTTGGGTTTGGTTTAGGGTTAGGGTTAGGGTTAGGGTTAGGGTTAGGGTTAGCTTTAGGGTTAGGATTAGGGTGTGGGTTAGGGTTAACTTTAGGGTTAGGGTTTGTGTTTGGTTTATGGTTAGGGTTAAGATTAGGGTTAGGGTTAGGGTTTGGGGTAGGGTCAGCGTTAGGGTTAGGGATAGGGTTTGGGTTAGCGTTAGGGTTAGGGTTAAGGTTAGTATTAGGGTTTAGGAGTTAGAGGTTAGGGTAAAGGTTAGTGTTAGGGTTTGGGTTAGGGTTAGTGTTAGGGTTAGGGTTTGGGTTACGGTTAGGGTTAGGGTCAGGGTTTGGGTTAGAATTAGGGTTAGGGTTTGGGATAGGGTCAGTTTATGTTTAAGGTTAGGGTTAGGTTTTGTGCTTGGGTTAGGCTTAGGTTTAGTGTTAGGGTTTGGTTTAGGGTTAGGGTTAGGGTTAGGGTTTGGGTTAGGGTTAGGTTTAGGGTTAGGGTTTGGGTTAGGGTTAGGGTTTGGGTTAGGGTTAGGGTTACTGTCAGGGTTAGGGTTAGGGTTAGGTTTTAGGTTAGGGTTAGGTTTAGGGTTAGGGTTAGGGTTTGTTTTAGGGTTAGAGTTAGGGTTATTGTTAAGGTTAGGGTTACGGTTGTAGTTAGGTTTTGAGTTAGGTTTAGGGTTAGGGTTTTGGTTAGGGTTTGGATTAGGGTTAGGTTTAGGGTTAGAGTTTGGGTTAGGGTTAGGATTATGGTTAGGGTTAGGGTTTGGGTCAGGGTTACGGTTAGGGTTAGGAGTAGTGTTTGGGTTTGGGTTAGGGTTAGGGTTAGAGTTAGGTTTAGCATTAGGGTTTGGGTTTGGGTTTGGTTTAGGGTTAGGGTTAGGGTTAGGGTTAGGGTTAGGGTTAGCTTTAGGGTTAGGATTAGGGTGTGGGTTAGGGTTAACTTTAGGGTTAGGGTTTGTGTTTGGTTTATGGTTAGGGTTAAGATTAGGGTTAGGGTTAGGGTTTGGGGTAGGGTCAGCGTTAGGGTTAGGGATAGGGTTTGGGTTAGCGTTAGGGTTAGGGTTAAGGTTAGTATTAGGGTTTAGGAGTTAGAGGTTAGGGTAAAGGTTAGTGTTAGGGTTTGGGTTAGGGTTAGTGTTAGGGTTAGGGTTTGGGTTACGGTTAGGGTTAGG
>CM069550.1:51685000-51687500 GCA_035773235.1 Eospalax fontanierii | reverse complement strand
TCGCATTAGGGTTAGGGTTTGTGTTTGGGTTAGGGTTAGGGTTAGGGTTAGTGTTAAGTTTAGGGTTAGGGTTAGGGGTAGGGTTTGGGTTAGGGTTAAGTTTAGGATTTGGCTTAGGGTTAGGGTTAGGTTTAGGTTTAGTGTTAGGGTTAGGTTTAGGGTTTGGATTAGGGTAGGTTTAGGATTAGGGTAAGGGTTAGGGTTTGGATTTGGTTTAGAGTTAGGTTTAGAGTTAGGGTAAGGGTTAGGGTTAGGTTTTGAGTTAGGGTTAGGGTTAGGGTTATTGTTAGGGTTAGGGTTACGGTTGGGGTTAGGTTTTGGGTTAGGTTTAGGGTTAGGAATTGGGTTAGGTTTAGGGTTAGGGTTAGGGTTACGGTTTGTTTTAGTGTTTGGGTTAGGGTTAGGGTTAGGGTTTGGGTTACGGTTTGGGTTAGGCTTAGGGTTAGGGTTAGCGTTAGGGTTTGGGTTAGGGCAAGTTTTAGGTTTAGGGTTTGGGTTATGGTTAGGTTTAGGTTTAAGGTTAGGGTTAGGGTTTGGGTTAGAATTAGGGTTAGGGTTAGGGTTAGGGTTAGGGTTAGGGGTAGGGTTAGGGGTAGGGTCTGGGTTAGGGTTAAGGTTAGGGTTTGGCTTAGGGTTAGGGTTAGGTTTAGGGTTAGTGTTAGGGTTAGGTTCAGGGTTTGTGTTAGGGTTAGGTTTAGGATTAGGGTAAGGGTTAGGGTTTTGATTTGGTTTAGGGTAAGGTTTAGAGTTAGGGTTAGGGTTAGGGTTAGGTTTTGGGTTAGGGTTGGGGTTAGGGTTATTGTTAGGGTTAGGGTTACGGTTGGGGTTAGGTTTTGGGTTAGGTTTAGGGTTAGGTTTTCGGTTAGTGTTTGGGTATGGGTTTGGTTTAGGGTTAGGGTTAGGGTTAGGGTTAGGGTTAGCGTTTTGGTTAGGGTTAGGGTTAGGGTTGCGGGTAGGGTTAGGGTTAGGGTTTGGGTTTGGTTTAGGGTTAGGGTTAGGATTAGGGGTAGGGTTAGGGTTTGGGGTAGGGTTAGGGTAAGGGTTAGGGATAGGGTTTGTGTTAGGGTTAGGGTTAGGTTTAGGGTTAGCGTTAGGGTTAGTGGTAGTCTTTGGGTTTGGGTTAGTGTTAGGGTTAGCATTTCGGTTAGTGTTAGGGTTAGAGTTTGGGTTTGGGTTAGGGTTAGGGTTTGGGTTAAGGTTTGGTTTAGTGTTTGGGTTAGGGTTAGGGTTATTTTTAGGGTTAGGGTTACGGTTGTGCTTAGGTTTTGAGTTAGGTTTAGGGTTAGGGTTTGGGTTAGGGTTAGGGTTATGGGTAGGGTTTGGGTTTGGGTTAGGGTTAGGGTTAGGGTTAGGGTTAGGGTTTGTGTTTGGGTTAGGGTTAGGGTTAGGGTTAGGGTTAGCATTAGGGTTGGTTTTTGGGTTTTGTTTACGGTTAGTGTTAGGGATAGGGTTAGGTTTAGAGTTAGTGTTAGTGTTAGGGTTAGGGTTAGCATTAGGGTTAGGGTTTGGGTTAGTATTAAGGTTATGTTTTGGGTTAGGGTTAGGGTTAGAGTTAGGGTTACGGTTAGTGTTAGGGTTTGGGTTTGGGTTGGGGTTAGTGTTTGGGTTAGGGTTAGGGTTAGGTTTTGGTTTAGGGTTATATTCGGGTTAGGGTTTGGTTTTGGGTTAGGGTTAGGGTTTGGGTTAGGGTTTGGTTTAGGGATAGGGTTAGGGTTTGGGTTAGGGTTAGTGTTAGGGTTAGAGTTAGGTTTAAGTTTTGGGTTAGGGTTAGGGTTATGGTTAGGACTTAGGGTTATGGTTAGGGTTAGGGATAGGTTTTGGGTGTGGGTTAGTGTTAGGGTTAGATTTAGTTTTAGGGTTAGCGTTAGGGTTAGGGTTTGGTTTAGTGTTTGGGGTATGGTTAGGGTTAGGGTTTGGGTTACGGTTTGGGTTAGGGTTAGGTTTAGGGTTAGGTTTAGGGTTTGTGTTACGGTAAGTTTTAGCGTTAGTGTTTGGTTTAGGATTAGGGTTTGAGTTTGGGTTACGTTTAGTGTTAGGGTTAGGGTTTTGGTTAGGGTTTGGCAAAGGGTTAGGGTTTGGTTTTGGGTTAGGTTTAGATTTAGGGTTAGAGTTGGGTTAGGGTTACGGTTAGGATTTGGTTTAGTGTTAGGGTTAGGGTTAGGCTTAGGATTAGGATTAGAGTTAGGTTTAGGGTTAAGGTTTGGGTTAGGCTTAGGTTTAGCATTAGGGATAGGGTTTTTGTTTGGGTTAGGGTTTGGGTTATTGTTAGTGTTAAGGTTAGGGTTAGAATTAGGGTTAAGGGTGGGGTTTCTTTAGGGTTAGGGATAGGGTTAGGGTTATGATTACAGTTAGGGTTCCGGTGGGGGTTAGGTTTTGCGTTAGGTTTAGGGTTAGGGTTTGGGTTAGTGTTAGGGTTAGGGGTAGGGTTTGGGTTTGGGTTAGGGTTAGGTTTAGGGTTAGGGTTAGTGTTAGGGTTTGGGTTCGGGTTTGGTTTACGGTT
>CM069550.1:51680000-51682500 GCA_035773235.1 Eospalax fontanierii | reverse complement strand
GGTTAGGGTTAGGGTTAGGGTTAGGGTTTGGATTAGGGTAAGTTTTAGGGTTAGTGTTTGGTTTAAGATAAGGGTTTGAGTTTGGGTTAGGTTTAGGCTTAGGGTTAGGGTTTTGGTTAGGGTTTGGCAAACGGTTAGGGTTTGGTTTTGGATTAGGATCAGATTTAGCGTTAGATTTGGGTTAGGGTTAGGGTTTGGATTTGGTTTAGTGTTAGGGTTAGGGTTAGGGTTAGGATTAGGGTTAGGGTTTGGTTTAGGGTTAAGTTTTGGGTTAGGGTTAGGGTTAGGGCTAGGGTTAGGGGTTAGGCTTATGATTATGGTTAGGGTTAGGTTTAGGGTTTGCTTTAGGGTTAGGGTTAGAGGGTTTGGTTTTGTATTAGGATCAGATTTAGCGTTAAAGTTGGGTTAGGGTTAGGGTTAGGATTTGGTTTAGTGTTAGGGTTAGGGTTAGGGTTAGGATTAGTGTTAGGGTTTGGTTTAGGGTTAAGTTTTGGGTTAGGGTTACGTTTCGCATTAGGGTTAGGGTTTGTGTTTGGGTTAGGGTTAGGGTTAGGGTTAGTGTTAAGTTTAGGGTTAGGGTTAGGGGTAGGGTTTGGGTTAGGGTTAAGTTTAGGATTTGGCTTAGGGTTAGGGTTAGGTTTAGGTTTAGTGTTAGGGTTAGGTTTAGGGTTTGGATTAGGGTAGGTTTAGGATTAGGGTAAGGGTTAGGGTTTGGATTTGGTTTAGAGTTAGGTTTAGAGTTAGGGTAAGGGTTAGGGTTAGGTTTTGAGTTAGGGTTAGGGTTAGGGTTATTGTTAGGGTTAGGGTTACGGTTGGGGTTAGGTTTTGGGTTAGGTTTAGGGTTAGGAATTGGGTTAGGTTTAGGGTTAGGGTTAGGGTTACGGTCAGGTTTAGGGATATTGTTTGGGTTTGTGTTAGGGTTAGGGTTAGGGTTAAAGTTTGGGTTAGGCTTAGGGTTTGGGTTTGGTTTAGGGTTAGGGTTAGGATTAGGGATAGGGTTTGGGTTAGGGTTAGGGTTAGGGTTAGGATTTGGTTTTGGGTTAGTGTTAGGGTTAGCATTTCGATTAGTGTTAGGGTAAGGGTTTGGGTTAGGATTAGGGTTAGGGTTTGGGTTAGGTTTAGGGTTTGGGTTAGGGTTTGGTTTGGTGTTTGGGTTAGGGTTAGGGTTAGGGTTATGGATAGGGTTTGGGTTAGGGTTAGGGTTAGGGTTAGGGTTAGAGTTTGGGTTTGGGTTAGGGTTTGGGTTTGGGTTAGGGTTAGGGTTAGCATTTCGTTTAGTGTTAGGGTTAGTGTTTGGGTTAGGATTAGGGTTAGGGTTTGGGTTAGGGTTTGGTTTAGTGTTTGGGTTAGGGTTAGGGTTAGTGTTTGGGTTAGGGTTAGGTTTAGGGATAGGGTTTGGTTTAGAGTTAGGGTTAGGGTTAGGGTTAGGGTTAGGGTTTGAGTGAGGGTTAGGTTTAGGGTTTGGGTTTGGGATAGGGTTAGGGTAAGTGTTAGGGTTTGGATTTGGGTTAGTGTTAGGGTTAGGGTTAGGGTTAGGGTTAGGGTAATGGTTAGGTTAAGGTTTAGGGTTTGTGTTAGGTTTAGGGATAGGGTTAGGGTTACGATTAGGTTTAGGGTTAGGATTAGAGTTAGGGTTAGGGTTAGTGTTAGGATTAAGGTTTGGGTTTTGGTTAGGGTTAGGGTTTGGTTTAAGTTTAGTGTTCGGGTAAGTGTTTGGGTTAGGGTTAGATTTAGGGTTAGGGTTTGGGTTTGGGTTAGGGTTAGGGTTAGATTTAGGTTTAGGGTTAGGTTTAGGGTTAGGGTTAGGGTTTGGTTTAGTGTTTGGGGTATGGTTAGGGTTAGGGTTTGGGTTACGGTTTGGGTTAGGGTTAGGGTTAGGGTTAGGGTTAGGGTTGGGTTAGGGTAAGTTTTAGGGTCAGTGTTTGGTTTGAGTTTGGGTTAGGTTTAGGATTAGGGTTAGGGTTATGGTTAGGGTTTGGCAAAGAGTTAGGGTTTGGTTTTGGGTTAGGGTTAGATTTAGGTTTAGAGTTGGGTTAGGGTTAGGGTTAGGATTTGGTTTAGTGTTAGGGTTAGGGTTAGTGTTAGGATTAAGGTTAGGGTTAGGTTTAGGGTTAAGGTTTCGGTTAGGGTTAGGTTTAGCATTAGGGTTAGGGTTTGTGTTTGGGTTAGGGTTTGGGTTAGGGTTAGTGTTAAGGTTAGGGTGAGGGTTAGGGTTAGGGGTGGGGTTTGGTTTAGGGTTAGGGATAGGGTTAGGGTTTTGATTAGGGTTAGGGTTCCGGATGGAGTTAGGTTTTGGTTTAGCTTTAGGGTTCGGGTTTTGGTTAGGGTTAGGGTTAGGGTTAGGTTTAGGGTTTGTTTTAGTGTTTGGGTTAGGGTTAGGGTTAGGGTTTGGGTTACGGTTTGGGTTAGGCTTAGGGTTAGGGTTAGCGTTAGGGTTTGGGTTAGGGCAAGTTTTAGGTTTAGGGTTTGGGTTATGGTTAGGTTTAGGTTTAAGGTTAGG
>CM069550.1:51667500-51675000 GCA_035773235.1 Eospalax fontanierii | reverse complement strand
TAGGGTTAGAGGGTTTGGTTTTGTATTAGGATCAGATTTAGCGTTAAAGTTGGGTTAGGGTTAGGGTTAGGATTTGGTTTAGTGTTAGGGTTAGGGTTAGGGTTAGGATTAGTGTTAGGGTTTGGTTTAGGGTTAAGTTTTGGGTTAGGGTTACGTTTCGCATTAGGGTTAGGGTTTGTGTTTGGGTTAGGGTTAGGGTTAGGGTTAGTGTTAAGTTTAGGGTTAGGGTTAGGGGTAGGGTTTGGGTTAGGGTTAAGTTTAGGATTTGGCTTAGGGTTAGGGTTAGGTTTAGGTTTAGTGTTAGGGTTAGGTTTAGGGTTTGGATTAGGGTAGGTTTAGGATTAGGGTAAGGGTTAGGGTTTGGATTTGGTTTAGAGTTAGGTTTAGAGTTAGGGTAAGGGTTAGGGTTAGGTTTTGAGTTAGGGTTAGGGTTAGGGTTATTGTTAGGGTTAGGGTTACGGTTGGGGTTAGGTTTTGGGTTAGGTTTAGGGTTAGGAATTGGGTTAGGTTTAGGGTTAGGGTTAGGGTTACGGTCAGGTTTAGGGATATTGTTTGGGTTTGTGTTAGGGTTAGGGTTAGGGTTAAAGTTTGGGTTAGGCTTAGGGTTTGGGTTTGGTTTAGGGTTAGGGTTAGGATTAGGGATAGGGTTTGGGTTAGGGTTAGGGTTAGGGTTAGGGTTTGGTTTTGGGTTAGTGTTAGGGTTAGCATTTCGATTAGTGTTAGGGTAAGGGTTTGGGTTAGGATTAGGGTTAGGGTTTGGGTTAGGTTTAGGGTTTGGGTTAGGGTTTGGTTTGGTGTTTGGGTTAGGGTTAGGGTTAGGGTTATGGATAGGGTTTGGGTTAGGGTTAGGGTTAGGGTTAGGGTTAGAGTTTGGGTTTGGGTTAGGGTTTGGGTTTGGGTTAGGGTTAGGGTTAGCATTTCGTTTAGTGTTAGGGTTAGTGTTTGGGTTAGGATTAGGGTTAGGGTTTGGGTTAGGGTTTGGTTTAGTGTTTGGGTTAGGGTTAGGGTTAGTGTTTGGGTTAGGGTTAGGTTTAGGGATAGGGTTTGGGTTAGAGTTAGGGTTAGGGTTAGGGTTAGGGTTAGGGTTTGGGTGAGGGTTAGGTTTAGGGTTTGGGTTTGGGATAGGGTTAGGGTAAGTGTTAGGGTTTGGATTTGGGTTAGTGTTAGGGTTAGGGTTAGGGTTAGGGTTAGGGTAATGGTTAGGTTAAGGTTTAGGGTTTGTGTTAGGTTTAGGGATAGGGTTAGGGTTACGATTAGGTTTAGGGTTAGGATTAGAGTTAGGGTTAGGGTTAGTGTTAGGATTAAGGTTTGGGTTTTGGTTAGGGTTAGGGTTTGGTTTAAGTTTAGTGTTCGGGTAAGTGTTTGGGTTAGGGTTAGATTTAGGGTTAGGGTTTGGGTTTGGGTTAGGGTTAGGGTTAGAGTTAGGTTTAGGGTTAGGTTTAGGGTTAGGGGTAGGGTTTGGTTTAGTGTTTGGGGTATGGTTAGGGTTAGGGTTTGGGTTACGGTTTGGGTTAGGGTTAGGGTTAGGGTTAGGGTTAGGGTTGGGTTAGGGTAAGTTTTAGGGTCAGTGTTTGGTTTGAGTTTGGGTTAGGTTTAGGATTAGGGTTAGGGTTATGGTTAGGGTTTGGCAAAGAGTTAGGGTTTGGTTTTGGGTTAGGGTTAGATTTAGGTTTAGAGTTGGGTTAGGGTTAGGGTTAGGATTTGGTTTAGTGTTAGGGTTAGGGTTAGTGTTAGGATTAGGGTTAGGGTTAGGTTTAGGGTTAAGGTTTCGGTTAGGGTTAGGTTTAGCATTAGGGTTAGGGTTTGTGTTTGGGTTAGGGTTTGGGTTAGGGTTAGTGTTAAGGTTAGGGTGAGGGTTAGGGTTAGGGGTGGGGTTTGGTTTAGGGTTAGGGATAGGGTTAGGGTTTTGATTAGGGTTAGGGTTCCGGATGGAGTTAGGTTTTGGTTTAGCTTTAGGGTTCGGGTTTTGGTTAGGGTTAGAGTTAGGGTTAGGTTTAGGGTTTGTTTTAGTGTTTGGGTTAGGGTTAGGGTTAGGGTTTGGGTTACGGTTTGGGTTAGGCTTAGGGTTAGGGTTAGCGTTAGGGTTTGGGTTAGGGCAAGTTTTAGGTTTAGGGTTTGGGTTATGGTTAGGTTTAGGTTTAAGGTTAGGGTTAGGGTTTGGGTTAGAATTAGGGTTAGGGTTAGGGTTAGGGTTAGGGTTAGGGGTAGGGTTAGGGGTAGGGTCTGGGTTAGGGTTAAGGTTAGGGTTTGGCTTAGGGTTAGGGTTAGGTTTAGGGTTAGTGTTAGGGTTAGGTTCAGGGTTTGTGTTAGGGTTAGGTTTAGGATTAGGGTAAGGGTTAGGGTTTTGATTTGGTTTAGGGTAAGGTTTAGAGTTAGGGTTAGGGTTAGGGTTAGGTTTTGGGTTAGGGTTGGGGTTAGGGTTATTGTTAGGGTTAGGGTTACGGTTGGGGTTAGGTTTTGGGTTAGGTTTAGGGTTAGGTTTTCGGTTAGTGTTTGGGTATGGGTTTGGTTTAGGGTTAGGGTTAGGGTTAGGGTTAGGGTTAGCGTTTTGGTTAGGGTTAGGGTTAGGGTTGCGGGTAGGGTTAGGGTTAGGGTTTGGGTTTGGTTTAGGGTTAGGGTTAGGATAGGGGTAGGGTTAGGGTTTGGGGTAGGGTTAGGGTAAGGGTTAGGGATAGGGTTTGTGTTAGGGTTAGGGTTAGGTTTAGGGTTAGCGTTAGGGTTAGTGTTAGTCTTTGGGTTTGGGTTAGTGTTAGGGTTAGCATTTCGGTTAGTGTTAGGGTTAGAGTTTGGGTTTGGGTTAGGGTTAGGGTTTGGGTTAAGGTTTGGTTTAGTGTTTGGGTTAGGGTTAGGGTTAGTGTTTGGGTTAGGGTTCGGTTTAGGGATAGGGTTTGGGTTAGGCTTAGGGTTAGGGTTAGGGTTAGGGTTAGGGTTTGGGTGAGGGTTAGGTTTAGGGTTTGGGTTTGGGTTAGGGTTAGTGTTTGGTTAGGGTTATGGTTTCTGTCAGGATTAGGGTTAGGGTTAGGTTTTAGGTTATGGTTAGGTTTAGGGTTAGGGTTAGGATTTGTATTTGGGTTAGTGTTAGTATTAGGGTTAGGGTTAGCGTTAGGGTAAGGGTTAGGTTAAGGGTTGGGGTTTGTGTTAGGGTTAGGGATAGGGTTAGTGTTACGATTAGGGTTAGGGTTAGGATTAGAGTTAGGGTTAGGGTTAGTGTTAGGATTAAGATTTGGGTTAGGGTTAGGGTTAGGATTTGGCTTAGGTTTAGTGTTCGTTTTAGTGTTTGGGTTTGGGTTAGGATTAGGGTGACGCTTAGGTTTGGGTTAGGGTTAGGGTTAGGGTTAGGGTTATGGTTAGGGTTAGGGTTAGTTTTAGGGTTTTGGTTAGGGTTAGGGTTAGGTTTAGGATTAGGGGTTAGGGTTATGGTTATGGTTGGGGTTAGTGTTAGGGTTTGGATTATGGTTAGGGTTAGGGTTAGAGTTAGGTTTAGGTTTAGGGTTAGAATAGGGCTTGGTTTAGTGTTTGGGTTAGGGTTAGGGTTACGGTTTGGGTTACGGTTAGAGTTTGGGTTAGGATTAGGGTTGGAGTTTGGGTTAGGGTTAGGGTTAGTGTTAGGGTTTTGGTTAGGGGTTGGCGTAGGGTTAGGGTTTGGTTTTGACTTAGGGTTAGATTTAGGGTTAGGGTTAGGGTTAGGAATTGGTTTAGTGTTAGGTTTAGGATTAGGGTTAGGGTTTGGCTTAGGGTTAGGTTTAGGGTTAGGGTTTGGGTCAGGGTTACGGTTAGGGTTAGGAGTAGTGTTTGGGTTTGGGTTAGGGTTAGGGTTAGAGTTAGGTTTAGCATTAGGGTTTGGGTTTGGGTTTGGTTTAGGGTTAGGGTTAGGGTTAGGGTTAGGGTTAGGGTTAGCTTTAGGGTTAGGATTAGGGTGTGGGTTAGGGTTAACTTTAGGGTTAGGGTTTGTGTTTGGTTTATGGTTAGGGTTAAGATTAGGGTTAGGGTTAGGGTTTGGGGTAGGGTCAGCGTTAGGGTTAGGGATAGGGTTTGGGTTAGCGTTAGGGTTAGGGTTAAGGTTAGTATTAGGGTTTAGGAGTTAGAGGTTAGGGTAAAGGTTAGTGTTAGGGTTTGGGTTAGGGTTAGTGTTAGGGTTAGGGTTTGGGTTACGGTTAGGGTTAGGGTCAGGGTTTGGGTTAGAATTAGTGTTAGGGTTTGGGATAGGGTCAGTTTATGTTTAAGGTTAGGGTTAGGTTTTGTGCTTGGGTTAGGCTTAGGTTTAGTGTTAGGGTTTGGTTTAGGGTTAGGGTTAGGGTTAGGGTTTGGGTTAGGGTTAGGTTTAGGGTTAGGGTTTGGGTTAGGGTTAGGGTTTGGGTTAGGGTTAGGGTTACTGTCAGGGTTAGGGTTAGGGTTAGGTTTTAGGTTAGGGTTAGGTTTAGGGTTAGGGTTAGGGTTTGTTTTAGGGTTAGAGTTAGGGTTATTGTTAAGGTTAGGGTTACGGTTGTAGTTAGGTTTTGAGTTAGGTTTAGGGTTAGGGTTTTGGTTAGGGTTTGGATTAGGGTTAGGTTTAGGGTTAGAGTTTGGGTTAGGGTTAGGATTATGGTTAGGGTTAGGGTTTGGGTTAGGGTTAGGGTTAGGGTTAGAGTTAGGGTTAGTCTTAGTGTTAGGATTAGGGTTAGAGTTAGGGTTTTGGTTAGGGTTAAGGTTAGGGTTTGGGTTAGGGTTAGGGTTAGGGTTAGGGTTACGGTTAGGGTTAGGGTTAGGGTTAGGGTTAGGGTTTGGTTTTGGGTTAGGGTTAGATTTAGGGATAGAGTTAGGGTTAGGGTTAGGATTTGGTTTAGTGTTAGGTTTAGGATTAGGGTTAGGGTTTGTGTTAGGGTTAGGGTTAGGGTTATTTTTAGGGTTAGGGTTACGGTTGTGCTTAGGTTTTGAGTTAGGTTTAGGGTTAGGGTTTGGGTTAGGGTTAGGGTTATGGGTAGGGTTTGGGTTTGGGTTAGGGTTAGGGTTAGGGTTAGGGTTAGGGTTTGTGTTTGGGTTAGGGTTAGGGTTAGGGTTAGGGTTAGCATTAGGGTTGGTTTTTGGGTTTTGTTTACGGTTAGTGTTAGGGATAGGGTTAGGTTTAGAGTTAGTGTTAGTGTTAGGGTTAGGGTTAGCATTAGGGTTAGGGTTTGGGTTAGTATTAAGGTTATGTTTTGGGTTAGGGTTAGGGTTAGAGTTAGGGTTACGGTTAGTGTTAGGGTTTGGGTTTGGGTTGGGGTTAGTGTTTGGGTTAGGGTTAGGGTTAGGTTTTGGTTTAGGGTTATATTCGGGTTAGGGTTTGGTTTTGGGTTAGGGTTAGGGTTTGGGTTAGGGTTTGGTTTAGGGATAGGGTTAGGGTTTGGGTTAGGGTTTGTGTTAGGGTTAGAGTTAGGTTTAAGTTTTGGGTTAGGGTTAGGGTTATGGTTAGGACTTAGGGTTATGGTTAGGGTTAGGGATAGGTTTTGGGTGTGGGTTAGTGTTAGGGTTAGATTTAGTTTTAGGGTTAGCGTTAGGGTTAGGGTTTGGTTTAGTGTTTGGGGTATGGTTAGGGTTAGGGTTTGGGTTACGGTTTGGGTTAGGGTTAGGTTTAGGGTTAGGTTTAGGGTTTGTGTTACGGTAAGTTTTAGCGTTAGTGTTTGGTTTAGGATTAGGGTTTGAGTTTGGGTTACGTTTAGTGTTAGGGTTAGGGTTTTGGTTAGGGTTTGGCAAAGGGTTAGGGTTTGGTTTTGGGTTAGGTTTAGATTTAGGTTTAGAGTTGGGTTAGGGTTACGGTTAGGATTTGGTTTAGTGTTAGGGTTAGGGTTAGGCTTAGGATTAGGATTAGAGTTAGGTTTAGGGTTAAGGTTTGGGTTAGGCTTAGGTTTAGCATTAGGGATAGGGTTTTTGTTTGGGTTAGGGTTTGGGTTATTGTTAGTGTTAAGGTTAGGGTTAGAATTAGGGTTAAGGGTGGGGTTTCTTTAGGGTTAGGGATAGGGTTAGGGTTATGATTACAGTTAGGGTTCCGGTGGGGGTTAGGTTTTGCGTTAGGTTTAGGGTTAGGGTTTGGGTTGGTGTTAGGGTTAGGGGTAGGGTTTGGGTTTGGGTTAGGGTTAGGTTTAGGGTTAGGGTTAGCGTTAGGGTTTGGGTTCGGGTTTGGTTTACGGTTAGGTTTAGGGTTAGGGTTAGCAAATGGGTTAGGGTTAGGGTTAGGTTTAGGGTTAGGGTTAGGGTTTGGGTTACGGTTAAGTTTAGGGTTAGGGTTAGGGTTAGGGTTAAGATTACAGTTAGGGTTCCGGTTGGGGTTAGGTTTTGCGTTAGGTTTAGGGTAAGGGTTTGGGTTAGTGTTAGGGTTAGGGGTAGGGTTAGGGTTAGGGTTAGCGTTTGGGTTATTGTTAGGGTTAGGTTTAGGGTTAGGGTTAGGGTTAGGGTTTGGGTTTGGTTTAGGGTTAGGGTTTGGGTTTGGGTTAGGGTTAGGGTTAGTGTTAGGGTTAGGGTTAGGTTTAGGGTTACGGTTATGGTTAGGGTTTGGGTTACGTTTAGGGTTAGGTTTAGGTTTAGATTTAGGGTTAGGGTTATGTTTAGGGTAAAGGTTTGGGTTAGGGTTAGGTTTAGCATTAGGGTTAGGGTTTATGTTTGGGTTAGGGTTTGGTTTGGAGTTAGTGTTAAGTTTAGGGTTACGGTTAGGGTTAGGGTTAGGGTTAGGGTTAGGGTTAGGGTTTGGGTTAGGGTTAGAGTTAGGTTTATGGTTTGGGTGAGGGTTAGAGTTAGGGTTAGTGTTAGGGTATGGGTTTGGGTTAGGGTTAGGGTTAGGGTTTGGGTTAGGGTTAGTGTTAGGTTGTTAGGAGTCAGGTGTTAGGGTAAGTTTTAGTGTTAGGGTTTGGGATAGGGTTAGTACTAGTGTTAGTGTTTGAGTTAGGGTTAGGGTTATAATTTGTGTTAGGGTTAGGATTAGGATTAGGGTTTGGGTTAGGGTTAGGGTTAGGGTTAGGGTTTTTGTTTGGGTTACAGTTAGTGATAGGTTTAGGGTTGGGTTTAGGGTTAGGGTTAGGGTTAGGGTTTGGGTTAGGTTTTGGGTTTGGGTTAGGGTTAGGTTTAGGGTTACAGTTAGGGTTAGGGTTTGGGTTTAGGTTACGGTTGTGGTTAGGTTTAGGGTTTGGGTTTGGGTTAGGGTTAGGGTTTAGTTTAGAGTTTGGGTTAGGGTTAGGGTTAGGGTTAGGGTTTGGGTTTGGGTTAGGTTTAGGGTTAGGGTTAGTGTAAGGGTTAGGGTTAGGGTTAGGAATTGGGTTTGGGTTACATTTAGGGTTAGGGTTAGTGTTAGGTTTAGGGTTAGGATTAGGGTTAGGGTTAGGGTTTGGGTTAGGTTTAGGGTTAACATGAGGGTTAGTGTTAGAGTTAGGGTTTGGGCTACCGTTAGGAATAGGGTTAAGGTTTGGCTTTGCTTTAGGTTTAGGGTTAGGGTTAGGGATTGTGTTAGGATTAGGGTTAGGCTTAGGTTTAGGGTTTGGGTTAGGGTTAGGGTTA